>CM046445.1:97371820-97971820 GCA_025506515.1 Flaveria trinervia
GTCAATTTTTAAAACTCGTGTGTTGTTTGTGTTTATTCATTATTGTCATTGAGTTTTTATGAAGGTTAAACATATAAATATTAAATAATAATAATGTTAATATTATAAAAGTAACAATAATAATAAGTAGTAATAATGAATAATAGTATGAGTAATAATAGGATTACTTTTAATAAGGTTACTTAAAATTTATAAGGGTTATTAAACTTAACCATGTTTAAAACATAAACTTAAATTAAGTTTGGGGGTTGTATTTGTCAATTTGGAAACTTAATATAGAACTTTTAAGCATGAAATGATAACTATTAAACTAAAAGGGGCCAATGTGTAAAATTTCAAACTTTCAACCCAAACCCCCCGCCCATTCCCGTAATTCCGGCCGGGACTCCGGCCACACTCCGGCCGAAGTCCGGCGAGTCTAAAACATCAAAAACGGTTAGTTTCGTAGCCCGAAATTTATCCGAATCGTTTCGCATACGTGTTTCGAACTTGAATACACTTAATAATCGAGTTATACATCGGTTACCAAGTCCTTTCGATCGTATAACCGAAACTCTTTTAACTCATGGTCGTTTTGTCATTAAAACACAACAATAATCGAATTAGCTTAACACAAGCAACCATTTAGCTATCTGCAATCGATTACCCTCTTCAATTGCACCTGAAACAAACGCATACATCGAATCCTATCATCACCCTCGGTCGCAACTTGAACCATACTCGAACACCGTCATTAGGGCTTCAATTTTCGAAATTGATAAAGGGCTTTCCATCTGAATCATCACTCGAAGCTATCTGCAAGTTTAATTGGATTTTCATCGACGATTGTACCTTGAACCAGTTTTTCCTCGGTCGCAACTTAGGTTCAAAACGTGAACATCGAATACCGAACGAATCAAGTAAGTTAAATACATACATATACTCGATTTCACATGAGGAACAAAAGCCCTAAACTTAATTTGATTAACAACCTTGTATTGATGTTCAATTTGATTGAATATATTTCTAGGGTTCATGTGAAATTTGGGGGTTTGTTTGGGTTTGTATTTAATAATTAAAACATGAATCCTAACGCGGCTGAGAGTCTTGGTCTACCGGTTCCGTGCACACATATCATCTTAGAAGTCCCGGGTTCGACCCCGGCGACCTTCAATTTTTTTAAAAAAAAAGTTATTTTGTGGTTTTAAAAATATAAAAAAATTTTTAAAAATAATAAAAATCACTTTATAAACTTTGTGTACTCTAAAACCATTAAATTATTTTCTGCAAGTTATTTATAAAAAAATACCCTTACATTTTATTTACTATTTTTAAACTAATGATTTTTTATATAGATTTAGATGGTAACCACTAGTTTAATTGTTACAATTTATTAGTCCAAACATTACCTTTAAACTATTGTTTAAATCGTGTTTATATTATTTAGTTATAAAACTTTATTTAAACTTTATATATAAATCTTACAAATTATTATAAATGTTATCTTATTTCATATCTTTACATAAAATATAAATATAGTTGTTTTTCAAGAAAATATAATTGGTTCCCAATTGTTAAATATAACTATAAGACAAAGCCCCAAATACCAAGTTGAAACCCTAGTTCATATTAACTCGTTAATCTTATTATTTACCTAAATCTTGTAATATTTATATATCTAGGTGCCTTGTGACGTTGTATCTTGGAACGACATATATTTATTCTTATTGATCTTCATTATATACTTACTTTAACATGTGAGTTTTCCTTGCCCCTTTTTCATATTTTCACACTAATTTGGGGTGAAATATGATAGCTTATACATGATACACTTATACACATTTGAGACTTGTAAATCACATGCAATTCAACTTATTATTTTGTCATGGTTATTTGTGTATTGTAAGTGATTATATGAGATACATAGTTTGTTTACAATCATTAACTATTGCTAGCCTTGCGACGTCTTAGATCTTTGGGCCTGACAAGCCTATTTGGTGCTAAAGTCGATGTATTGCCGACTCCTAGGAGCCGTATGCTTGTGCACTAGGGAACCAAATACACTTAGCCAATCTTTTATACTTGTAATCAAGTCGAGGTTGGTTGTAACGATATGTGTTCTATAACCTTACTAGCTTATAACCTATGACGTGAATTGCTACTTGTAACTTTCTTTTTCATATATGTATGAAAACCTTAGAAACTCACCAACTATTTTTAGTTGACTATTATTTTTATCATGTTTCAGGTCAACCTCAAGTTTAAAGTGATCCTTTTGAAGCATGCTATAATCTAGGACTTGGACCTAGATAATGAAATAAAAAGTTACATTATGTTATGTTATGTTTAACTTATTTCTTGTATGAGACTTATGATTGTATTTTTCCATTTCAAGACTTATGATAATAATATTTACAATTTAATATAGCGTTATGTGGCTGTGAACAATCTTAACCCTCACATCTCGACGTTTCCGTCGTCAAGGTTGGGGTGTGTCAGATTGGTATCAGAGCCCATAACTATAGGGATTTAGGTTAATAGTAATGGTGACCTAGACTATAGCTTATGCATGAACCTCATAGGATAATATTTATATTCTTGGAAATATATATATTGTTACATGCTACATAATGCTATACTTTATGTGCAACTTGATGCCTTAGCATAGGTTGCCTTGTAATTGTCTAACTTTGTTAATTGTCTCCTAACTTAACTTTGACTCATTGACTCTCCCCGACAAATGAAACTTCTTAATCTTAATCTCGTCAACACGTGGAATCGTATATTTATGCTTAAGAATTGAATCTTTAGACTTATGTCTAATCTATGTAAATCTCATCATGGTTTTGATTTCATAAACCTAAGAAATTTGTGTGACACATGGACACCTGTATTCTGGATTTCCTGGCAAAAGGCCCTCGGGCTAAGGCAAGCATATCGCATAAATCCTACGGGACTAGTTATGCTTACCTGGGGATTTCTGGGATAAGTGATAAACCATGGTCAACATACACAAATTTCTAAGGCGAGTGGGTCAACTTACCTTGACGTGTCAACGTTTTCAAATGGTAATGCGTTACCAAATGGAACCATTCCATGTGCCTTACAACTTTTTGCCTTATCCTTGTTGAACATTAATCCTTGTTATTCCAATTCTCATATCTAACTCATTTGTATATTCCAGCATGTCTCGTCATCATGGAAAGCGTGGGAGTTCCGATCGTAAGTTAGCCGCCATGATTGCTCGACAAATGGCTGTTGTCATTCCGACCATGGTTGCTGAACTTAATAGCACCTTAATGACCAACGCTAGCAACAATGGAAATGGTCATGGAGAGAATAGCAACAATCAAAACGGGAACAATCAACACGGGAATAATCAAACTTGCACCTTCAAACACTTCAGCTCTTACAAGCCCACTAGTTTTAGTGGCAAGGAAGGAGCCACTGGTCTTCTTGAGTGGTTCGAAAGCATGGAGAATACCTTTATCAATTGTGAGTGTCCCGATGCACTCAAGGTTCGTTATGCCACTAGTATGTTCCAACAAAGGGCTCTTACCTGGTGGAATAGCGAGAAGAGAAACCGTGGTCCTGAAGTTGTGCTAGCACTTACCTGGGAAGAGTTCAAGAACGTCGCCATCGCGAAGTTCTGCCCAAGAAGTGAATTGCAAAAGTTGGAAGAAGAGTTTTGGATTTTGAAACAAAATGATGGTGATCATTTGGCCTACTCAACTAGGCATCATGAGTTGAGTATACTGCTGCCCCATATGGTCGACACTGTTCCCCGCAACATCGAGAAGTTCATTAAGGGTGTACCACCCCAAATTCAAGATGCTGTGGTGGGTAGCCGACCCACAACCTTGGAAGAAGCCATTACTATCACCGCTCAACTCACCGAGAACCATATACGAGCGGGCACCATGTCTGTGAAGGATGCAAAGAAGGTAGAGAAGACGGCTACCGAGGCGGTTAAGGAGACTAAAGCTGAACCGTCTTACAACAACAAGAACAACAACAAGAAGCGCAAGTTCACACCGGCGCGTAACTATGCCGTGGCTGCACCCAAACAACCCCAAAGACAACTTGTACCTGCGGCTACACCTGTGGCACAAGTGCCTGGGGCTAGGGCTTATGCTGGTCCTCAGCCGATGTGCAACACGTGTAGGTATCATCATCCGGGGAATCAACCATGCCGCATTTGCACATTATGCGGTAAATATGGTCATTTGGTGGCGACTTGCCACCGTGCACCTAACAATGCCGCTGTGGTCACGAACCGTGTTTGCTACAACTGTGGGGAACCTGGCCATTTTCGCCCACAATGCCCTCGTCTTGTGGGTAATGTTCCACAAGCCCGAGGACATGCTTTCAACATCAACGCTAACCAAGCACAAGCAAACAACGATGTGGTGAATGGTACGTTAACTCACCTTTAACTTTTGTGATTCGATTCATTTCATACCTCACCTTTATCGTTAAATACCTTAAAAATTGAACAGGTATGTTCCTTATTAACAAAACTTATGCCTATGTCCTATTTGATTCTGGAGCCGATAAAAGTTTTGTTTCATTAGAGTTTGAACCCATACTTTCTAAGCCACATACGAAACTAGAAAGACCTCTTACTGTTGAAGTTGCCGATGGAGAACCGATCACCGTTGACGTTATCATTCGTGATTGCATCTTAAGTCTTGACACGCATGATTTTCTTATCGATCTTATCCTATGAAACTTGGAAGCTTTGACGTCATCATTGGTATGGATTGGTTAGCCAAACACCATGCCGAGATCATTTGTTTCGAGAAGTGCATTCGTATACCGTTACCCTTTGGAGATACGTTGAAGGTGTTCGGTGAAAAATCTTCCAAAGGGCTTAAACTCATGTCTTGCACTCAAGCCCGAAAGTGCTTAAACAAGAAGTATATGGCTTTTTTGGCTTATGTGGTCAACACGAAAGTCAAAGGGAAAGAACTTAAGGATGTCCCTATCGTACGAGACTTTCCTGAAGTATTTCCCGATGACCTTAGTGGTTTATCTCCCGTGTGTGAGGTTGAGTTTAAAATCGACTTGATACCGGGAGCAAACCCCGTGGCTAAGTCACCATATCGGCTTGCACCATCAGAAATGCAAGAACTCTCTAGTCAACTTCAAGAGATGTCCGAGAAAGGTTTCATCCGTCCTAGTTCTTCTCCTTGGGGTGCACCTGTTCTTTTCGTGAAGAAGAAAGATGGATCGTTTCGTATGTGCATCGATTATCGTGAGCTTAACAAGCTTACCATCAAGAATCGTTACCCTCTTCCTCGCATCGATGATTTGTTTGACCAACTTCAAGGAGCTGCTATTTTCTCGAAGATCGACTTACGTTCTGGTTATCATCAATTACGAGTCCATGATGATGATATCCCAAAGACCGCTTTTCGTACTCGTTATGGGCACTATGAGTTTATGGTGATGCCTTTTGGTTTAACCAATGCTCCTGCTGTCTTCATGGATCTCATGAATCGAGTATGCAAGCCTTATCTAGACAAGTTTGTGATCGTCTTCATTGATGACATACTTATCTATTCCAAGTCCAATACCGATCATGAATTGCATTTGAGATTGGTTCTTGAGTTGTTAAAGAAAGAGCGATTGTACGCAAAGTTCTCGAAGTGTGATTTCTGACTCAAGGAAGTTCAATTTCTAGGACACGTGGTGAATAGCCAAGGAATTCACGTTGATCCTGCAAAGGTGGAAGCTGTGAAGAATTGGTGTGTTCCTACAACTCCTACCGAAGTTCGTTCTTTTCTTGGTCTTGCGGTTATTATCGGCGATTCATTGCCAATTTCTCGAGAATCGCGAAACCGCTCACTACTTTGACACAAAAGAATAAACCATTCGAGTGGGGTTTCGAGCAAGAAGAAGCTTTTGAAACGTTAAAGCATAAGTTGTGCAATGCTCCTATCTTGACCTTACCCGATGGAAACGACGATTTCACCGTGTATTGTGATGCATCTAAACAAGGCCTTGGTTGTGTTCTCATGCAACGAGGGAAGGTCATAGCTTATGCATCAAGACAATTGAAGGTTCACGAAGTGAATTATACAACACACGATCTCGAGCTTGGTGTTGTTGTATTTGCTTTGAAGATTTGGAGGCACTACCTGTATGGTACGCAATGTATAGTCTACACCGATCACAAAAGCCTCCAACACATTTTCAATCAAAAAGATCTCAACATGAGACAACGTCGTTGGGTGGAGTTGATTAGTGACTATGATTGTGACATTCGTTACCATCCTGGTAAAGCAAATGTTGTAGCCGATGCACTAAGTCGAAGGATTCACAACAAGATGATATCATTTCAAGAAATTCGCGATCGACGTCAATGGTTTGACACTTTGGGTGAGTTCGATACTAAGATCCGACTAGATGTCAACGAGACTACCGTATTGCTACAAAACTTGAGAATAGATAGTGACATCGAGTCTAGTATTTTGGAGACTCAGCAAGTGGTGCAACAAGAAGGAAAAATGAAGGATGAACTGGAGCCAAATATTTCAACCCAATTGGAAACGAAACCCAATGGGTTGATGTACTTCGCAAACCGAATTTGGATTCCAAATCGCGATAACCTTCGAACCTTTATCATGAACGAGGCTCATCAAACTCGTTATTCTATTCATCCTGGTTCCGATAAGATGTACATGGACCTACGTGGTCAATATTGGTGGCCTGGAATGAAGAAAGATATAGTGACATATGTAGCTAAGTGCCTCACGTGTACGAAGGTTAAGGCCGAACATCAACGTCCAAGTGGATTACTTGAGCAACCCGAGATTCCTATGTGGAAATGGGAACACATATCCATGGACTTCATAACAAAGCTCCCCCGAACCTCTCGAGGACATGATAGCATATGGGTGATCATTGACCGATTGACCAAATCGGCACATTTTATACCCATACGTGACACTGACAAGACATCAAAGTTAGCTCGTATATACGTTGATGAGATTGTAAGTCGTCATGGGGTACCTCTGCACGTTATATCCGACCGGGATGCTCGCTTCACTTCACATTTTTGGTCTTCTATGCAAGAACTCTTGGGTACACAACTAGATCTAAGCACGGCTTACCATCCCCAAACTGATGGTCAAACCGAGCGAATGATCCAAACATTGGAGGATTTGCTACGCCTTTGTGTTCTTGACTTTGGTGGCGATTGGGATACGCATCTACCCCTCACGGAATTTTCGTATAACAATAGTTACCACTCGAGTATCAAGATGGCACCGTTTGAAGCACTTTATGGTCGAAAATGTCGTTCACCGATCTGTTGGATCGACATTGGTAAAAACTTCATCACTGGTCCTGAACTGATACAAGAAACGACTGATAAAGTTTCTATTATTCGCAAGAACCTTGAAGTGGCGAGAAGTCGTCAAAAGAGCTATGCTGACAAGCGACGCAAGCCATTGGAATTCCAAGTTGGGGAGATGGTTCTTCTTAAGATTTCACCGTGGAAAGGTGTGGTTCGCTTTGGAAAGAAGGGCAAACTGGCTCCAAGATTTGTAGGGCCTTTCAAAATCCTGAAAAGGATTGGGAAAGTGGCTTATAAACTAGAACTACCTTCCAACCTTAGTGGAGTTCATCCTGTGTTCCACGTCTCAAATTTGAGAAAGTGCTTGGCTGACGAAAGTCTGCATGTCCCGTTGGAAGACATCCAGATTGACGAGTCATTGCATTTTGTCGAGAAACCTGTTGAGATCATGGATCGCATAATGAAGAAGACTAGAACCACAACAACTCCAATCGTCAAGGTTCGTTGGGAAAATAAACGCGGCGCAGAATTTACTTGGGAACGTGAGGAGCACATGAAGAAGAGATACCCACTCTTATTTGTATAGTTTCATTTCTTTTAATTTCGGGACGAAATTCTTTTAAGTTGGGGAGACTGTAACATCCCGTATTTTTGTTAACTAAAAGTTAACTTCGTTACTCTTACAAGGATTATTATTTGTCAATTTTTAAAACTCGTGTGTTGTTTGTGTTTATTCATTATGTCATTGAGTTTTTATGAAGGTTAAACATATAAATATTAAATAATAATAATGTTAATATTAATAAAAGTAACAATAATAATAAGTAATAATAATGAATAATAGTATTAGTAATAATAAGATTACTTTTAATAAGGTTACTTAAAATTTATAAGGGTTATTAAACTTAACCATGTTTAAAACATAAACTTAAATTAAGTTTGGGGGTTGTATTTGTCAATTTGGAAACTTAATATAGAACTTTTAAGCATGAAATGATAACTATTAAACTAAAAGGGGCCAATGTGTAAAATTTCAAACTTTCAACCCAAACCCCCCGCCCATTCCGTAATTCCGGCCGGGACTCGGCCACACTCGGCCGAAGTCCGGCGAGTCTAAAACATCAAAAACGGTTAGTTTCGTAGCCCGAAATTTATCCAAATCGTTTCGCATACGTGTTTCGAACTTGAATACACTTAATAATCGAGTTATACATCGGTTACCAAGTCCATTCGATCGTATAACCGAAACTCTTTTAACTCATGGCCGTTTTGTCATTAAAACACAACAATAATCGAATTACTTAACACAAGCAACGTTTAGCTATCTGCAATCGATTACACTCTTCAATTGCACCTGAAACAAACGCATACATCGAATCCTATCATCACCCTCGGTCGCAACTTGAACCATACTCGAACACCGTCATTAGGGCTTCAATTTTCGAAATTGATAAAGGGCTTTCCATCTGAATCATCACTCGAAGCTATCTGCAAGTTTAATTGGATTTTCATCGACGATTGCACCTTGAACCAGTTTCTCCTCGGTCGCAACTTAGGTTCAAAACGTGAACATCGAATACCGAACGAATCAAGTAAGTTAAATACATACATATACTCGATTTCACATGAGGAACAAAAGCCCTAAACTTAATTTGATTAACAACCTTGTATTGATGTTCAATTTGATTGAATATATTTCTAGGGTTCATGTGAAATTTGGGGGTTTGTTTGGGTTTGTATTTAATAATTAAAACATGAATCCTAACGCGGCTGAGAGCCTTGGTCTACCGGTTCCGTGCACACATATCATCTTAGAGGTCCCGGGTTCGACCCCGGCGATCTTCAATTTTTTATAAAAAAAAGTTATTTTGTGGTTTTAAAAATATAAATTTTTTTTTTAAATAATAAAAATTACTTTATAAACTTTGTGTACTCTAAAACCATTAAATTATTTTCTGCAAGTTATTTATAAAAAAATACCCTTACATTTTATTTACTATTTTTAAACTAATGATTTTTTTATATAGATTTAGATGGTAACCACTAGTTTAATTGTTACAATTTATTAGTCCAAACATTACCTTTAAACTATTGTTTCAATCGTGTTTATATTATTTAGTTATAAAACTTATTTAAACTTTATATATAAATCTTACAAATTATTATAAATGTTATCTTATTCATATCTTTACATAAAATATAAATATAGTTGTTTTTCAAGAAAATATAATTGGTTCCCAATTGTTAATATAACTATAAGACAAAGCCCCAAATACCAAGTTGAAACCCTAGTTCATATTAACTCGTTAATCTTATTATTTACCTAAATCTTGTAATATTTATATATCTAGGTGCCTTGTGACGTTGTATCTTGGAACGGCATATATTTATTTATTGATCTTCATTATATACTTACTTTAACATGTGAGTTTTCCTTGCCCCTTTTTCATATTTTCATTGTCATTTTCAGTGTAAGTGTCATTGTCATTGTCATTGTCATTGTCATTGTCATTGTCATTGTCATTGTCAGTGTCAGTGTCACTGTCACTGTCACTGTCATTGTTATTGTCACTGTTATTGTCACTGTCACTGTCACTGTCACTGTCACTGTCACTGTCACTGTCACTGTCACTGTCACTGTCACTGTCACTGTCACTGTCACTGTCACTGTCACTGTCACTGTCACTGTCACTGTCACTGTCACTGTCACTGTCACTGTCACTGTCACTGTCACTGTCAGTCACTGTCACTGTCACTGTCACTGTCACTGTCACTGTCAGTCACTGTCACTGTCACTGTCACTGTCACTGTCACTGTCACTGTCACTGTCACTGTCACTGTCACTGTCACTGTCACTGTCACTGTCACTGTCACTGTCACTGTCACTGTCACTGTCACTGTCACTGTCACTGTCACTGTCACTGTCACTGTCACTGTCACTGTCACTGTCACTGTCATTTTCATTGTCATTGTCATTTTCATTGTCATTGTCATTGTCATTGTCATTGTCATTGTCATTGTCATTGTCATTATCATTATCATTATCATTATCATTGTCATTCTCATTGTCATTCTCATTATCATTGTCATTATCATTGTCATTGTCATTATCATTGTCATTGTCATTATCATTATCATTGTCATTATCATATCATTATCATTATCATTGTCATTATCATTATCATTGTCATTATTATTATTATTATTATTTTGTTAATTTAGTATGTTGTGTGGTGGGAATTAGATATATGTGTGTGAGTTGCACCTCGAACTCGAATCGACCCGAACCGAACCAATATCGACGGACTTATCTATTCTCATTGAACATGACTAAAAACTTAGTCACAACTATTTAGGTGTTTGATCATTCGTTGCTCTCATCCTTTGAAGCCCTTTTTGTTTGCCTTATTTTCACATCATTTCAAGGTGAGTTTCGCAGCCTCGTTTTCATTTCAAACATTTACAAACTAGGGAGAAAAGTATGCTCACCCTTTTTATGCTGTGAACTTATTCAATTCTTTTGGGACTGTTGTGTTTATTGTTTGTAAGTAATTATCTAGTACATGCATGGGTTGTCTTTGTGATTCTGTATTCACAACTATTTAACTCCGGTGTTGGAGCCGACAGACAGATATTGATAGTACTATTGGGTTGACACCCCCACCCTTGTTTGTTAGCATAATAGTTGGGACTGACAGTGGCCAGGGACGGGCCCTAGGGTGAATATGTTCCGACAAATTCTTTGTGTACGTCGTAGGCTTAGTTGTGATGCTCATGATTACATGTGATATTATTTGCTTATAAATGTATGCACTCATGTCCTACCAAACCCTTACACAACATCAAGTTTTGTTTATTATTTAAACATGCGAACTCACCAACATTATATTGACCATTTTGAGATCATTGAGGATTGTTAGGGAAGCTGGCCTTAGTGTTGACCTTAGTCTTGCATTACCTTAAACTTGGATGCATTTGACATTACTGTTATTCATACCTTGGTTACTTGTTCCGGGTTGTGGGATTTATACTCATTTGGTTTGTATGACTATGTTGTCGTGGAACTGACTAACCATGGCACAAGTCTCCATTTGTGTCGGTGATGTCATGACACGTTAACTTTCATTATTTAATGCATCTCTATTAATTAACAATGTGTTATGACGATCCCGTCCGTTACATCCTCGTGTTTCCGCTATAAGCGAGGGTGTGACATTCAGTGTAATTATCAAAGTTTAAGGACAAGATCCATGATTTTAAACATACTTAAAAAAACAAAATTTGTAATTTACTCTAACAACTACGAAAGGATCATGAGACTCACCATTGAAAAGAGCCTCATTAATGTAATAAAAGCATAAATATTAAAAAATGGATATATGAAAGAAAACATTATTTGTATACGAAATATATATTTTTAAACTAGGTTAGGAATCCATATATTACATGTTATACATATTCAACATATAACAGTTAAGAAAATATAATAATGAAAATTTAAGAAATTATAAATAAAACTATATTTTAAGATAGAATACAACAGAAATAAAATAAATATTATAGAAGAAAAAATAAGAATTATATAAAATTATATTTTAAGATAGAATTCAACAAAAATATTATAAATTAGTATGTTTCAATAATTTATTAAAATAAAAAAAATTATATTTGAGATATATATTTGTTGGGTATTATACCTTTGAAGAAATTGAAGATTTCCAATACTATTGAAGTTGAAGACTTGAAGAACAAAAACAACAAAAATATTAGTCTAGGATTTATTTTATAATTATTTTAATTGCTAAATTAGTATAAATAACAACATATATCATCATGTAAAGGTGAATAATTCTCCACCAAAGATGGGAAATTAATTCCATCAACAATATCATTATATCATCATCCTACATATATGATGATTTCAACATCATATCAATAAACATTAAACATTAAACACATGTTGTTCATCACGTTCTTCATCATTATTATTATTTTGGCATCTAATTATTTAAGGTTTATTATCATCAATATGAATCCTAAGATCCAAGCTCATCGTTTCCGTTCATAATGGGAACATACAATATTTAATTGGTTTGCTTCTATAAAATTATTTTCATTTAATAGAAGAGAGGTGCGAAAAACATAAATTTAGATTTCAAGAGAAATATCATGTGTCTCTTTAAAACATATTTTATTAAAGGGTTATTGGATTTGAATAATCTCAACCTTTATTAGTTGGCTGAGATTAATTTCAACTTATAAAATATTTACAAACACTTCTAACTAAGAGTTAACATCATTAGTTTTTTTGTGACATGTACTACTTATATAGTTAAAACACTAAGCAGAAAGTTGAAATCAACCACCAGGTCGGTCAATCTAAAAAGTCTGCACTCTGAAACCCGTTAATCTCTACCTTCTGATCTGAACCACTTGACTCGTTAAAGGTAGATTTCAAATGACGATGGAGGTTAGACACCAGAAAACAGACCTAATAGAGGTTGGACGGCGATGAAGTTGAAATGTGGCTCAAAGTTAGCCCCACATCATCACAAAAACTAACGGACGTTAACTTTCAGTTAGTAAGAGATCATTGAAGGAAAATAAATTCAAAGTTGAGATTGCATGTAAACATTCCCTGAGTTGAGATTAATCTCGATCAATAAATAAAAATAAAAATTATTAAAATCCAATAACCCTTTATTAAATATTATACATACTTAAACTGATAATACCACAAGTGTGAAATTTTTTTTTGACCGATACAAATATGAATCATTAGTCAAACTTCATCTCACCGGTCCAGTTTCCTGGTCCGACCACCGGTTCGACCCCTCAAAACTGAATCGTAGCGAACCGGACCGGCCACCAAACCGATCCCCGATCGGACCAGCCGGTTCGATCCGGTCATGAAAACAATGAACACAACAACACAGTAACAACATAGGAAAAGAGCATACGTGCAACATATGTTATAGCCCTGACGTTAGGTTTTGATAACATTGAAGTTTATCTTAACAATGTTTTGTTTTAGATTATATCTGTACTTTATAACTAAAACTAGATTAAAATCTATGTATTACATGAGTAAAATAAATAAAATATATTAAAATTATTAGTTTTATGAATATTTTATTTTATATATGTTATTATTCATTTAATAAAATATAATAAATATTTAAAAATATAACACGTAATGAATTAAAAATTATTACTCTATATTTAATATTATTAATTAAAATTTTAAGATAACTAGATTTATATTTTAGATGTTTAATTGTTTAGTTTATTTATTTACAATAATTATTATTAATATGAGAGCGACAAAAACATAAATATAAATATATATTTTTAACATACTTTAGTTAAAAAGGAAAGTGAAATTAATTGTTTTTATAATTTTTGTATTTATTACGTGAGTGATGCGGGACAATGATTTTGTTGATATGTTAAAATGATAACACGTGTCATTTGATATGTTAGAATAATGATACGTATCTTAAAAAAACCTTTTTTTTATTATAAGTTATAGATTTAGGTAGTTAAGAAAAACATGTCATCAGGGGTGTAAGACATTTAAAAAGCGAGAACGTTTGTAAGCGTGCTTAGTATACAATATAAACAGATATCTTTCAAGGGTTTTACACATGATTAAACATGTTCCGGGCCAGTTTCTGATGTTTTAGACCAGACTTATATGTTTCAAATCAATTTTGGCCGGAATCCTTACATAGTCACAGGAGTGCCTTGCATCACGCAAGGTGCTATGGTGATTGTTCGTGTGACGCCTGGGTGCCCAAGCAAGCGCATTTCACGCCTTTGACTACGAAAATTGAATTCGAGAAATCGATTAATATCTTAGGATACTAGCTAGTTTGAGAAGAAATAGTGGTTCATTAAAACAAGAAATAGAAAAGCAACTGCAGAAAGGGATGTCAAATTTAACAGAGAATTTACAGAAGATTTAATTAGAGTATAATGAAAAAAGATAAAACGGTTGAAACTGCAGAAGCTCATGTTGATTCTCTTAATAAACAATCTGTGCATTTGCTTCTTGAATATGATCAGCTTCTTGTAGATAACCAAACTCTTCAGGCTAAAGCTTTAGGTTTCAAGGAATGAAGAATCTTTATATCCAACCAATCTAAAACTTTGAGGCAAATTTCAGACCATCTGTTTGACCACTGTTGACTTTTCTCTGTTTGACGCGACCACTTTGTTTTCTTGAGTAATGATGTCTATACGACCCGAGGATGTTCACTTATAAGTGGCTTTGGTAGATAAAAACAACAGCTTGATACAAGTAAACGCGTCAAAACTGACACTTCGACGGAGGCAATTTTCAGTATTTTTTCCCTAAAGTTTTACATCTAGTCGTGTAGTGATGTCATCTCAAGATCCAACATTACCAAAACTTTAAAGATTTCTTGATACTCAAAATGGCTCTTATCTTCCATAACAAACGAATGAAGCTTCCCATTTACTTCCACAACACTATTACCAGGCACCTTCTTTGTCCCACTTTTCTTCATTGCATTTCTCACATCAGCAACTTCTTCCCACTTTCTTGATTTCGCGTAAAAATTCGAAATCAAAGCGTAAACCCCCGTGCCAACATCCGGGTTCAAATCCAAGATCTTCTTAGTCACCATTTCCCCGATAAGAAGCTTACCATGGTTATGACATCCTGACAACAGGGCAACCCAAAAGGCTAACCCTGGTTCAGTTTTCATTAAACCAGATAGATTGTAAGCTTCTTCAATGTGTCCTCCACGCGCCAAAAGATCAGCCATACAAACATAATGTTTATCCGCTGGCTCAATGTTGTATTCATGAACCATGCGGTTGAACCATAACATACCTTCTCGTACTAAACCTGCATGACTTAATGCTGACATTAAAGAAGCAAAAGTTGTATCGTCTGGCTTTGAGTTTGCTTCTAACATCTTACGGAACACTGCAAGGGCTTCATTCCCATGGCCATGTATTCCGTAGCTAGCAATCATCGCGTTCCACATGACTAAATCTTTACATGGCATTTTATCAAAAAGGGTACGCGCGTAAGGAAGTGAACCACATTTGGAGTATGCATCAATCAATGCCGTGACTAGAATTTGATCAAAAACTAGATTTTTTATCGCATACCCATGTAGTGATCTAGCATGTTTTAAAGATCTGATTTGAGAACAAGCTAGAAGTGCACCAATAATGGATGCCAAATCTGGTTTTAACCCAAACCTTTGCATCTCTACCAGCAAATCAAACGCATTGCCAACCAACCCGTTGTAAGCATAACCAGATATCAGCGCACTACAAGCAACTACGTTCTTGTATTGCATTGAATTAAACACTCGAGATGCAAGCTGAATGTTTCCGGTTTTAGCATACATGTCGATGAGACTTGTTTGAACTACTACGTCATTGGCGAAAAGATGTCTCCTTATCAAATACCCATGAACAGAAAGACCAAATTTTGCATCTTTAATACTAGCACAAGCCTGAATCAAACCCAAAACTGCAATTCTATCCCCTTCAATGTTGTCCTGTTGCATAAGTCGATACACATCTATCGCCTCACCACCTCTCCCGCTTTGTGCAAAGCCTGTTATCATTGTAGTCCATGATACCACATCTCTTTTAGGCATTTTCTCAAACACATTCATCGCGTCATTCATTCTCCCACATTTCGCGTACAAATTCAACACCGAAGAAGCTACAAACACATCACCTTCATACCCACAATCGATCGCATGCTTTCGAATCTCTTCACCCATTTCCAAGTTCATTAAACTTGTGCAGGCCTTGAGTGCCACTGTAAAAGTGGAGCTATCAGGCTTAACTCCTTCAAGATTCAGCTCACGGTAAAGATTAATCACTTCATCGTGACAATCTTTACGAGAGTATGCAATTATCATAGCATTCCAAACATCTATCTTTCTTTGAGGAATTTTATCAAACACCTTGTGGGCAATGTCAATATCTCCAGTTCTTGAATATGATGATATGAGTTGGGTGATGTATCTCCCATTGTTAATGTACCCAGAGATTATCAACAAAGCATGAACCTTTGCAACAGATGAAGTGTCTTTACAAGTGAGGAATAACGATTTGATGGTCTTTTGGTGAAACATACATGTATGCTTCAAAATCAGTGATTATGAAGAACAGAGTTTCTTGATGTTTTTGAGTGATGAATGATCTAATCCCCAATGTAACTAGTGTTTATACTTTTGACGTTTGAGTCAATAAATCTAACTCGTTGTGCACCTGCACTGCACATAAGTAGCTTGCGGGTAACCTTTTGATTTGCTTGCGCTGAAAAATAAGTATACTTCATTTTAAACGTTTCGTTTGGTTCGCAAAATATTTTATAAAATAACTAAAATTAGAAATGAAATTGGAATTAAAATATTGTTAAAATTGATAACGTGTTTTGTTGATCAATTTTAAGTGAAATTAAAATTTCAAATTTGACCATCCATTGGATTGTTAAATATTCTATGGGTAAGTGGACGAAATGCGAATGAGAGAAAAAATTTCAATTTCAATTTCATTCATTGACCAATTAAACATGATTTTGAATGAAAATTTTTCTAATTCCAATCCAATTCCTAAGAATTATATGAATAAACGAGACCTAATATCACGTGTCCAAGTTATTAACCTACCAACATTTATTATTGTCTCTCGTAAATATAATGTGGTTTTAAATTCTTCTACGTTTAAGTTGATTAAGTGACATAAAATAATAAATTGATGTAAAAGAGTTTTGTAATAAGCGAGTTGATAGGTTGAACTTACATAATGTATAAGTTTTGTTCTAGTTTTAAACAGATTTATACATCAACTAATGGTGTATATTACATGCGCACCCTTAATACATGTCACATAAGTCGTTTCAACTTTTGAAAAATGTTTTGTGGCTTTCTAGTTATATGGGCGTACAGTTTTGTATAAAAGAGTCCAAGTTGCAACTTTCCATGTTTGGAAGAAGTTTAACTCTTGGATTTCTCTTTTAAACGAGCTTAATTTTAGATTTTTTTTGATACCTATATAACGTCAAATTTATCAGTAGTGTTTGCAAAGAAATTCTTTTTATCCTTTTGTTTATTTAGCCTACTTATCAACCCATAAGTTAAGAGGATCAGAACATATGTGGAATCATTCCATATCCAAGAATGAAAGAAATTCATTGTATTCAAATGCATATTTTGGTTTTCGACTTACTAAGGGTTGATTATGTGAAATGAGAACGTGCTTGTATCATTGAAGAATAAGTGTTGTTATGATGGAAATATGTTTGAATTTACATGATTATTCATTCAGTCATTCTTCTGGTGATAGAAGTCCAAAGAAGGGATTTGTTATAGCAGACTGCAATATGTCAATCACAGACTTGAAAACCGCCATGTCAAACCCATCTCTCGGAAGAAACAAGTACTTGTCGTCTTCAACTCTTTCAAACCCACAAAGCTCAAGAAACTTTACTCCTTGTTCAAATATCCCCACTCTTTCCTGTTCGTTCGATCATGAGTGCAACGAAGATTAGAAACATGAAATCCTCATGGAAAACGGTTTAAACTAATACATGACCAACTTGGTTTAGATTATCTCTAGTGTGGCAAAGGAGCCAATGGTTCAAAAAGTCACCCAAAATGTATATTTAATGCAATGGAACTCCTCAATCATTTTATCTAAAGAACTAGATTATTACTGAAAAGATGTGATTTACTATTCATATTTGACTTCGTTATTATTTATAACAGAAATAGAATATTTTTGGATAATAAATGTTTTGGGTAAACCCACCCTTAATACATAAGACATATCTTTTTTACCCGAATCCCGTTTTAAACTGAACCCAACCTGCCCCACGGCCCCACCTGCCTGGTTTGTCACTTCTACTTTTGTGGGTCCAGTTCATATGTTTCTAGCTCATTTTTGTATTTGAACTCGGTACAATTGTGACTTGATTGAGCTCAGGTCATTCAACAAAAGACTGACCCGTTTAGAGCCATTTACGAGAAATCAGCAAACTGAAAATCATCCTACACATTGATGCATAATTCCATGAAGTTTCCTAGCATTTTTTTAGAGATTTGTAACATTGGTGATACCTTAAAAGAGGGGTTACTCAATCGGATCTTCCTAAATTTATCTTCATCAGGATTTGTAACAACATTTCTGACATAAATGAGAAGAGTCTCATAAGCTCTCTTCACTTTGATATCATCATCCTATATTTTGCAAGAAATGTAATAAATTTCATTTAGATAATACATTGATAATAATTCAAATTTCAATAATTCAACACCACATAAGAATGACACCAAGACTTACCTTATTGTATCGCCTTAGCGACCTTAAACATTCTCTCATGAGATCTGACTTTGTTGTCAAACTAACACCAATCTCAGTAGACATAACATGGAGCATCTGTTTTTCAAGAATTAAATTTTCATTGTTTGAGCTTAAAAATGAAATTTACAATCTTATACATGATACTAAAGCATACCTTATTTTCTTGAACTATAGGCGTGCTAGTCTTAAGAGAAGCATGACTTTGTAGAGGTAATTCAAGTCCCCTCTTTCTTTCTAACTACGGCATAAGGAACATTACAAGTTAAGAAAAAGAATCGGAGACTCAAATTTAGGCGCAATACTAAAATTAGAGTTCAACCCATTTCCTTTTTTATGATTTCTTATTTGACCAGTTATAGGCAAACATAACCCAAATTAACCCATTTATAACTTACAAGCAAATGTAAAATTGTCACATATATGCTTATAAGTGATTTCATAAGAAACAATTTGTTGACCATCAGTAACTGTAGTTATTACTTTTTAGCATACGAACTCGATGGTAAATATATGAAATCCTAGATTTACATCGAGAAGAAAATCAGAGGGGAAATGAGTTAACTTGGGTTAAACTTGTTTCAAAAACAGGTAAAGCATGCCTAGTTATATTATTGGCTAAAAAGGAAGCAGATCAAATGATTTTAAAAGTCAACTCAAGCAAACACAATTGCTTACAACCTCCAAAATTACTTCATTTCAAGTAAAATCAGGTCATCATTTACAACTTAATATGAAAATAATTTATGAAACTGAAACAAATGGTAAGTGTAAGCAAAATAGCAGGTTTACCTCAACCAACCCATCACATTTTGACCCGATTAATTTTTTTTACCCATTTTGACCCGTTACAAGAACATTAACACCAAATAGTCTGGATAGTTTCAGGGTGGAGGGAGGAAGTATAATTCAGCAATAACCTTGTCCTGTTGTAACTTCTGACGAACTTTTTCACGTGCTCTATTTTCTTCCTCTTTCTCTGCTTTCCGTAAGGCTATAAAACTGATTATAATGAACTGATTGAAGAAACATATAGCCATTAAGAGAGAACAGATAAAAAACAACTTGGTTTTGAGAAAGAGACCGTTTTCTTTCATTTTCTTCTGCAATTTTCTTTGCTTCTTGCAGTTCTTTTCCTACCCGAATTCTTTCCTGTAAATGTGAAAGAAAGATAACATCGTTCATGTCTATGACCTTAAACAAATAACCAAGCAAACAAGCAGTGGAAGGTGAAAATGTAACCATTTAGCCTATAATTAAAATAAACACCCAAGAAAACGTGTTCAAGTAATCATATTCTTTCTGTAAGTTAATGCTAATCATATGGTATTTTTCATTAATATTAACATCTTTAGTCCAAAGAAAACATTAGCATTTTTAAAGTGACTTTTAGCTCATTTCTGCTAGGATAAACACCATAGCAAAAGAAGTAAATCCATAATCAGCCCACTTAATCCCATTTATGTGATCAAACCATGAGATATGAAGGTGTTAATATCTTCCTAGATTGTTCAAATTTGAATCTTTATAGAAGTGGATATTCTAATTATATTTCATATGTTAATCAATTTTAACTTCAAAAAAAGATTAAATTTTGCAGGTCATTCCAACCCAACCCAACCCAACCCAACCCAACCCAACCCAACCCAACCCA
Organism: Flaveria trinervia; assembly: GCA_025506515.1. Lineage (NCBI taxonomy): Eukaryota > Viridiplantae > Streptophyta > Magnoliopsida > Asterales > Asteraceae > Flaveria > Flaveria trinervia. The sequence continues at coordinate 97,392,115 of CM046445.1, forward strand.
ACCCGTGTTGATCATTTACAATACCTTCTCTCTACTCGATGCTGATTTCGTATCATCATCTTTGTTCCTTTTTCTTGATTTTTCTCTGTAACAAGCACAAACAAGTATTCAGTACAAAACAAGCAATCATGAGTTTTCTGGATGACTAAACAGATAATTGTTGTTATGTTAATAGATATCGTGAAGAATACAAGGTATAAAATTTTTAAAATGCTTCACTAGAAAGGACATAACAAACCTTAACTTTTGTGCTGTCGACTTTACTTCTTCTGACACAAAAGAAGGCTCAAAATCCTCGATTTCAACTTTTACAAGAACCTGGTGGATTAACAAAAGTTGTTAACCATATCCTTAATATACGATATTAGACAAGAAACTTTCTTTTTGAAGCTTATGTGTGGCAACAAGAAAAACAATAGGATGGATGAAATCAACATGAAAACTTTAATAAGCTGAAACAAGCTAGAATGCAAACATTTCACATGAACTCATAAAAGATACAAAAGTGGAACAGATATCAAAACAAATAAATCATACCGGCGGCATTTGCTCAATTTCAGGGTCATCCTCATGCTCAACAATCCAATTAATGGCATCCTCTAAACTAGAGTTACCTTCACAAAAACATAACTATGCTCAGAATAACATCAAAATGCAATACTCTAGTTTACCGAAGTAAAATGACATAAGAAATCTTTTGCACTAAAATACATTTTATGTTACTTTTGACCAGTTTCCTTTTCACCAACGGTTGCTTTACAGTTAGAGGGACAATTTAATGGACATGTTAATAAGTAAATGGGTCAAAATTACCACCGTTCAAAAAAATTAAAACAAAAGTGTAAACGGGTTCACAAACATGTTTATAATAACTATTTCGTGATCAAAATGTTGCGAATGGACTAACCCGAATGATAAAGTGCTCTCGTTGCTCGGGCCAATGGAAACCCCATTTCCACAAGTTCATCAAGTAATTTCTTGTTTACTTCTTGAACATCCATTTCTAATTCACAATACCACAACAGTCAATACATACACACATATATGACTATATGTATACATATATAGGATCATATCATTACATAAAAACTAAATCATTACAAGAACAAAAATAACCCAATTTCATTGAATCAAATGGAGTATATTCATTCACAATATTAAATTAGATCAAACTGTTTCTGTCATAGTTAATACTTAATACCATCAAAAATTCTAAACCATGAACTCTAATAAAACCCTAGGTGAGACTTTGATTCGAGGTAAACATTTAACATCGCATTTCAGGTGTGCTAATGTGCTTTTTCAAAGTGATAAATCAAATTATCAAACAATATTAACGGATTTCTCACCTTGTTTTTTGGGAAATGCGAAGGCAAACACCGATGAAAGTGTGGTTATTGAAAACCCTAATGTTGAATACAAATGGCGAAAAGATTATCACCATTGATAGATTACAGGGATGCTGATTCGTTACTTCAATGGATCGTGATCGTCTTTATGGTTTCATCCTCTCAGAGTCAAATGCGTGTGCTTCACATGTAGTTCAACTCAGATTCTTTTTCGTATTTATAGTTACGTACCCCAAAGTTGCCTATTTTGTTGTTTGGCGGGGCATCTCGATTAACTAATTATTTGTCCCCTTACTTATTTAAGGGTTATTTAACAGCTTTTGAATGATTAATCGTTAAACAAATAAAAATTCTGAACCACTAAATGCTAAACCATTAAAAGTCTTGAACCATTAAGAGCTAGTTATCGTTTAACTATTTAAAGGTAAATGTTTGATCAATTCAGATAATATGACTTAACCATTCAACATTAGATCTCTTAACCATTCAGTATTAGTATAATACTTAATCATTCAGAGGTAAATGTTTGAGCCATTAAGTGTTGAACCATTCAGACATCTGAACCATTAAGGTGTTGTTTGTTTTTCTTCAAAAGCTCTTCCCCACCTTTTCATCTGTGCGCACGCAGACGTGGGAATAGCTTTTGAATGCGCAGACTGTTTGATTTTTGGAAGACGTTTCATTAAAAACATTTTCCTGAGGTCTGCATAGAGAAGATATGAACTTACCACTTCTGAGGTCTTCTAACTTCTTCTCCATTCCCACCTCCCACCATCCGACTACCCCACCTCCTCTCACCTCCCCAACGGTCGCCCCACCTCCTTTCACCTCCCCCACCGGTCACCCCCACCTCCTCTTATCTCCCCCACCACCCGCCCCACCTCCCCTACCGCTGCCCCACATCCCCCACCAGCCGGACCACCGCCGCCCCGCCCCCCACCAGCCGGACCACCGCCGCCCCGCCCCCCACCAGCCGGACCACCGCCGCCCCACCTCCTCCCATCGGAGCGGTTGCGTTCGATCCACTGGTCCGCCGTTCAAAAAGGAGCTTTTGAGCATGGATTTGGACTTCTTGATGGAGTCATCTTCATCGTCGTGCCCACGTCATCGGCGCTGGCGTCGACGTCATCTTCGTCGCCGAGCGGCGCTGGTGGTTGGGGCTGTTGGTTTCGTCGCCGAAGTCGTACACGTTGGCGAAACAGCGCTGGTGGTTGGGCCTGAAGGAGCGGCCGACGACGGCGACGGATAAGCCGGGATCGTGGTGGAACTGGCGGTTTTCGACGGAGGCCGCCATGTGGTGGTGGTGGTGGTGAAAGCCGGTGGATTTGGTGGTGGTGCAGACTACAGATATTAAAAAAACTGTCTTTTTTTGCAAACTGCAGACGTTTAGTCCATATCTTCTACTGCAGATGTCTGCAGATGTGATCCGCAGACTGCAGACGTTTCCTGCAGAAAAAACAAACATCATCTAAGAAGCTACCAAACAACTCCTTACTTAATTACAATGAGGCATCTCATTTGGGTTGGAGTCCAGTATTACGCGGAATTCGTCATTCATAAGAGTATTCACAATCTATTTCCAATCTTAATTTTTATCATTATACTAAAAAACATTTATTTTTTTATATTTTTCAATTAAATAACATTTTTTCATACTTTTATCATTTTTTTTCTCTCGTCCACTCACAATCACTTTTAAGATATTAAAAAATTTATGGTATCAAAATATGAGAAATCACGATACAATCCCATCACTTACAATCATCTCATATAATATATGACACCAACTCATATAAACGGATTGTGAATGCTCTAAGAAAACAAATTGAGATATGTTTCATCATCATCATGACTATGTCGATTTTTAAGATGATTGAGTTCTTTATTTAATTTTTAAAAGTGTGGTTAAAAGAACTTAAAGTTGAAGAATAATTATTTTGAATCTTTATAATCATTTGGAATAAATTTGTCACTTATACATCTTATAAAATCAAAAATTGTAACTAGTTTAAAAAAGTGTTTATGTCATTAGTCTTTTCGATCGATGATATTATTCAAGGCTTTAGAGTGGTATGCATTCGAAAGTTGCTCCTTGATGAAATGAATGACTATAAAATTGTAATGTTTTGAAATGGTGTATTAACATTAAAAGAATGTAACAATGTTTTTTTTTTCTTTGTACAACTTCAATAGCACAATGTATAGCTCACAATAGCATAATCACACTTCTTTTGTGGGTTTGGTATTTTGAAAGAAAAACAAGAAAACTAAATTGAAAGGAGCATCATCTCCGTTCATGAGCTTAGCCACATACACAAATATATTCATCTAAAAAGCCACAAATGGACTCACGCGATGCACGTATTCGTGTGTTGCCCGCCCGTGAGGCCGCTGGCCCATTACGAGCATCGCTCATGCTCTTACTCATTTTAACCTATTACTCCAATTCTCCAATCCTTTTATGAATCACACTATAAATGAAAAGGAAATCACACATCACTAATTTATTATCAACTTTTAGGAAATCAAGTACATATTATTATAGACTTCTATCTTATTGCTATTGGAATATGGGTTATTAAATATACTACAACATAAGGCCAGCAGGGCCCAATACAAGTTATACTTAAAATCACTAATAATTTACTCATGGCATTCTGGTGGTGGGACAGGGTACCTATTTTTATCAGTACAATAGTCATAATTCATATACTTTCTTCTGATATTCTCCAAAGCTCTCATTTGACGCTGGTTTAACTGCCAATAATCTCTTCTATTCCACCAATACCTTGTGGAATAACATTCCATATTTGGGGTATTGGGCTTTAAGGGGCAGCCATCAATGTTAAAATCTTGAAAATGGGCCTGAAATGGGGCTTGGGTCCAATTTGCTTTGGTCTTTCCTCCATCGGTTGCCCAACTAGATCCATCCCATAAGCTTACAAGCAATTGCATTGATCTTTGAGGGTACCCTACAAAACCACCCATTATGTGGTTCTTGTGTACCCTAATTGGTATGTCATCCACGAAAAACCTGATAACAAATCTCTTAATATGAGTCGATTTAGATTGTGTTATGTCGGTTATAAATTGATAAGTAAAATAATTAAAAGTGAAACAGTTAAAGTCACTTAAAGTGTAATTAGATGTGTACAACCTTTTAAATCGTTAACGGTGATAACACATTATATTATAGTGCTATTTGATAGACTAATTCTTTATAAGTCAATGGACATTAGTATTAAAGTTTCAGACAAACCACTTTTAACAGGTGACCCAACCCACTTGTTTTTACCCTGCTCGACAAAAGAAGATAAGTGCATACACAATTTGATGTTCGTTCCATAGGAGTTTGTAGTAATGAAAATCTGCCGATGGATCAAACCAGAGAAGGGTTCTTTGCTCTCTACCGCCAAGACCATGTGCGAATACGTTTGTTTGTAAAACGATGGGTTTGCCATGTCTATTTCCCAAGAACTCAAAGTCTAGCTCATCATGTACACCCACGTTGGAATGTAACTATAAAACATTTTATATAAGATAAACCAAATAACATTATGGGAATGTTATAAGGAAATGTATACAAGAATTGGTTCTAAAATAATAAACTTTATTAAAGTTGTCTTTTATAATGATTTGTCATGACTTATGGTTGGAAAACATATAATCACTTAAAAAGGTATACTTAGAAAATTCTTTAAAAGAAAAACCAATAAACCCTTATAGCATCTCGTTTTTACATGTGTGGATAGTGTGTCAATGGACCAAGTTGAGCTAAAAAATAGCCAAAATGAGTGATTTTGCACGCCTCCTTGTCACCTTTAGACTTGTTTTTATAATTAATTATAAGAGAAGTTATATAAAATTAACTATCAACAAGCAAGTTTAAAGTGTTTGATTGTACATAAAACGCAGTAACAACGCCAGCCGAATCCTTATCTGGTAGTTTAATCCTCATTTGAAAGAACCCAGATCCGTAGTATGATTTAGACCCGAATCCACCACCTATATGTATAATCAAAAGAATAAATTAAAAGTCAAAAAAATGTGTACGATACAATAAAATGACAATATAAAAGCGATTCATGCAAAAGGTTAAGTATGATATAATAAAAAAGATGATATAAAACGGATGCATACAAATTTTATTTACCATGAAAACTATCATACACGTATCTATAGAGACATGTTCAAATATAAACTATTTATAGCTCAATTTACGATAAAAATAAACCTGAAGACTGGTCTAACGACACCTGAACTTCTTTTCCATGTTTAAAAAACAAAATACGATCTCTACCCCAAGTTACATAATAATTTTGATCAAAACTCGCATTTCTTGTTGTGGCATTTCTTGTTGTGGCGCTAAGTGAGAAAAACATTTCAAACAAAATAATAACTATCATCAACATCATTGAACGAAAACCCATGTTATGAGCAGAAATAGAACCTAGCTAGAACTATAACTTGCTAGTGTTTTGTAGGGATTATGTACAAATAAATGGGATATATATATAAGCAATAAGTATACATCTTTTTATATATGCTTTGCATTAATTTGCCTCAAGCCCCATAACACAAATACATCACGAGGACCAATTTGGAAGTTACTTTGGGGTTCAAACAACTTTTTCTGTTTATTTTTTCTTTTAATAAAGAAATTAACATCAAATACTTATCATTGCATAAAATATCGTTTTCTCAAGTCATTTTCTTGCCCTTAACTTGAGCATATCCCTGTATTATTTTATTTTATAACTTAGAACTATTTACTACCTTTTTCTAGTATGAAAACTATAATTATCGTTTCTATAACACCACCATATAATACATATGGTTTATAAAGAATACGTGTGTTAAAATGAGTATGTTATTATGATCCTCTGAATAATTTGATGATATTAATTTAAGCCTTCAAAATTCTTGCAATTTCTCTTTTTATAAAAAAATGTATAGCATTTTCTTAATTAATATGCTTATATGCAATATGTCAATTAAATTTTTTGGGTCTAATGTGAATAAATGTGTTTAATTGACGTGTTAATGATCATATGGTAATTATCAAATAAATATAAAAAACCACTAGAAAGACATACTTTCAACTTAATCCTTACACGTACTTATTGCATTTTATAATGAATTAAATGTTTTTTTTACTCTTTCAATTGGTTGTTTGAAAGAACATGTAAGAAGCTAAAATGCGATAGGAGTATTCTTGTAGCCTTGAAACTCAATATTGGAAGACGAAATATACGGGGTTTACTGATCTATCTATTATAATAAAATAAAATTTTAAGATCCACTTCACATAATTTTAGACCATTTAATTTTAATTTTATCGTTTCTCTCTTCTATTAAACAATTACCTTAAATACTTGTAGTAGTATTTAATTTCTTTTGAGATTAAAAATTACTTTTTAATAAATTAAGAAAGAGATGCTTTTATAAATGTAACTTCTAAATAAACAAAATTTTAAAAATAAGAAAATTTTCTAAAACAACAAACATGTTTAAAAATATAAAGTATTTTAAAATGGTTTTTTTAAATGATTTTTTTATAAAACAAAATAACTAAGGGGCTGTTTGATTGCGCTGACTGAGTAAGATCTGACTGAGTCAGAAGCTGAGCCAGTAAGAAGTTCTGACTGGGTCTGTATCTGACTGAAACTTGACTGTTTGATTTAGTATCCGACTGATTCTGCTGAATGAAAAAAATAACCACTGTGTTTTTTTGCTGAATAATAATAATATTAACAATAATAATAATAATGATAATATAATAATAATAGTGATAATAATAATATAATATAATATAATATAATATAATATAATAATAATAATAATAATAATAATAATAATAATAATAATAATAATAATAATAATAATAAAATATAATAATAATAATAATAATATGATAATATCATATTAAACCCAACCCACCCACCCACATCCTCATCATTTCACTGCTTCCTCAACCCACCCAACCCATCTCCATCATTTTCTACCCAACCCACACACACATCTCCATCTCCATCGTCTTCTACATGAACGGTCGTGCAACAGAGGGAGGCCAGCAGCGACTGAGGGGAGGGAGGATAGTAACGGTGGTGAGCGGCTGGTTAAAGGAGCACCGGAGGGGAGGAGGCAGGGAGCTGCGGAGGGAGGGCAGGAGCAGCAGAGGACGGGAGGGAAGGAGCGGCGGAGGGACGGCAGGAGCGGCAGAAGGCGGGAGGGAAGGAGCGCCGGGTCAGTCGCCAACACCGGGTCAGCGATGCTGATTTTACGGTCTCGGTCAGACCTTAACGACCGGGTCAGTCACCAACACCGGACAAATCAAACGTACTGACTGGCTGACTCGGTTGACCGAGTCAGCCAGTCAGTGGTCAGGCTTTGGTCAGCGGAAATTAAACACAACCTAAAGTTAGGAGTTATAATAAGAAATTTTTTAATATTGATATTTTTTAAAATGGTTTGTTTTGCATAAAATGTTTATTAAAAATGAAATTAGGGTTTAAAAACAAAAGTTTAAAATAATGATATCATTGTTTTATTACTTATTATTTAATATTTTATTTATTTAATCCGTGCAATACACGCGGTTCTAACCTAGTACTTAAATAAACGTAACTTGTGTAGGCTGTTGTCATTAATACATATTAATAATTTAGAAAATATTGTATTGAGAATAGCATGTGTAATTGTGTATAATCACATTTATGTGTATATCTAGATATTTATATGAGATAATCTTATACAAAGTACTTGAAATGATCTCATAACTAGAATTAAGCTTCATGCCTTGCGGCTGAGGTTTAAAACCGTGCCAATAACATCAATGTCATAATACTGCTAACGACAACCAACATTAATGTTGTGGTGTGTTAATACGAAGAACTTAGACCGAAACGTAAAACAAAAAAAATATAACTAAATCGATATCCGCGCGTTGTGACGAACTTCTCAAAAGATAAAAATATACGTAAAATGTTGATTGACACACACACACATCGTGTTAACTCATAAAATTTAGAACGAAACATAAAACGAAGCGCAAAAATGTTAGACCACAATGTTATGTTGTGTAAACTTGCAAAACTTAAGATAAAAATATACGTAAAATGTTGATTGACACACACACACATCGTGTTAACTCATAAAATTTAGAACGAAACATAAAACGAAGCGCAAAAATGTTAGACCACAATGTTATGTTGTGTAAACTTGCAAAACTTAGAACGAAATGTGTAATGAAAATTTGTGAAAGATGAAAGGTATAAAGGAACAAAGTTGAAATCACAAAAGATGTGAGATTAAATTGCCAAAGATGAAGAGTTTTAGGTTAAAAGTACAAAAAACTAAATTTGAGAGCTAACATTACAAAAAAATAAAAAACTTTGTTTAAAAGTGAAAAATCAAATTTAAAGAAGAAAAAAACTATACATAAAGTGGAACAATGCATATAAAAATTGTAAATTAGTATAATATAAATGTTTTTTTTTATGTCCAATGGTTTAGAACGCACAAACACAACCATCTTTTTATCTTTTAATTATATGTGAACCTTTTGTCAATCTTTTAGATTTGTTTGGCATATCTATTTTCTGTGTATGAATTTTGTATGCGTCGTTTCAATTTCTTATAATACATGCAATATTTACGCATTTTAGTACATTTATGTCGATATATGAAAATGATTATGATAATTTGAGAACTTAATAATACGTGTTAAATTATGCATTTTAATATATTTATGTCATATGTGAAAACGATTATAATCATTTTAGATTTTGTATATGTTTAAAAACTACGAGAACCAATTAATATCAATAACACATATGTTTTAAATTTGTACTTTTCATACACAATTGTGTGTGTTTATATCCATTACAAACAATCAAATTAACATAAAATCCATCATAGTAATGTTTTCATATGTTATTAGAAAATTTAATTTGCTTAGTTACACGTATGTAGGTAATAAATCATACACATGACTTATACATGTGTAGATTATATATAAATGCTATTTGTTTATTAATTTTTTTTGTATTTTCAAAAGAGACATAAACAATATATTTCAATCATTTTATGTATAGAAATTGAAAAAAAAAATTAATGCGTTGATAAAAAATTTCGTAGTTCTGATGATCGTAGCACTATATAGAAATACAATAATAAATCACAAATTTTTGTCCTCACGACTAAAAAATAAGGGTTTCAAATTATAAATGATGCTATTTATTTAATTTAAAATATTAAAATTTCTGTTTAAAAAAGGTTAGCATTAATGAAAATGGTGAGTAGAGCCGAAGAGGTTGTTGTGATATCACATTGGAGGCTCCAATTATAGTTTGTTCGTTTCAGTGGCTAACTACAACAGTATTAAAGCCCTACTAATATTACTTATCCTTTTTATAAAATATATATTATTTTATAAAGAGTTGGAAAAATAATATGCTATAAGATTATAGATGACGGTTATATGATATAAGTCGATATCACTATATCTTATACTCCATGTGTTATAGTTGTTACATTTAATCCGTTCCGTCATCGTTTCCCACTTTGGCATATAAATGCCCTAATCACAAGTTTTTTAAGTGCACGTGTAATGCAAGTCTTTGGCTTAACTGATATAATTGAGCCTCAAATTAATTAGTTTGATAGGTGGTAAGTTTGTAGTTCATTTGGCGTAATATGTTTCAGGTGAACCAGTATTTCACCATAGTATGTCTTTGAGCTTTGAGTTTTCTCTGAAATACTGATGGATTGGGTCACCAATAGTGTTTGTGCTCTTAGAGCGTGTATGATTTTTCGCCAATGATATCACACGGGTGGTCGGGCTCAAGGGTGATGTTTATAAGGGGTTGGGTCACTAGTGTTGTTTGTGCTTTTAATGTTTAACAAAAATAATTATTTTTGCTTCAAAATTTTAAAAAATATCAATTTCAATCCAAATATTTTCATTACTTATTATAATTTCAGTCTAAAATTTTTATTATAACAGATTCAAGTTTAAATAACTGATAAAAGTTTTGAGCTAAAACTAAAACAATTTATTAAAATTTTAAAGCTAAATTGATTTTTTTAATTTTCTGAATAAAAATATAAAATTTTTTGTTAAACTGCAAGGAGTAGAACTAAATTCAACTTTTTTTTCCAACTAACAAACCATGCATGATATTTAGACCTAGTCTTGCTTATGACATGAATTTGAGACGCTGAACATGTTGCAAGAATTAATCTTTTTATCCATTTCCGATTGTGATTGCATAGACTGTCACAGAAGAAACTACAAATCTAAACGGAAAGTCCTTGTAACAGAGATGTCTGAATATGCGAGAACATCTATCACAATTTTGTGAATTTTTGAAGGTTTGTTCGGATGTGAGTAGAAAATCTACAGTGTTAGGGGATCGGGATTTCCTTTGTTAAGATCATTTCAGTTCGGAAAGTTAAACACACAATCGATAACGGAGAAACCTTTGAATTTTGATCGATAAGCTTGGAAGGTAACAAGGATGGTGTATCGGTTACTAAATCACATTATTTAGTGGCAGTACAATGCAGTTTAAATAGAAGGTAAATTTAATCTCCAAAGCACATGTATACATGCACAAGTAGTAATAAATCCAAATGTTGATAAAATTGAATTTTAAAATTCATAAGCATGATGAATAATTGGCGCCTGTTGGGCCATCACAAGAAATTAAATATAAAGTTAATTTTAATTTTGCTTCCTAAGTTTTAATAAAAATAATTATTTTTCTACAAAATATTAAAAACATCATTTTACTTTTAAAAGTTTTATTAGTTTCAGGATGATGGGTCAAAAAAGACTAGTGGCCCAATACCTATAGAAAGATGGGCAGGTTTGACTGCCTGAAAATGAGCTCATTAATGGGCTAGCAGAAGCCCAAAAATTAAATAAGTCACCAACTGGATCTACACTCTACAAGTCTACAGTAACACATTTTAGTAACATGCAAAAAAGGTACGGTCTATTACATTCAATTAGGTTCGATGCCTCTAAATCAATTCCATCTGCATCTTCTAATTCGAGGGTCCAAGAAACTTCAACATGACCAATAGAGAGAATTTTAATTTAAAGGAGCTGATAGTCTGCTCAAAGATTCGATGAGGGGAGAACGATGCGAGAAACTGTTGAAAATATAAACGTCAATTACAAATATAAACTGTTTTAATTTGCTTTATTGTGTGTTTCTTGTTAAGATCGATCATATACCTTTTTGATAAGCGTTTAAGATTGATCATATACCTTATTTTTGTGCACATATTTTTGGACTTAATGAGTTGGAGTTGTTGCTTAGTGGGCTTGGATTGAGCTTGTTGGACTTATATCTGATGGGTTGTATTACTGTATATGATTGAAACATGCTGAAAGAGTACACATATCTATTGAGTTTCAACCTTTGTGATCAGTGCTAATTTTTTGAGTCTGTTATTCTATTTTTTGATTCTGTATCTTGTCTTCAGATCTTCAAAATGTTCATCTGACTATGTTGCATTTTCTGATTTAGATTCTGTTATGTTTCTTTTCTATTTTATGGTTGAATTTGAGATTCTTTGATTTCTTGTGTTAAATCCATGTTTGTGACAGCAACGACACATGAGCTGAACCCGTGATATAATGAAGTTCAGATTGATATTATCCGGAGATTTAAATAATACTTATTTATTTAGTTTATCTTTTTTTTTTGTTAGGATGTTATTTCATTTAAGTTTATCATTACCATTAAGTTATAGAATCATGTATAAATCTTAAGGTTGCCTTAGTTTATTATAAGTTTGATTATATATGAATATAAGAATTTGTTTTTGAAACCTCGAGTGTAATTTATTGTTTTGATTATCATTATAACTTTGAGCCATTTGATCACTCTTATAAATGTGTTAGTGTCACTACCCACATGATTGAGAGTATTAATCTCATAATAAAAATATTTAAAAGTAGGTTTAAAGGTTTTTAAGTTAGCAATTCAAATAAAAAAAAGTTATAAACACAATACTATGTGTTCGCACTTGAAACTTTAGTATGGATGCTAACGAGATGCGTTTTGAATGGATATTCGTAATTCAAATCTCATATGTGATTGTAAAATTGTGTCTCATATCCATCGGGTCCTCAATTACTCTACGTAAGGTATTAGCTATACCCATAATTTTTCAGGCCACTTGTATTTTCAAGTAAAACTTTTTACTGTTTTGTAATTTTTATTTAATTTTATCACCTTAGGATTAGAATTATGAAAACGAAAAATTCGATGTATTGATAGATTAATCTATTGTCCAAATAAAAATAAAAAAAATAAAAATGTTTACGGGTACCGTTTGAACAAACGAAAATGCATGTTTAAGGTTTTTAAACCAAGCACTATTGCTATTGCCCCGTTTAAAATTAAAATATTTTTAGTTTTTAAGCTTGCTGGTCTGGTTAAGGTTCCTTTAACATTACAAGGTGTAACCGTGCCAACACGATGGTTAACTGGTTCACTCTTTCGGGTTTATGTTTATGTTTGCATCAAACCGCGTCTAAACTGGAACCAAGTGACTAACCGGTTTATCTATTTCTCTCACAAAAGTTGTGTGTATGCAACTATAAATAGAAAACACACACATTAGACATTGTGGAAATGTGATAATGATTAGAAAAATGTAAAAAAATATGTTGTCAAGTAGGCACCGACTAGGATGTGTTTTGAGATAGTGATATTTACAGGCGTTCATGTTATGATGGAGTGATAGTGATAGTAACTATAATAAATAAGAACTAATTTATATTTTAATTTTTGTAAAGTTAAAATTAAAAAGTAGATAATTTTAGAAGCTTAAACTAAAATTATTGATATTCTTAACTTTCATTTTCTCATACACTTCACGATCAAGACCCGAAAGATGATAGATTTTCTTGGATCGTATTCTCAACCTAGCTAATCACCGCTTTCTTGCCTTTAGGTTGACAAGGTTGTCCGCGAAACCGTCAACTTGTCCACACTTTCTTTTATCCCAGTATCCTTGAACGTAGCCGGTCGTTTGCCTTTGTTGTTTGATTGTTTCTTCCCCGAGGGCCGAACCGGTGCCTGTTCAAATTACGCTAACTGCTAAGTGTTTGTATCTTCATGAAGTGGTTTTAGTTGGCAGATTTCCCTGTTTATCTTTTTGTATCTAGAAAATACAAGTAAAATTTGTATTTGTATGTTATTTTTGTGATATGTTCATGTCATGTGGGGTGTGGTGGGTCTGGTTATCTATTTTACAGTTATGGATATTATTCTAAGGGTGTTTGGTTGTATGAAGTGTTTTTTAGACCGGATCGGATCGGTCCGTCCGACCGGTTCGACAAGGAATCGGTGCCGTGTCCGGTCCGGTCTGGTGTGTTTGTTTTTTAGTGGTTGAACGGGCCAGTTTGTTTCGAACCGCTGGTCGGACGGGGAAAGCGGACCAGTTTTGTTTTTTTTTATTTTAATGGGTAAAAACGGGGTTTTAAACCATAAATTAGTACATCGGATATACAAACATAGTAAAGTTTATATATAACTATATAATATATATAAATCATATATAATTACTTATATTTAAACTAGTAAGGCATCCGATTTGACGTTATATTCAATTTTGAAAACATTGGTTGTATGTTGAAAGTGATTATTGCAACATCAAATTCTAATGATCAGTTTTATTTAAAGTTTCTGCAAAAGAATGATTACAATTATGCCTTTTATAATTTATGGTTAAGGTGTTCCTGTTTGGAGAAGTAGATAAGGATTAGTAGCAAGAAAAAGTGATAATTGTGATAAACTAGTTTTAGTATTCGCGCTACGCAGCGGGCTACTTATTTTTTCCTTCGTAGTTATAGTCATAATTCATAGTTACGTGTTTTACGATGCCTAGGAGTGTTAATGTGTTGTAATATGTAACTTAAAAACAAGAGAAAACTAAACAAACGTTAAACAACTAAGATCGATAAATTAATAGATGAAAAAAAACAAATGTAAAAAAAGTGAATTAAACAAAAAAAGAAAATAAGACACCCAATCACGTCACATTAGCATTCACATCCTAGTAACTTGTATAATAGTAATTGTTAACTGATGCTCAATTAAAAAAAATATTATGGTCTTTATATTATTACAATATTTGCTGATAGCATTAGTATTTATCTAAAATGTAGCTCTATGAAGACCAATTATGTAAAAATTTGGCATCTAGCAATCACAATATTTCCTTCACCTATTTATTAAGTTAGTTCTTTCTAATAAAATTTCTATGTAAGGCAGGCCCACGTTTAACTATCAAGAATAACATACTTAACTTCTGTTTCAAACATTGACTATAAATCCAAATGAAGAAATCAATCAAAATCTAAGTTACAAATGCAATCCAAGATATAATAAAATCTGAGAAATCCAAGATATCAAAATCTATGAATAAAAGTAATTAGACCTCAAGATATCTTTTAACGATTTTCGGAGTGCCAGAAAGTCAACAGGATCCAACATTGCAAAGCAATATCAAAACCAATGAAGAACAATTAATAACAGAATCAACCCCAAATCAAACATTTGCTTCATGGGAAGCAAACTGGAATGAAGATTCGATCAAAGAAGATGAATATTTGAAAAAGGATAAAACCCACAAAAGGAAAACTCATCAAACTACCGGAGCTAACAACACAATCATCGCTGATGAATTGAAGCTGAAGAAACGCTATCGTCATCGTCCTTTCAGCTTCATCCAAAAGAAAAAGAGTTTTGTGTTTGTTGATTAGAGAAAGAGAGGTTTGATGAGAGAGAAAGAAAGTATATGTTTGATTGTTTCATCATATGTGGATAAAGTTGTACTATGTGCTTGCAAGTTTGTAATATGCACATGGGTTTTAGTCACCCGCATGTCAGTTTAGCACATGCAAAAAACACTTGTACACTGACGCATAGTAGTTGTAGGTCACTGTACATCCAGTTGTAAAATATATAATATAATATCAAAACTTATTTAATTATGTTTCTAATCAACTAATTATCTTATTGTTCTAATTATTTTAGTTGTAGTTGATAGAGATGAGAATCTTATGATAATTCTTCAATTAAGAAGGTTTGTTTCCGCCATTAAGACCATGCTTGATGTAGTAAGGGTGTCTTTATTGTGTCAAAATCAAACCAGTGTAAGGGGTTATTTGTTTCAATTTTTTAGTGGTTTAAATGTCTGAATGATTAAATATTTAATAGTTCAGATTGTTTGTTTTACGAGCAAATGTCAGAATGGTTCAGACATTTGATTCTAATTAGTTAAGCATTATACTGAGTCTAAATGATTAATAGATTTAATCTGAACTGGTCAGACATTTGTCTTTAAATAATTAAACGATATACTAGCTTTTAATGGTTCAGACTTCCTAATGTTCTAACACTTAATGATTCAGACCTCTTATTAGTTCAAAATTTAATTATTCAGAAACTATCAAACAACTCTTAAGTAGGTCTAGTTCCGACTCAAAACCACCCGCACTCCCAAACCGGACCATTACCTAGATGTAGTACTTGTTTTCCTCAATTGACTTCTTAAATAACTAAATAAAAGCCACAACACCAAAGGACTGACCTGGACAACATACCACACACTTGGTTGGGACCGGTTATAAAACCTAGACTCGATTCTTACAACGAAACCATGGTTAGGATCCGGTCTTGATTAAGACCGAACCCAATGATATTGAGCCTGGTTAAGACCTGGTAGTCTCGAGCGGTTCATGCTTTCGGGTTTCATATATACCCTCTTAGAGCGAGTTTACTGAAAGAATGGGCTATCTTATGACCATCTTTTTGGAATAATTTACTTTTGTATTCTTTGTTTGCTTGATACTGAAAGGGTAAAAAGAAGATGGTGAAAAAGGTTGATTTGTATTTGATGGCACTCCACTTGTCTCTTTGATGAATGATGGATCAAAGCTGTCATATAAAAGCTCATAATGGCATTACATGGATATAGGTTATTAATATGGCCTCGTTTGTTTGGTGTTGTGTATACAAAATACCTTTCATTTTAGTTGTTTTTATTCGTGTGATATATCAACCTCACGTTAATTTATTTTAGTTCTTTCTAGTTTTTCTTTAATATATGTAGTGTTATTCTAGTTTATCCGTTTCTCATTTTTTTCAATTTATTTTTTTGAAATTTGTATTTACATTTTTAACTTTTTATAACTAATTAAATACAATAATTAAACAAAAAAACTTCATTAATTAAGAAACCACCATAGTCAAAAACTCAAAATTATATTTATGCTTATTTGAATCTTCATCTTCCGATCTTGACGGGTCATAAAGTTTAAAATTTAACGAATTCATAATGTAAAGAAATTTGGAAGGTAGTAGATAATTTTGAAAGTACAAGATTAACAAAAGTTAATAAAGTTTATGTCGGATTTGGGTATATATAGTGTACTTTTTTTTAATATGGTATTATTACTATTGCATAATGGTTGGTTTTGGGGTTTGGGGATCAGTCGATCACATTGAATTTTCACCGGTTATAAAGGCTAAAAAAATCCTGAACTTAAGGGCGTGGTGTTCCCATCCGAACTCGTATTTTCCCGGCCTCTCCGTGGGCCCTGCTCCATGTTCTCTTACAACTGCAAACATAATATCTAATACTACTATTGAATCTACACTATTTTGTAACATGAAAAAACAAACTTTCAACCTCATGGCAAACACTGTTTATATATACATCATCGCTTATATACACATTAGATACCATTAAATTACAATTTTTTTTCTATATACAATGGTTACTGCAGTTAGGTCCAAGCTTTATTATTAGATTAACGGTAAATGCACAGTTTGGATAAAGACTTTCGGATGTAAAATGTTATTTATGTATGAGTTTAAAAACTGTAGATATAACAGGTTATTTTTATATTTGGGTTAAAAGCAAAACAATTAGATTTGTTTTATTAAAGTTTTTATGCTTTAGTTTGCTTGTTTCTAATGAAAAATCTACACTGAATTGCTAACTATAATTTAGACGTTTGGAGAATAACAAGACAAACTAGGTGATTATGGTTTAAAAGTTTTGTTTTAGTGGTTTGAACTACCTTTTAATTCTTTTATTTAAACCTACGGTTTGTATAATACTATATATCAATGATGATTGTTTATGATTGTAATATACATACGTAATGATACATTTCGAAAAAGAGAAAAATATACGAACAAAAAGTTAAAGTTTCAGTTTTGTTTGCATGACCTATTTCAAGTTTCAAACCGTTTAAAACTTTAAGCTTGCAACCTGTCAAGATCAGACCATTTTGACCTCAAACTAGTCAAGTCGACCAAAGATGAGTATATTGTCAATGAAAACAATCACCAAGATGTCAAGCATCTGTCTACATACGTTATTCATTAAGTCTATAAATGTTACGGGAGTATTAGTCAATCCAAAGAGCATCACCAAAAACTCGTAATGCCCGTAACGGATACGAAAAGCTATTTTTGGTATGCCTTAATCTTTAATTCTAAGTTGATGATATCAAATCATAGATCGATCTTGAAAATCCATCTTACACAATGCTATTGATCGAATAAATAATCGATTCTTGGAAGCGAATACCACTCATTAATTGTTACCTTAGTTAGCTTCCAGTAATTTATGCACACTCTTATACTACCACTTTTTTTCTTGACCAACAATAAAGGAGCACCCTTAGGTGTAATATCTGGCTACTTATGTCATCAATATTATCCATTTTGATCATGAGGAGTTTACGAAAGTGTTTTTAGCTGCTTGCGTAAAAACTTCCCATGGATGGTCACTCGTCCCTGAATTGTTGTCATCCAAGCACGTTTAACCATAGAATTCTATTTTTATCCACAATCAAAGCTTCAAAACGCGTTGGGAATATTAAAATCAATATTACTTATGAACGTAACAACTCTCATTTCTATAGCCGATGTATAATTTGATTAAAGTGTTACCTAAAGTGGATGTACTCGAGCATATAAAACCTTCGTCAAGAAGCTTTTGTAGTTGTTTCACTTGCTTCAACTTAGACAACTTGGTTGTCTTAATAATTTACAAACATCCTTAAGTTTAATACTTAGACATATTTATTAGTATTTTAAAACATAAATAATTAATCTATACTATTATATAATACATATTTTTGGATAGAGATGTAATTATACCAAACATACAAATTTTAAAACAACATGTATAAAGGAGTACAAAACGTTTAAGAGGGGTATAATAGGAAATTGATTATAATTTTAATATACTTTAGGGGTAATATGCTAAATTATTTATTAAATTTTATACAACTTCACACTTTTGCTATTGTCTCTTTCATGTTTTAATAATATGATATTATTTAATTCACTTTATTAAATTTTATTTTATTTATGTTATTATAAGTTGACATTTAAATTCATATTTACTAAAAGTGTAAAGTTATGCTTAAATTTCAAATTAACCATTTTATTCCATTAATGTTCTCACGATAAAGTATAACATATGATATTTATAATACAAATGCTAAAGAATATACATGTGGCCAAACAAAACTGACATTCACTTTTAATGTCATTCATTCATTACGATTGAGCATTCATCCATCTTCATTTTTTTTGCCGGTAACAACTAAATAACAATCAAAATAATATTTTTTTATGAAAATTTCTCCATTAACTTTTTTCGGTTTATGCGAATCACCACCTAAAAGCTGCCTCCGATTATCTTAACTCTAACATGCATTCATAAAACTCTAACATACATTCATAAAACGAAACCCCCCTTCTAAAATGTAGGTAAAAAGTTATTTCCGACGACAAATATCAGCCATGTTTTCACTAATTTTGTTGGGATAATATAGTTGTCTTAAAGAATTTTGTAATATACGTAATTGTTTTTTTCACTCAATTATTTCAATAATTATGTTTTGATTTTTTAATTTACGTAATAACACACTAAACCGATACTGACTAAAATCGAATTACCAAAAAATTTCGCAACCGCCGTACTCGCGCGAACATTTCCATTAGTGTATAGATTATAAAAATGATAATATTAATAATACTTTATATATAAATAGTTCATGACGTTCAAAACAATCGATTATATGTAAGATAATCTATAATTGATTTGACTTTTGTTATTTATTTTTCTTCTTACTTATTATATATATATATATATATATATATATATATATATATTTAATTATCATATCTTATATATTGAAGTAAAACCGTCATGAAAAGTAAACTGGAGATCCATTTTTTTAAAAACAAAGATCATGATGATATGTTGGTTGGATGATAGTGAGGCCATGATAAATGGGCAATGACTAAAAAGATTGGTATAAATTATGAGTGATCTTATAAGAGGCGGTGCGGGGTGAAATCAAATTGTTTTACGGGGGCAAACTTAATATATATATACATTACCGAATAAAAAAAATTAACACTATTAAGATAAAAAGGGGGATGGGGGGGGGGGCTCCTGGCACCTTAAACCCTACGCCCATAACTATTAGAGTTATTTCAGGTAACGCAAGTGAAAAATGTTCACTATTTTGTAATTTTATGTGAGGGAATAACAATGTTAGTGTTCGTAAAGTTTGTTTAATCTGTTATTAGTAAGTAATGCAATATACTGTGATTAGTCATCATAATCAATTGAAATTGTCTCCTTCATTAATATTTTAATAACATGATTGCTTGATTTTACTAAAATGTTGATAATCATTTCGTACACATCCGATCACCTTTTAAAAAGACAATAATAATCATAACGATGAGGATGCCTTTTAAAAAAAGAATATTTGATGATAATTATAGAAGGAGTTAGTAAAAGGAATATTTGGACCTTGGTTTGTTTTCAATTGTCATGCCGGTTGAGTTTTATTCCCCTTTTTTATTTAATTTTCTCATATAACTGAAAAGGTCAAACTAAAGTTTCCATATAAATTAGTGTTTTACCTTATACAAGAGAGATATTGAGTACTTGAGTATGACACTCAGTATGTGATTACAAGTGTAGACGGGTATTTAATTGGTTATTAAGGTTAATATAAGATAACATTTGAGGATTTATAAACTGAAATCATATAAGATCATAAACAATTTGATGACTCAAGAGTTGTGGCACTAGGTAAGGAACATTGTTTTATATTTGGCTAATAGACTAGGATTATATTAAACTCATACTCATAGTCCTAACTAGTTACGACAATTTGAACGTTAGTTGCTAAGAGCCACAAATGTGTTAAATTTGTCGGAAAATTATGATTTTACTACAAATTTTTAAGTGATGAATGGATTTTGAAATAGAACTAACCGGTTGAATCGACAGGCTGAAAGAATCATAAGTTTTATTTATCAGTTGATTTTCAATCCAGCGACTTCATTACAACATCCGAATGATTATATCTCTCTTTCGGAGTTCGCAATGTGAGGGCGTCCTCGATGCCTTTCACTCTCTCCTTTACATTCAAGCTACCCAAAAACTTCTTCATTTGCCATTGTAAAAATATATTACTTTTTCTAAGAAATACTATTTCGATAATTTTGGCAATATATAATTGATGAAACAATAATGCTGGTCCTTGGATTCTCTTGTCGCAGAATTTTGGTTCTTGAAAAGTAGTAATGAACAAAACTAGTGTCCTCATGGCCCACTCACACTCTTTCGCTTTTATTTCATGAAATCGGCATGCACTTCACTAATTGCAAACACCAACCTATCACTATCCATCACACTATACTTTTCACTACTTTTTCAGTTTTTACTGAATTAAAAGGTTAATTCAATTTAATACATCTATTACATTTGTATAAGTAAAAAATTAATAATTAAACCTAATTTTAAAAAATATAAAAATATTATTATAATTAATACTAAAACTTAAATAATTCTGTTTACAATGTTGTAAAGAAACCTTTTAAGTTGAAAAGAGTAATAAGCCGAGAGGCCATGAAAGAAAGACACAGGAAGAAATCTATTTGAAAAGTTTTATAAGAGCAAGGATTGTGAGAGGGAGAAGAGATGATGACCGCCTCGTGAAATAGTAGCACTAAGTTGCTTTTAAAAATGTTTGGTGTTTTCATATTAACTAGTAGCTTAACTCCCACTTATTGTGTTGAGTTTTTCTCACAACAATTAGCAAGCAATATTTTATATTAGTTTAATCACTAGACCTTAAATATGTTTAAAAAAATTTGTTGGTTTCATGTATCATAATTTTACTATAGTCATAGCACATGGGGGATATTAATGCACGGCCCTAGAATTAAATAACCAAAAATTGTTCTTGTTGTACCAGAAACAAATGCTTTAAATGAACAAAAAACAAATCAAAACAAATTCAATCAATAAAAACCCAAACATTAAATTTAATTACTTTTATTATTAATCTCAAAACTAAAAAATATCAAGAATTTCCAAAATAAAATTATTACACAACGGACAACTAGCTCTTTTCACAAAAAGCTCCCTTGAACAGAGTCTGCAAAATGTGTGTCCACAGGGGATAAACGCTGCACCCTTATGTCTTACCATGCACACGCAGCAGTTGTTATACCTGTAACCACCACCACCACCACCGTCACCACCGTCACCGCCACCGTCAACCACCGCCTCATCCTCTTCTTCACCACCTCATCATCATCATCATCATCATC
The DNA here is from genome assembly GCA_025506515.1 of Flaveria trinervia. Taxonomy (NCBI): domain Eukaryota; kingdom Viridiplantae; phylum Streptophyta; class Magnoliopsida; order Asterales; family Asteraceae; genus Flaveria; species Flaveria trinervia. The sequence goes on from CM046445.1 coordinate 97,414,157, forward strand.
ATCATCAAAGTAAACAGATCCTTCAACTTCCAACAGAGACATCAACGACATCCTCGCCGCCGTCGACTCTCCGCCTTCACCCTCACCGCCACCGCCACCGACGGCGACTGCATCTTCCTCCGGCGACGTTCGCTCACGTTCCTCCACCACCTCAGTTCTTACATTCACACTCTCCGCATCCACAACCGTCGTTACACTACTTTCATGATTCACCGACGGTGAAACACGGTTACTATCTCCGGTGACGTGAACATGCGTCGGAACCGTCGTCGTACACACCGATCCGGCGAGTTTTAACCGGAATTTCTCCCGGAGCATCTTCCACATCTTCTTCGTCTCCTTCCTGCAACTCTGATCATCACGAATAAGATCCAGAAGCGTCCGCTCGTGGATCCGGTACGGCGGCGTTTGTTTGATCGATAGGATTCCACCTAGGGTTAATCCCGCCGGTGACTCGCACCGCCGGCTCCGGCCGCCGTTGCCGTCGTCCATTGAACAATTCGAATCACGAGTTTTGAGTTTTGTATGAGTATGTTCAATTAGTAGAGATGATGATTCAGAGAGATGTAATCAGCAGTAGATCTGAAATTAGTAGTGAATTGGATGAAGTTTTGAGATATGGAGAGTTGGATTCAGATAAAATTGTGTGGTGAAGGTTGAAGAAGAATTGGGGTGTGGATATTGATATCGATATTGATGAATTGCTTCTTTTTGTTATTTTGTGTTGAATTTTTGTTTTGCAGTTTGCACTTTGAGAGAGAGAGAGAGTTTGTGATTTTGTATGGAAGGGGAGTCAAGGGGCAGTGAAGCGAGTCTTATGGGACGCGCTTAATGAGAGGAAAATAGCGCGGTATCATCTACTCATTAATAAAAACTAGTATTAAGTTTATCCGTGTTACGATGAGAGGCGTAAAATAAAATCACGTAAGTAGCAAAAATGTTATACTATCATTAACAATCACAAACATTCAAAAACTCATATTAAAAAAGAAATAAAAATATAAAATATAAAACTGAACGGAAAAGTAGACATAACAATGTTACACCACACACGTGAAACGTAAAACATTAAAAAAATAACTATGTTGATTTATTCCTCGCGCTTTGTGACAGGCCCTTAAAATGGGAAAACAAGTGTAAACCTAAAATCACATGAGCACGTTGCGGTGTGTTAACTCGTAAAATTTAGGTCGAAACGTAAAACTTGTAAAAATATGAAAAACATAAGGGTTTAGTGGAAAGTGAAAATTTATAGGGGTTAAACTGTAAAACATATAAAAGTATTAGAATTAAAACTAAAAAAATTAAAGATTAAACAACCCAAAAGTGGGTACAACCCATTAATTTAAGGTACAAACTTTAATACATACAAATTTGATAACCAGTATACTATAAACAAAAAATAATGTATATTTTTTCATTAAATTTATAAAATTATATATATATATATAATATATATATATATATATATATATATATATATAATATATATATATATATATATATATATATATATGATGGAGAATGAGTTATATATATGTAATTCGTCAAAAGAAAAAAAAAGAGATTAGTAATTCGTTTGTCATATTTTAGATTTTAATGAAGTTTCAAGGCACTATAAAGCTAGGGGTGTGTCGTTGTACATTTGGTTTATGACATGGTGATAAGTATAGCTAATGTTTTTTAGGATATAAGGTTGGACTTAATTTTAGGGGTTTTATCATGTTTGTGGGTTTTCTTTGAAATAATACAAAACATGATAATGTGTCTGATGACTGATTGTTATTTGGGGATGTGTCAGACAATCGTCTTTAACGATTCATATAAATAAAACTAGGGATGTACTTAATGCCCTAGACGTTAGGGGTGATGTGGCACTGTGGTCGCCAATGCGTTACGAGGAAAGAAGATATTAAAGTTGTTAGCGAACGATTAAATGACAATTCAAATTTACAAAAAAATTAATTTTCTTTTTGAAAATTAAACGGTATTGTAAATATACCCCAACTATTCTTCTTATTTTTTCATACCAAGTTTTTATTCTCATTTTACTTTCACACCAACAATGTCGTCGTCATCATCACCTGATGTCAACGCGACATACACAGTTTTCTACGAAGGTAAACAAGCGTGTCTAAGATTTAAGATTTGAAAAGGGGTAACCAACATATCCAACCAATGTGTTTAGGCATTGTTTTCAAATGCATCGACCACTGTTCTTGAGAATTCATGAAGATATGGAGAGAGTTAACCCGGGTATAACAAGGGTAAGAGGGCATGATGCTAGAGGACGAATTGGCTTTAGTGCTTTAAAAGGTGCATGATGGATACTAAGGGAATGCGATACGAAACCACACCGAATGATTTTGATGAGTACTTCAAGATGTCGAGTGTACTATAAGGGTATGTATGTACAAATTTAACACAACCATAATTACTTTGTATGGCAGTATGGTAGAAGATATGTATGAAGACTAACCCCCAGTGACATTCAAGTGTCACACATGGCACATGAAACTAGACATGACATCCGTAGGATGCTCGGTAGTATAAATTGCACGCAATGGGAATGACATGACCGCCCTAATGCATGGTGAGATCAATATAAGTACAATGATCATCCTAATCCTTTCATAATGCTCGAAGTTATGTCATCTATTGACTTATCAATTTGACATGCATTCTTTGGTTTTGTTGTATTCAACAAAGATAGTAACGCATTAATTGGATGAATTGCCTATCTATGACAATATAATAAATGGAACCTCACCAGACTCTTCACTTCATCTTGGAGGAACAACAAATCAAACGAGCTACTATGTAACGATGATATATGTTTCTAACATACTACAATAATCAAAACATCTAACGCTCCAATAGGTGAGAAATGTCATATCCACGTCAGCTCAAAAGTCAGCAAAAAAAAGATATCAAACGAGCGCATGATATTTTAAAGCAACACTAGCATATCACTAAACATACGACACGAGCTTGGTCACCAGCCAAAATCAATTGAGTAATGTATGCGTACATAATTTTTGCATAGTATGATTTTAGAAGAAAATGAACAAACGATTTGTCAATACAATGAAGATGAAATGTGTGTGCCAGTTAAAGAGACAGATGAAGAACAACGAGAAATCCAGCGTGACATGCAAAACCAAGAAGTGTATCATCAACCTCGGCCGGACTTGGTCAATCATATTATGACAACATTAGCGAGATTAGTTTGTTTTCTTCCTTTTTTTACATAATGAAAAGTTCTAGATAGTTTTTATCAAGTTGAACATTAGAAATTCAGCATAGAACTTTTTCACAAAGATAGCTCTTAGCAAACATTGATCATATTTTGTTAGTGTAAGCAATTTTATTCAATTTACACTTAATGTTCTAGAAGATGAGGACTTAAATCATAATTTTAAGCCAAGGAGAAACATACTTTCAACAAAAGAGAAGTCTGAGTAAGGAACAAGACCAAGGTAACTAATGATGTGGACCAATAACCATAAAATGGTCGCTTTGTAAAGTCCGTGAGTGGAAATATGACATTCATTTCATAAAGGCTTCAATGTTTGATTTCATCAAAGAGATGATGAATATAAAAACCAAAAAGAAAGATTTGTATATAAAAGAAAATATTACAAAAATAGACAATAAGGGAAAATTTGTTTTCCTAGTCCCACAAACGCTAAATATTGAAATAAAAGGCTTGTTCCATTGTTTAGTCTAGAGCGCGTATTGTTGTTAAAAGTCTTAATGATCTAATCCGAACATTTTTAAAAGTTGATTAAAAGAACAACAAAACTTGCAAAGTTGTTAATGTTTTTGTGAGAGGATTTCATCGGAGATAGTATTGGTGGTAAAGGTGGAGATTAAGGAGATCAATCGATCTCTAATTTATAATTTTAAATTTTAGATCTTACATAAAAAAATTTGGGTGAGAATTAAATTGACATACCTTTGTTGTTCCATAATAATATAGTAATATATACATAAGTTATTGTTTAATACAAGAACACATGTACTTCTTACATCAAGACTGAGAGGTATACATTAACGTCCTGAGCTATAGTATTGAGCTAGTATGAGTTAATGCAGCAAACACCACCTCCCCCTCATGGCCTCATGGGTTAAGGGGCGGTAAAGGTGTAGCTCGTTAACAAGTTGAAAAACTTCCTCTACACATAATGTTTAATATTTATTTTAAAGTTACATTTAGGTGGTTAAAGGTTTGGCTTGTTAAAAAAATCCTTTGCACACATTGATTTAATATTTATATTTAAATTAAATTTAAGGGTGTTAAAGAGGATGAAATCATGTTTATGTAGGTGAGTGGAGTGAAAAATGATAAAAATAAATGATGTGATGCATACATGAAAGTAATGAGTTTATGTGTATGTTGTATACCTAATAGTGACAATCTGGCTTGAAAATAGTTATACAAAACTAATTAAAAATGCATTAAATGTATAGGTTTGTATTCTGAATTTGAATTTCATTGGAAGGGATTAGAGTTTTAGGAGCTTCTAAATTTGTATTTATGTTTTTTTTAACGATCAACAAATAATTTTTAAACCCGGTCACCCGGGTAAACCTATTGGCGAAAGGCCATTTATGCCCGCGAACACAGACAATGCTGTTGATTCGGCTCGTCCATCATTTCAAGGAAAACCCACCACCTAAAGACCCACTGTAATAAAACCATTGGTCCACTTGAAACATATTGCATCTAATGAGACTTATCTCATAACCTCCATTTTAAAAAGTCATGAGATGTCTTTTTCTAGACCATTGATCTGGAACTCATCGACTTGTATTTATGTGGTTTAATAAAAATGTGAATGCCCGTTATGGGTGACCGGTTCATTGTGGTTTGTTTAGAGTGGTTTGGCAGTTTGACCAACTCTCTCATCTCTTTCTTTAGCACGCTACAAATGGTTTAGTTTAGCTAATCGCCTAATCTCACAAAACATGTATAATATATAATATATAATTATATAATATATAATTTATAGTTCTAAAAGTATCAAAATTTTAGTTTCCTAAAATAAGAAAAAAAATTCACATCATCGCTTTTTTAATAAATATAAGAAATCAGTATAAGTTGTCAGTTTCAAATCATATTTTCACTTATTATCTATTTTATACTACTTCAAAGATTAGTAATTATAAACGTTTGATTTCCTTCTATTAGAGATGTGAGTTTCAGATCATGTTTCCACCTTTTTTATTTCTATCATAAGCTATTTAAGAGGACATGTCTAGTCTAAACTATGGTCTATGATACCCCAAATCTAATGGGTTAGTAGGTATTTTTGTGCTTCGGTTATTTTTCAGATAACAGGCTTACATGACGAGCTTACGTGGTTAATAAAAAAATAAATAAAAATTATAAACGCATTAGGGCCCGCACAAAAGGCTAAACTGAAAGCCGCCCCATTATTTGATGAACTGTAATGTAATCACAAGCTGAATTCCTCGTATATAAGACAAAGAGGGAACATGCTTATTTTTTGTAAATTGTTATAATTTTCTTTGAAATAATAATTGAATGAGTTTTGTAAGGCCTAAAGAAGAAACGAGAAATATGTTTGTACATAAAGTACATTGAATTTGAATTTTGCTAAGTAACTTTACATAAATTTAAAACTACAATTAATAATAAATTCTAAAGGTATATTTGTCTTTCTACATATGTTAATAGAAAAATAAATAAATGTTAGTGTCCCGAACGTAATTATGAAAAATGGTTAAATCGGACGGTTGTTTTTAAACTATTGAATAAAATTGATTTTGCTCCCTAAGGTTTGACAAAAAAATTTATTTTCCTTCAAGTTTAGATTGAAATTGAAGGTTTGAATAAAACTGAATTTTTAGACTGAAATTGAAACAAGTTTATATAACTTTTGTAAGTAACTGATATTTCTAGTTTTTTAGAAAAAAATAGTTATGTTGATCAAAACTTAAAAATAAAAATCAAACTTAACTCAAATCATAATTTACTCAATAAAAATAATAATAATATTTCCAAATCGATATTATAACATTTGTGAAGCCCAATTACGGGCACCCAAAAATTGACGGGCAAGCCCACCTAAAGTAGAGCAGGCTCACTCACCACAAGTATTTGTGTTCGTTGTCTGCGTCGTCACAACCAACCCTCTATATACGATCACTGGTCGCCTCTCACCCTAATTTAAACCCTTAAGAATATGTTTAACATTCCTTTTAAAAACAACTTTTAACTTTTTAAAGAGATGAAAAAACAAAAATACTACTTCAAAAAACATCAAAAGTTAAAATTTTTAACTTTTGATAACTTTTGAAGGGATATTTTCACCCCTCCAAAAATTCAAAAGTTATTTTAAAAAAAAGGGAAAACTTTGTAGAATAATAAACAAGTTTTAAAAATGTAAAAGGGGTAACTTTATAAAATAGTAACCAACTTTCAAAAGTTTTTGGTTTTCGGTCTCCCTTGGTTTTCCTCCTGATGATGTTATTAGATGCAATACTGAGGTTCTTTTCTCAAGTAATGGATGGATGCGGAATTGAGGTTCCTTTCTCAAGTAATGGATAGATGCGGGATTGAGGTCCCATACTTAAGTAATGGAGATAAACAGGTGGGCTCCAATTAAACGTTCTAAAAAATAAAAAAAAGATAGTTTTATAACTATAAGCATGTTGCCAAATTATGGTTTCATAGCCAATCTTCAAGGTCTTACCAGACATACAGTGACTCTGCCAATCACCAGCAGCAACCCTCTTCATAGGTGCTGCCACTTTCACCTGCTTATTTTGGACCAAAGCGGAGCATGCACACTGCAGACAGATTTTGGGGAAAATGATTTTTGGCCGTCATTCGCGTGTAATAACAATGTACAGGTTAGTTTTTCCCCAATGTTTGTGTTTCATCTCTAGCGAGTCAAATATGTTATGCTAAAAGATTTAACAAAAAGGCACCGGTCAAATGGGTCTTAAACCATCTGAAGTGTTTTTGGATCCGTCAAAGCTCCTAAATTGTTTTATTTAATACAAGTCAGACCATTATGGTAATGAATGTGCTTTTGTAATATTTAGCACATTTGGTAAAAATGTCAAAACGGTTCGGATTGGGTTGGATGATCGGTATCATACGTTCTTCTGGGCTTCACAAATATAATAAGTATGAGTCTAGTAGCCTAGTGACACTAGTGATTACACCCACACAAAGATGGTGTGCATGTGTGACCGTGTGAGTTTAAATTTTTATAAGTTCATGTCGATTAAGTGGTGTATAGGAGTAAAAAAATTGATGTTACAAAAAAATACAATCCATGATACTTGATCCATTTCTTATGTTTATATGGGCTTTGAAAATGCAGTAAGTACAAACTATATCTTATACTTGATCCATGTCTTACACATGAGTGATGGTGGTGGCAATGGTTGTACTGGCGCAAATGGTGATCAGTCAGTGGTGGTGGTAGATGTGATGGCGACAACAAAGGTGGCGGCAGGTGGTGATAAAACAAGTGTACACTTCCGCTCATTCTAACCATTCCTATGTTTTTTAGTCGGTATTACCCATAAGAAAATACATACAATCCAATGGCCCCAAAAGTTATGTTATATAGAATTAGTCCACAAAATTTGGTGAAATTTTGAGCCTAAGTAATCAGAGCCTAGGTTGCACAAATTGTAGGACTGATAATGTCTTCACAAAGAAATGTACTTGCAGTTCACCAATAACTTGCTTCAGAAGAAACAAGATCGAGTTTATTGTCTTTTTGATCGTAAAAGGTGCTCTTTTTATGGTCTTTTATAGTCATATTAGCATCTAAGTTTGTGACTATAGAGTCATCCCTTTGAAATAGTGATCAAATGAATATGACAAGAAGATAGTCAAGCAAGAACAATTCAGTGAAACTTAAGGAGAAAGAGAGCTTAATATCAACAACAAGAAGTAAAATGTTGTGTGTATATATTGTTAAACCAATTGTACACAAGTCTTAAGGAGAAAAAACTAATGAAGAGAAGCATAAACCGAGTCTTGTAACAACTTGGTCAAAGATAAAAGTCAACAACTCGCCCTCGTGACAAACTGTGTCTCGAAACACTTATGGTTACAATCATGATTCCAACGGACCTCGCCCTGTAAATCATGTGCGTGGTAAAATAACAATTTGAAATCTTCTAACAAAAGTCTCAATTTCAGCATTTTAAACCCTTTAAGGCCGCAGGCTCAACCCGAACTACGTTTTGCCTAACTACATTGCTTAGAAGTATTGGTGGAGTTTTCTGGTAACGGGTCCTTCGGATTATCTAAAAAGAAATGGAAAAAAGGACAAATGTAAAGTTGACTTTTGTTTTGAATGTTGATAGCTAATGTAAAGACGGAAAATGGGCCAAATGAATTAATTTATAGGTTAATGTGTCGAAATTGTCACATCTACAGTATAACTAACTAACGACAAAGCAATAGTCATGAAAATCATTTACAACCTTAGATAAACAAAACAAAACAAAACCGAATTATACTTATATATGGACTATAACTTCTTACATCAGCATTTGAAACACGAAAATTACATCTAAAAACAATTTGCTTCATTCTGTTCTCACAGTTACCTTAGAATCAGTCCTTTGTGAATGCCTAGATGGAGATGTTGAATCCCTTGAAGAACTATTTCCAAAAAGATTAAGCTTACTAATTTTCTTCGAAAACGAGCTCATAAACTTTCGCGAATTCGATTTCTCCATATTTCTCTTCATGAACACATGTTCTTTCTCCAAATCATTCAATCTCATCCTTAGCCTAGCCAACTCAAGTTTCAGTTCCCGGTTTTCTCGCCTTAGTGATGCATAATTATCCTTTGGTGACATGGCGGCACTGAGTGCGCCGCTGTTGATCCGCCACGACTGTTGGTGCACTGGCGGTTTGTAGCTGTCACCGAGCTCAGAGCAGTATAAGGCATTTCTAAGCCTGAGTTGCTCTATGTAGAGAACTTGAACAATAGATTGAAGAGGAAGTCGCTCGTTCTGTGCAGCGTGTGCACCGGCTTCCGCTGAGAGCTTCTGGAAATCGATTAGTTTGCAGATCCTTTTTTTATCCTGTTCTGATAGACCCTGATGAGCCTGCAAGTTTTGTTTGCAGATATGAAAACTAGCTGCAAATGTGCACTTTTGACTTTTTTAGGTCAAACTGTTTGTTATGAAACTTGATGGCCGGCAAATGAGCGGGTCAGCTAACGGGTCAAAACAAGTAAGTTTGATATGGGTTGAGTACGAACAATTTTACGATGTTTTCTTAAATAAAAATACATTAAACTTATGAGTTATGACCCGGTATGATTAGCTTGGGTCGACATCAAATATTTTTTTGTCTAGACAACGTATATATTTTTGTGAACAGTTAGTTCGTCTCAAACAATATATTATATGATGATAATCTAATTTTTCAAATAAGAAGGTTTAAGAACCTATTTGCATTAATAATACATAGTCTAAACCTGTTCAGTGAATCTTTTTTTGTTTTACCTTTTTGACCCGTTACACTTTCATATATTTTTCTCTTTTTGACCCGTTATACGTAAAAGTTGTAAAGCACTCGACCCTTAAACTAACTGAGCTACACGCTCGGGGGCACATATAGCGTACCTTGAGGTAAACATCAATGGCTCGATACAACCCATCGTGAACCATACGAGCATGCCCGGGTAGACTCTCTGCAACGGCTATAAATTTCGAAAGCTTGAGGTTAGCATCAGGCGCTATTTCGGCTAGATAATTGTCAACCAACTTCGAAACCTTAAACAATGCGGTTTCCGAAGGCGAATCAAGCCCATCAGATTCGAAAACCGAACCATCTTCCTCTTCATCCTCATCCTCACTATCATCTAGCTGTGAGAAATTAACCAAAATCCTATGAACAGTATCAACATCAAACAAAGTGTCACTATCATGTCTAAACGACGGGATCAAAAGATCGTCAAGCGTCGCGATATCTAGCTGTGACCCAATTCGTCTCTCGAGATCAAGCCTACATGCAACAGAACAATCAAGCATAACTGTGCTTCGAAGCAGCCCGAAAAGAAAACTTAAAGGCACCGTGAGTTTCTCGACGGGCAACAGACCCACAATGGTCTCGACCACGAGGCGCTCGTGGTCATTTGACCCTCCACCTATGGCTACCTTTTGTGACAGTTTAACTTTTTGGTTAGCTCCTTTTCAGCATAATTCATAAGCGATTCACCTATGCTTTCGGGCCTCACACCGCGACATTTCATCGCGGTGATCACCCGTTGGTACAAATCGATTCGTAGAACCGATAGATCTTTGATCCACCAATCGGATTCGCACTTTTGTCTGCTCATATGGAGTCTACCAGAGCTACTGTACTCCAACCGTGAAAAGCTCGAAGCGATCTGCTCGACGCACGCTTTTGAAGCTATCGCGTCGATGCATCGGGTTACAATCTTGAGCTCATCAGCTAAAGGGAGTAAGATTTCACACTGCTGTAAAACTTCTATACACATTTCAAGGTTCTGGAGGACTATACAGTTGAGATACTCGTTGGCACGTGATCCGAGGTTGTTGTTCGAGTACTCCTCGTTCATCTCGAGGTAGTCGGAAATGCAGCATAGTTGAGCGACGTTTGCAGGAGTTATCTCGAAGTTGTTCCCGTAGCAAAACTTCGCAGCAAGCTCGAATGTTTCTGGGCCTCCGGGCAGGCACAAAAGCTCGACTCGAGATATGGTGGTATCGCGGTTTTCGGAGACCAGTTTCCGGATCCGTCCACTGCGAGACACAAGAGGGAACTGCAGAAAACAGCATTGGTTGTTAAATCTAACAGGTCAAAATGGGTCACTACTATTACATGTTATAACGGTCTGTATCAGTTGGATCAACCTGTAAAAATTACAAAAGTTCACCCAACTGATAAAAATATTTAATCTTTGAATATAAATGATTTTGAAAGTCGTTTTGCGTTAAATAAGATACAGAACTTGTTTACCAACAAACCATTTTGAAATGTTACGTGACCTGTTTGAGATAAAACACAACTTCGATAAAAAATTTCATAAGCTAATAAACAGAACTAGTCAACAGCACTGTATTGACTCTTAAAAGTAAAATTTTTGGACAGTTTCTTAAGAGACATAAGAACAAAAGAGACGATCACAAGAGCGAAACTAACCTTATGCAACGCAAACGTGACACCGTTTACTTCAATCGTTATATCGCTCGGGACATCACGAAATATCCTGCAAACGACATGATCAAATCGTTACAAAATGTAAAGAAAAACATCCAATGAACAGAACAAGAGACGAACCATTCGTTAGACCGGTGGCGCGAGCTCTTAGCAAGGGTGAGGTGGGGTTGGTGCAGGTGGTTCGAGTGGTGGTGCAGTTCCATGGGAGAATTACAGAAAAAAGAGTTGAACCAGAAGAATGATATGCAACTATTTTAGTGAGTGTGGGGTTAAGGTAGCTAAGAGGTGAGATGTATGGAGGGACACATAACTCCAGTTGGAGATTTTGCTGTTTTGTGCACATCTTTTTTCTTTTTGTCAAAATCTGCAAAATCATGAGATCACAATCGTCCAAATCAGTTGGCCGCGGTAGGGTCAGATCCTTTATACTTCAGACTATTTGGGTCGGGTCGTGACGGATTTATAAATGCTAGAAGGGTGGATATCTATAGTGGTATATTCTGTAAACAGTGTGACGCTAATTAAAGTTTTTCCATAAATACATGTACGTAAAGATAAAACTTTCATTGAATGTATGTCGGCATGTTAGAAAATGACATCTTGGTTACTGACCAATGTGCAGACGACACGTTCATTCTTAGTCATCAATTATAAATACTAGAGTAACATGTTCCGTGTAAAACGTTAGTGATTGGTATTTATTGTATTGAATAACTAAATGTTCAAATTACAAATTCTTGATTGTTCAAATCTATTGTGAAAAGGTGAATAAGACTTGACTTTTTGTGCTCAAAACATATTGTTTTTTCTTTGAAATGATGCCTTTCACCACGATTGAAGTAAAGTATGAAAGTAAAAAAAGGTATTTTTTAAAGTAAGGGGAAAAGGGAACATTTTCAAAAGTAGAGGTATGCTAAGCGACTTTTGGGTTAAATTTAATTGATTGCCCACCCAACTTCAAATGGGCTAGCTGGGCTGGTGGGTCCATGTTGGCTTTTTGGGCCCCATTTAAGCCTCAACTTAATTATACTGATGGCCATTGCATGATGACCTCTTCCACCAAAATTCTCTCTCTCTCTCTCTTTCTCTCTCTCTCTCTCTCTCTCTCTATATATTATATATATATATATATATATATATATATATGAGCCGATTACTATACAAAGTGTTTTTTTTCGCACGAAACTTACGAAGTTTGAGGGTGGAATTATCACGCAAGAACAAAGTGATATTTAAGACAAATTACACTCGTATGGAATTATCACGCAAATGTGAAATTATTGTTCCACCTTCTTGTGCAATAATTTTACATTTGCGTGATAATTCCATCTTTGCGTGATTAATTATTACCCCTGCGATATAATTCCACCCGTAACGTCTTTATATATATATATATATATATATATATGGGAGGGTTCAAATGAGAACTATTTTTCATAAATTTTTTTATATTTTTTTTATGAAAGAGGGAAATTTGGGGAACATTTTTGTGTTTTTATTTTTTTTTATTTTTATGTTATTTTTTTATTTATAAAATTTTGAAATATGTTTTTGTTAATTATAATTTTACCATGGAGAACTAGTGGTTGAGATTGGTTTCCAAAGTTCTCACAAAAAAAACTAGTTCTCATTTGATCCCTCCCCTATATATATGTATATATATATATATATGTGTGTGTGTGTGTGTGTATTGTATGCATATATCAGTGTATCGGTGTACGTATACGTACATATAAGGGCACGTTTTGTTAAGAACCAAAAGTATGTTAAGGAACAAGAAAACCACAAAGATATGTACATATCAATAATAATAAACAATATTTTACTCATCTCTCCTCACTATTTTTTTTATTTTAACACTTTCTTGAATTTCTTTTAAAAAGGTATAATGACGTGCTCGTGCATATAGCGTATATTATGCATATACGTATTTACATAAAAAAATACTATTGTATCTTTCAAAAGTGAATCTTTAAACATATTATAATTTTCATGCATTCTAGTCAATTTATATAATATATAGTTTCAGCTCTAAACATACTATTGATTATGAAAATAGTGTGAAAGCTAGTGTGGGTTTATATGTATGTATATATACACGCATAGTTTAGAAACAAACTATATATATGTTTGTATATTCTTAAGTAATGAAGTATGTTAACATATGTACGCACATAGCCACATACATATACATATTTACTAGCGCTTTGTCTAGACGCTAACGGAAACCAACTTATGTACGGTTAGGTTTTTTCGAACCATGGTTAAAACTTGATATGAACGTGATGGACCAAAGGGACCGCTAAAATCTAATCATACAAGTCATGACCTCATGTCACTTTGTGTACTCCATGTGTCCTCTCAATTGCTTTGATTTGAAGTGGGCATGCCCCTTGACAAAGGTACATATTGCTTTCACCATTTCTAATGGCCAATTTTGAAACATAAAATCAATGAAAGTAACTCATCTACTATGGTATGACCATGTTATATATCCGATCGACGTTGGGCTGTATTCACCACTAATTTGAATCATTCGTAACCATTGATTTTAGCGATGAATGAAATTCTACATCGACAGCAATCTTGCAAAATTGTGATTTGTTTGAGATCATTTACTAATTTTTTTTCTAGAAACATATTTTTTTCACATAAGAAATGTGAAACGTTCATAGCATGAAACAGTAGCTTTCACAATGTTTTATATGTTTAACAGTTTGGTTTTGTTATACATATGTCGCTTTTGTTAGACAACTATATAGTTTTTGTTTACATCTTGGAAGGAATCACCACCCTTGATTCTGGGTTTTACCATACAAATATTCCCCCAATCTGACAGTTGCCTAACGGTATTACTGTTACCATTAATAATAAAAATCTAACCTTATAAATACACACAGTTAAACTATACAATCTAAGGTTCTTCTACATTTACACCTAATATTTTTCAAATATCTCCCAACTTTGTACTCTTTTATTTGAAGAAATATAAAATCGGGATCCATTGGAATCTCAAATTTAGTGAAACCTCTCAAAGTGTCATTTTGTGGTAAACGATGTTAAATATAGATTTGGGCATTATATGTTGATATAAAAATGGATCCGTTGGAATTTTGAATTTAGAGGTGTAAAAAGTTGCTCGTAGGCTGCTTGAGAACGGTTCATTAAAAACTCGAATCAAACAATCTTAAACGAGCTCAAACATATATGATGCACATTTAACAAACGAGTCAGAACTTTATATATGAAGATAAGGTGATGTTGGAACTTTGCATGAATTAATCAATGTGGAACTTTTCCCACATTGGTAGAAAGAAGAAACTTGTTTTTCCTTCTAAGTCCTAATTCTAAGATTTATTTAAAATGGATGGACTTGGCATATGGTATTGGGTTAACTATATATACTTGAATTAATATAACTCAGGTCTTTTGACTAATTAAATTATTTTTATTTTAATTTTTAATTATGAAATTAATTGTTTTGACTGTTAAAACAATTTAACAGTTAATTAATTGTTTTTATTTGTCTCCTATTAATGATGTTTTTTATCATATTCAAAACACCAGAAAAAACACTTGCATATTCGTCAAATACAGGAACATAGAGAGTTTCGACAGAATCAACAACATTTTCTTGGTTGATTGTTGTATCCTTAAAACGAATCCGTACAACAGAAATTTCTGTTTTAAGGCACTGCTCGCAGGACTCAATCGTCTAATTTCGCGCTCAAAATCTCGTGTCTTCTTCACTTTAAGTACGCTACTATTGTAATCTATTTCATTTATGTAATCTATAGTATGATAATATGTATGCGGTTTGTATATTTTTGTTGGATTGTAACTTTTGATATAACAGCTTATAGTACATATGTAAATTATATAATAGGCTTCTTTTGAACTACGTTAAATAGCAATTAGTCGGATATCAATCATAGTTGCTATTAATATTCATAGTTGTTACTGATATTCAGAGTTACTACTGGTGTGTAAAGTTATTTACAATCTAACTTGTTTGTAAACACAATCACTTTCTTGATTAATAAGATGCTAATATAGTAATAGTGAATATAAACTACGGATGAAAACCGAATATTTCTAAATATAACTCAATGATTGTATTGCATGGATAAAAATTAAAAACAGTGGAAATCATGCAAATAAGACATCATCATAAGAAGATTTTGACTTGGGCTACTTGAAGAGTAGAATTCAAGTTTAGGGTAGGTGTCATCATTAAAGTCAAAGAATGTGCTTGAAAAAGGAGCAACGTGTATTTTTCATTCACAAAGGGGCCGAAAATGTAAGTTTTGATTTTCTTTTATAAAGGTCATATGTCAATCTATAATTATTCTTAATTTAATTTAATTTTAATTATTTTATTGTAAGATCTGAATCATAATTTCATATAGGGAGCACTTCATCCATCACACAAAATGCTCCCTATATAAAATTATAATTCAGATCTTACAATAGTTTTATGGTTTATGGTTTAAGGTTTAGGGATCATTTCACCCGTCACACAAAGCGCTCTCTTTGATTTTCACACAAAGTGGATAAGATAATACATCCGGGAAGATGATGTGGCATTCAATGGTTTTGTTTTCCCCCAATCGAAGAATATGCATTAGTGCTCAACGATTGAAATTATGCATGAGAAAGTTTGAATATTAATTTGGGAAAAACTAAGATGACTCGATCTAAAACTGGGTTAATTTAATAAAGGATCGATAAAAAACAGAAAAATTGATTTGACGCTTATGTATAATCGTAACAAAAGTTTTAAGAAGATGGTGATTTTTTTCTCTTATCGACTATACATGGCAGCTTTTTCGTTGTTAATGTATTTCCTTAACTAAATTGATCAGAAGTTTGCAAATCAAAATCAACTTTTTCTTTGTGATTATGTCGCATGTAGGTTGCTACAGTCATACCTTGTGTCGTTGTATTTGCTATAATAGAGTTTTCTATTTATGTAATTTTATATTTATAAAATCATCAGTTTTTCTTATACCAATATTTTTATTTTTTTACGTTTCGGACCGAGGATTTGATTTCTTTGTGCTTTGAATGTGAGGGATTATTAGATAAAAAATGTTAGATTATAAATGTTTGGACACATAGATAAGATCCATTATAATTATCATCATTATACTTAAAAGTTAAAATTGTATTAGGTTTCTTGTAATTATTCTTATTATACCCATATAAATTATTGACTAATAATACACAATATGTTATGTGATTTAATGAAAAATTCCAATATTCTTATTATATAATGGTAAATTCCAAGTTTGTGAAAGACTAAAGTTTAAACTAAGATAGCAATAGCATAATATGACCTAAAAAGATTTAACTTGTAAAAGAAGATCCTAGGATTTTAAAATTTTAGATTTGAACAACTCAAGTAGTATGGTTTCATGAAATGTACTCTTAGATTATCTCTCCTGGATTGTCTCACGAACGCCTACATGTCACCTTTTCTAGGTTGCCCCGAAAACACGCTCAGACACCCCACCCCCACGTCCTCTCACATAATCCATTCAAGGGCATCCGTCTAGTCGTCCCCATCGATGCCTCTCCCCCCGTCTCCCTCTTTTCCGTTCATGTAAGCTAACTACACTAGAAAACAAGCATTGTGGATGCTCTTTTGGTCTTTGAGTGTACAATCTATGTTTGATGAGTAAGAACGAACATATGCTTGTAAAAATATCATATACAGGACTGACATGTCTTCATCAAATAAAATTATAGGATCTTAACACTAATATCTGGATTTTAACACCAATATTTCGACTCAACACGTTAACTTTGTTAGTTCACTTATGAATGGTGCAGACGTGCAATGGGACACTATGGGCAACTTCAAGTGTTGTCACGTGAATTATGATAAGATTTTCACGTGATTTTGGAATAATCAAAGTTGTTAGTATGTTAACATCAAATATCCCATCTCATAACTTGTTTGTTATCATATGTGAAAATAAATTATTAAAGTAGCTAAAGTTGTAAAGCAACTAGGAATAATCCTTTAAAACAATATAATCCTTTATCATCACTTGTTATATTTTATAATTTTATGCTTTAGCTCGATTATCAATCCCTACCACAACCATAAATATTAAGCTATTCTAGAATATAAACAAATTCAAACTCATGAACATAAATTAAAACAAATACATCTCTAGCACACATACATGAACAAATTATTCATGTATCCGAACAAATATGATCAAACATAAGCATATCCAAACACGTTTTTTTTCCTTTCCTGGATTAAACGATATCGCATATACAAATAAACCAACCCAAAACTAATGTAACATAAGATTTCTAGGAGGGAGAAGAATGTGAAAACACACAAAAACATGTTAAAGTGAACCCAAATATCTATCACATACATTTTCTTGTTTGCAATTTCCAATTGTGCCATAACAATGAGATATGCCTCAGCTGCCTAGGTACTTTTACTCGTGTATCAGACTTTTCCCATCAATGTAGATTTAAACTAATGTAATACATAACACCATATTATGTATAGATTAGCTTACGTGTTGCTATTAATGTATAGATTTAGGTGTGAATTTTTATTTGGATATAGAATGAAATATTTAATATCTAGACAAGTAGGGGCGGAATCAAATAAGAATTTATTTTTTTGTGAGAACTCTATAAACCAATATGAGCCTCTAGTTTTCAATAGCAAAATGATAATTAACGGAAACATAATAAAAAATCATAAAACAAAAAAAAAGTAAAAACACAGGCGTGTTTCCCTCTATCATTAAAAAAATATAAAAAATTTATAAAAAATCTCGTTTTCTAGAAACGTCATTTTACACATATGTAATACCTGGAATTACACATATGTAAAACATAATTTACACATATGTAATGACTAATTTACACATATGTAAATAACAGGTGGATTATTTTTTTTAAAAATATATCAATATGGTAGGAGCTGAAAAGATAAAAAAACTAAAATAATGATGAATTCTTTTTTAAAATATAAAGTCGTGAAAAAAATATAGTTCTCAAGATAACTCTACCCTAGACAAGTAAAAGTAGATATACGACCAAAGCTTCCCCTATCTCATAACTATACGCGTGAAATTGATGTAACATGACTATAAAGTTATAACACACTCAAAGAAATGGCTACTTTTGAGATTTTCTCTAACGGTTAACATATAAATACTTGTTTATTTTAAAATTTAGTAACTATATACAAACTAAGGGGTAGACACATCAAAACCTTACCAATTACCAAAACGGTATAGTAACATAAATACTTAAGTGGATCGAGAGTGTGAATATAGTACATATACATGCTTATTGATATAAACTATTTTGATATATAAATTATGACAATTACGCAAATTGAAATTTAGTATATCTTTCATATTAGAAGTTGGTTGTGACTTTGATCTTTACTTAGCAGAGGAAACATACAAAAACTTTTTATCGATATTGATTAACATTGTGTATCAACTACTTACTGATAAAAACTAACATAAACATGACATATTACATGTGAATGTTGTCAATCATGTTAGGTTGATAGGTTGAATTGTTCAACCCGAACACGATTGATATGTTTGTTCATGAATGATATGTTTGTTCATGTAAAAAAATATGAACTCTAGCTTGTTCATGTAATCTAGAGTAGGTTGATGGTAAAATCAAATTGTAAACGTGTAATAAATAAGTTTAATGACGTAAATGGCTTGATGAGTCTACCTGGTTAATTAAACAAGTTGACGAATGAGATCGCTCTTTTAACTTCAGTGGGTTAAACATATCAATCTAAACACGAATCATTTGTTAAACGGGTTAGGGAATTTAAAATCATTCTAACAATATATTTCATAAGTTAATATGTTTATAGAAAAGGAATACAAGAGTACATATCAATATATCATATGTTACAGCCTATGACTGATTTTTAGAAAAGATTCCTCGAGTGATTTTGTAGTTCTAGTTCTAGCGCCCAAGGGCCCAGCTTCTATACTAAGTTGGTTTGGGCCACTTTAAAATTTGTTTTGGGTCGTTTAATTGGGCCAGGGGCATGGTCTAAATGTGTGATACATGAGAGCATATCATTATATTTTCCCTTTTTTTTATTTAAATAATACTTTTTATACGTTTATCATTATTTTTTATATTTTATTCACTCACAACCACTTTAAAAAATATTAAAAATTTTATAAGGACTGAAAAGTAATTCTTCAAATATATCAATTCATAATAACTTTTCTATCTTCTTCACTTACAACCACTCAAAACCATTCTATATATGATACCAAGCACACTCACATATTTTTAAGGACTTCACTTTGCTTCGTTTTTCATTCTAATCCATGTCTTGGGCTTTTGTTTCTTCTTTCAACTGATGGCCATTAGTTCAGTTTAGCCCAATAGAAATTATTTCTTATATCTTCTGTGTAAATTAATTCTACCATATTCAAAACTAGAGTTGTAAACGAATCAAACTTTCAGTGAACTGTTCGTGAACTGTTCGGCGGGAATTTTGTTTATGTTTGTTTGTTTAATAATGAAAGAACACAAAAAGAAATTTTCATTTGTTAGAATATGAAGAGAGGCCACGTTCGTTCGTTTATGTTCGTAAACATTCAATAATGTGTTTGTCATTTAAATACATTATTTTATATATTTATTTTACTAGCTTTAGGATTTAAAAATATGAAGCGCTACTTAAGGCTTGTTTGGTTACGTCTGACCAAACCCGGTCAGACGTGCAAGTCTGACTCGGTCAGACGTGGCTTGTTTGGTTGCGTACGTCTTACTGGAAAAGAGGTCTGACCGAACCCCTTATTCAGTCAGACTTGAACCAACGTCTGACTCGGGTCAGACGTGAAGTCGCTTCGCGGTGACGGAGAGGGTGGTGTCGGCGACGGGGCGGTGGTCAGTGCGGTCTGTGACGGAGAGGGTGGTAGTCGCCGACGGAGCGGTGGCATCACTTTCTGCTTCTCCGATTTCGACGAGGGTTTCAATCGGCCTCTGATTTCATCGTCTCCTTTGTCGTCAACGGCGACCGTCGTGTGTGCGGCCGTGAAGGGTGGTTCTTCCAACCATAGCTCGCTTGCTGGGGTTGTGTTTGAACCCTTTAAGGAGGTAAAGAAAGAACTCAACGGTCTTTTTCCTTTAAATTGAAGGATTTGAGTTGGTAGATGTGACAGTTTTAAAGTGATAAGGATTTTGGGGTTTTTATTTTATTAATTTTCTTTTTTACAATCAAACACATTTATTGGTTCATATTATTTATTGATTCATACATCTTACTGGTTCAAACATCATACTGATTTAGTAATTATTCGATCAGATGTTGCCAAACAGCACCTTATACTATATATATACGTCTCCGCTAATATCTCTCTCTTTAACTATTTTTAACTTTAGTTTATACTAAGTATTACAAACTTTTGATTTTTGTTTTTAAATATATTTATAATAACTATGTGAAATTGGTTCAGATAATGATATTAAGTAATTTAAATATATAAAACTCTACCTTAGACTATATATAATATTGCCACCATCATGTACATTAAAACCATAGTTAATTTCGAAAAAGTCTATGAAGTAGTTTTAAATTACATCGTATTATTTATACACATTTATCTCATATTTAATAAATCCTCTTTTTACTTTCTCCGTCAACAAAATATAAAAGCCATATTTCATAATAAAATCATCATTTATTAAAGTAATAATAGAAATAAGGTAAATAAAAGTTCCACCAATGATGAGATACAAGGGGCACGTATGTGTATCCTCGGCACCATAGAGTAAGGGGATAGACTTTGTATAAAACATGTAGGGGTAGGGGCCTAAGGTGAGTATCCTATATGTCTTTACACACATCATTAAATGGACTATAATATGAATGAAAAAGACTTATTGCTTTAAGCATGTTACTTTAGGATATCACTGGTTAAAGGCACTCTTTTCGTGATCGGATCGAACCGGCCGGTCCGACCGGTTCGACCAGAGATCGGTTATGTTCGCTATAAATCATTTTTAAGGGGTCGAACCGGTCGGTTCTTCCCGAACCGGAGGTTGGACCGGGAACCGGACTGGTTCGAACCGGTTTTTGAATTTTTTTAATAGGTAAAAACGGAGTGTTAAACATAAATTAGTGTGTTAGATATACAATATAGTTAAGTTTTATATATAAATATAAAATATATGTATATAAATCATATATAAATTAATTATATTTGATTACATATATATATATATATATATATATATAATATATATATATATATATTATATATATATATATATATATATTAAAATATAGTTAAATTCGGTCCGACCGGTCCGACCACCAAACCAGTAAGGCATCCAGTTCGACATCCGATCCGGTCTAAAAACATTGTTAAAGGCGTAGGATAATAGGGTCCACAAGGGTCATCGTTTTTTTTCTTTGTCGGTAATGTTAATTTATAATTTGTTAGTGTAAAATTTTTGGTTCGGTTGTTTAAATGTTTTTTATATATATTGAGTTGCTCCCCCCCCAGAAAAACATTAATTTCACCCTTGCTCCCATATTAGAGTGTTCAAGCTCCGCCATTGTCGCTAGTGGTGACCTAAGCAGAAGTTGGTAGTCACGAACTTTAGTAGGAGACTTTGATGAACTGTTGTGTAACATCATTAATCGTTAACCATTGACAATAAGTTATTAATCAATTAGTTTAGAAGGAGACATTCTATGATTTTACAACATAGATTTTATGAGTTTGAGTCTCATTTAGTGCTATTTGTTTCGGATGAGCAATAGATTTTACCATAATGGCCTTTGGGTAGTCAGTTTCCTCTAGATGGATGGGCTAAGTTAGCATTCAATGTCTGTTTCAAAAAAATTAATCGTTAATTATATGTTTTCCGTTACATTAGTTGATATCAATCAATCATGTTACATACCGAAATGAAGGTCAACTTGTTCTATGAAGTAGATAAAACATAAGGATCAAAGTGACGTAGAACAAAATCATATTCATAAACAAAAGGAACTCAAAATTTTATATAATTTTTTTAAAATTAAGGATTTAACAACCCCCACTCACTCACAAAGAGTTATGATTTGACAAGTGGCGACAAATCTTGAGAATTTA
This sequence comes from Flaveria trinervia, assembly GCA_025506515.1. NCBI lineage: Eukaryota > Viridiplantae > Streptophyta > Magnoliopsida > Asterales > Asteraceae > Flaveria > Flaveria trinervia. Next base: position 97,436,492 of record CM046445.1, read on the forward strand.
AAACGAAAATAAATTGCACAACCAAGAAAGCTTATCACACCCTACTTTGTCATATTGATTAAGTTTTGACAATAACCACATCAATAAAACATGAGTTAAACATAAAAATTAATTAGTATTTAATATTTAAAGGTGCTCTTAAATATGGTGCATATGATTTTCCATGAAAATCCTTAAACAACTAATTTAATGTAAAAAATTAAAACATTTGTTATAAATTCACTTTACTTAATTCATTAATCAATTTATTGTTACCATTATAAGTTTTGCACTCAAATTAAAAAATATTAGTTTAAATGTTTTAAAAAGGCTTTTTTAGTTTATACTAGAAATATCTTTCTTGTTGAAGTTTTACAATTAACTAAAAACGATTTTAGATATATTTGAAGTCTTTTTTTAAAAAATTAACAACAAACTATTGCAAAAAAATATTTTTTTAAAAATACACACATTTTGTTAACTAAACATTTTAAAAAAGTTAAAAGCTAAAAAATAGTTTACGTTATTAAACTAAAATTTAATTAAAGTTGCATTTAATGAGAATATGATATTACATGAATGAGGTGCGAAATGAAACGAATCATTAAGTGTGAATGAACGAAGACATGTTTGGTTGGTGAAAGTAATTGAATGAACCATTACATATTTGATTTATTTTTCTTAAATTCATTTCATCCACCCCTTTCTTCTTTTTATATTCCATTCATTCTTCAATCATCAGTCACCATACCACTCACTCACCCACCACAACCACCACCACCGCCTGTCACCACCGCCTGTCACCACCACCCTGGAAACACCACCGCCAGAGCCAGCGTCGTTGTCGGAAACCACTGAAGGTCACCGCCGTCACCTGGAACCACCGGCCGACCACTTCCGTCGCCGGAAACCATGGCAATCGGAAAGTACCGTCGGCCACCGCTGCCTCCGGAACTACTCTTAGGTCACCACCATCGTTGAAAACCATCCTCTGGCCACCACCGCAGCCGGAAATCACCATCGGCCACCACCACCGCTCGCTAGCACCACCATAACCACTTTTACGTTTTATGATTCGTTTTTTATACCTAACAAACAACACAAAGTAATGATTAATTTATTCCTAAAAGGTAACCAAACATGACAATTGAATGTAATAATTTATTTTATTCTTTCATCCATTCTATTCTCTCATTCATTTCATTTCTTCGTTCATTCCTTCATTCATTCCATTACCTCATATCGAACAGACCCTTCCATTTCATTCACGTTGCCAATCAAACATGGTATATTTCATTCCCCCTCAATCATTCATTCCATTTCATCTCTTATTCAAGGATACCAAACGCTACCTATACACATGAAACATAAACGTATATTGAATGCATAGGTTACTTATACACAATGAATGTTATAATGTGAAACTTCAAATAATAACAAACAAGTTTTAGGAGTGTTTTAATTAGGTTATTTATATTTTTATTTGTTCCAATTAGGTTAATAATATTTTTATATGTTTCAATCAAGCCATTTAAGTTTTATGAGTATTCCAATTAGTTAACTCATATCCTTTTTTTCAAACGTTTTATAAGTTCAATTTTTTAAGAGAATACAATTTTTTATACATATTAATAGTTTTTTGAATATTTCAAATTTTAAAAATATTTCATTATTTATGAATAATCTAGTTAAAACAATTCTGAATTTTTAGTAAACATATTGTAACAAACAAATTAGTGATCTAATTAAGACAAAAGAACTTTATAATGATCTAATTAGAATAATACTCAAATTTGATTACTATTCTATACAGATATCCCATGTTTACTGTATGTTATCAATTCGATATTGTTATAATGTCTCTTATTAATTCGATATATACAAGTAATTAGTTATGTGATGATAATTGTGTAAAAAAAATGGTAGCGTGCTAAGTGTGACTCCCTTTTTGTGATCATGCCATTGACCAACTTGTATCCATCATTTTGCTTTTGAATTCAACCACATTTGGACGTGGTCACAAGTGACAACAAACATACAAACTGTCACTATTTTAGTTATTTTACCTAAAATGAGTGACTTTGATTATTGTATGTCTCCGCCTTCCTTAATTTTTTTTATTGAACAAAGTTGCGTTGTTATATGCATATTTAATTGATCAACTAACAACATTTAACAAGTTATTTATCAATTAATATGTTAAAATAACAAAACAAAAACAAAAAACTTTAGCCTGCCATAAACAAATGATATTTATCCAAGCTGTATTTAGCAGAGTTGTTCATGATGAGATATGAATGTTTCAATGCCAAAATTGTTAGTAACGGTTTTTCATCATTGAAAATCAAACTAGACAATGAGTCTTAACGGTTTCTCATCATCCTATGAATTTTTAAAATGTTGGTTATGTGTTGGAGGATCACTAGGTGCAATATACTTTAAATAGGTCAATGGTTTTACCACAGTGAGTCTTTAGGTACTGTGTAACATCCGTCATTTTTAAATTATAAACCCGAACTCGAACTCATTTTAAACATTCATATGATATAAATTTCTTTATTAAACTTATTTACTCTAATGAATCATATAGATTATAAATGTAAAAACATAAAAAAGTTGTTTTGTTTAAAATATTAAACCATCTAAACGATATATAATAATTTTATAAATTATAAAGTAAAGATTTATAAGTTTACAAAGTTTAATTCCCATTAATAAGGTTTGAGATTTAATTAAAATTAATAATTAATGAGAAAAGTATTTTCTATTAATTATAAACTTTATAAAGTTTTAATGGACAACAAAATTTTATTATAAATTGGGATTAATAAGTTTGAGGTTAAAAATGTAATTCATGAAACTTTATTTTAAAAGTTTGGACATAAAATAATAAACCCTTAAAACTACAGGGACCAAACCTGTAAATTCATAAACTTTGAAACAAAACCCAACCCCCCTTCTCATCGCCCCTCCCTGCTCCGGCCTCCACCCTTCGGCCGAGCTCCGGTGACCACCGAACACCCATTATTAAACGTTTTCAAGCTAGCTAAAGGTACTAATCGAATCATAGTAACATCGTGAACTCGAACCCATGACCAATTGGACCATTACATTCGACATTAAAGAGGATTAAACCGAAATCAACATCACAATCGGTTCATAACCGTTCAACGTATACAATGTGTTGATTAATCAAAATTAAACGATTAGAAACATTCGAATAATCGATTACAAACTCAATAAATCGTTTAATTTGAGTTAAACTTTATTAATCGAAATAGTCGAACAGAACCTAAAGCTCGTCTGACACCTTAACGTACAAAGCGAACCTATATAACAGAGGGCAAATGTTCCCTTTGATCCCTTTCAACTCTCTGTAAATCACAATTCGTAAAACACACACTCAATCAATCGAATTCTAAGTTTGTTCATCGCTTGTTAACCAAAGCAAGAATCGAGTTTAAAATCCACAATTTGATCTTAATCAAGTAAGTATGATACATCATCCTACTCGATTACACCTAGGGATCAAAAGCCCTAAGGTTAAAAGGGTTGAATCATTCGATTTGATCTTCAATTTTGAGATTGAACAAACTAGGGTTCATACGATTTGGGGCTTTTCAACATTTAGTGTTTTTAAGTTTTTAAAACCAATTTCTAACATGGCCACGACCCTTGGTTCACTGGTTACACGTCCACCCTCTCGAACAGAAGGTTCCCGGTTCGAATGTAGGGAACCTCATGTTTTGTTTTTAGGGCTTTTTAGTCTTCAAAATAAATTCAGAAAATTTTTAAAAATTATAAAAAATTAATTTATAAAATTTGTTTATTTTAAAAGACACTAATTATTTTCTGTAAAATTATTTCTCAAAAATACTGTCATATTTTTATAATTATTCTAAACTAATGTTATAATTAGCTTTATTTGTATATAAAGTAGACTTTAAATAGTTTAATCCACAAAAATTATTATTTCAAACGTTGCCTTTAAATTATTGTTTAAATCATGCTTATTTCACTTAGTTATAAAATTTTATTTAAACTTTATACATAAATCTTACAAATTATTATAAATGTTTTCTTTTCATAGCTTTATATAAAATGTAATATACTTCTTTTCATTGATTTCAAGAAATATAATTGGGTCCATTTGTTAAACATAATTATTTGACAAAGCCTCAAATACTAAATTGAAACTTTGGTCCTCGTTAATTCGTTAAACTTATTATTAGACTTTAAATCTTGTAAATATATATATATATTATATATATATATATAATATATATATATATATATATATATATATGTTTAGTTACCTTGTGAAGGTTTTCGTTGGAACGCCAATTATTATTCTTACTAGACATCTTTATATACTTATTAGTCACGTGAGTTTTCATGTGAGTTTTCATGTCCCCTTTTTACTTTATTTCATACCTTTTGGGGTGAAACATGTTAACATTATAAACTTACACTTGTAAACATCTTAATACCTGTAACGCCCATGCAATTTATCTTTACATTTTTGTCATGATTATTGTTATTATTGTGAGTGTTATATTAGATACATTATATGTTGATAATAACTAACTATTGCTAGCCTGACGACGTCATAGATCTATGGGCATGACAAGCCTATTTGATGTTAAAGCCGATGTATTGCCGACTCCTAATGACGTATGACTTGTTCATCATGGGAACCATATACACTTAGCTAATTGTTATAAACTTGTAATCTTAATCTTGGTCAAGATTTGGTTGTAGCTATATGTGTTCTATAAACTTGCATAATTAATAACCATTGACATGAATTGCTACTTGTAAATCTTATATATATATATATGTATATATGTATATATATATATATATATAATATATATATATATATATATATATATATTTATAGTTAACCCATGGAAACTCATCAACTTTTATAGTTGACCCTTTATTTTTAACATATAGGACTTGAACTTAGTTTAATTATATATTTCATTTGTTGTTGAAATCTTTGTTGCATTGTAATGACTTAATTGTTTAGTATTATTCAATAAAAAATGACATTTAATAATATATCAACTTATTAGTTGCATTAGCTATGAATAATCGTTTCACATTCGTCCGTCCCGATGATTCCACCGTCGGTTGGGGTGTTTCATAGTGGGTTTCCCTTGTATTGATTGGCGAGCCGGGTCACCAACACTGTCTGTGTTCGCGGGTGTGGATGACCTTTTTTAATGAATTTACCCTGCTAGCCGAACTTAAAAATTATTCGTTGACCGTTTAAAAAAACAATTAACAACCACAACTAAAACAAACCAAACTATTACTAGCTATTTAATTTTAGCTTGACTTTACGCTTTGAGATTGTTTGATGAATAACGTGATTAACTTTTACGTATTTTAAATGCTAACTAATAAAAAATTATTATAATCTGGAAAACAAAACAGACTAAACATAACTCAACAATTTAAATGATAATGAAAACAAAACATAAAGGATGTACTTTATAATAAAAAAGAACATATATACATTAATTTCTTACTTAGAAATAGTTTTAAATCATAATAAATTTATAAGAAATTGCTGGCACAATAAAAATAATGCTAAACTTAACAACCTCATAGAGATAAAGACAACTTAACAATCACCCCATAAAAAAATACTTTAAAATATAATCCTTATATAAAGAAACCAATAAGATAAATTGACACTCTCTTATACGTCATTTATGAGTCCATAGGGTCGAATACACTGAAAATGAAAAAAATTCAGCGGGGCTGTCAGAGAGCTATACACTCCATATAGCCTTATACGACCCGCCTATACGACACATATAGGGCTATACGACACATATAGGGCTATACGACACATATAACAAATTTCCATACTGACTACGAAGAAGATTCAAGGGGCTGTCGGAGAGTTATATGTCCCGTATACGACCCGTATGAACCTCCCTATACGAGGAAGATTTAGGGGACTGTACAACCCGTATAAAAATTTAAGATGTTAATTATAGTTTTGGAATGTCTATATATCCACACACTTAAAATAACTTTTTAAAGACCATTGTTATGTTCCGGTATTTTGTACGTTTGCTTATTTTATTTTAATTAAAAATCCAATGACTAATTCCGTTTGAACATTTTATAAGCTGACCAATCGTAATACCTAACCAATGTCACTATAAACGATTTTAGTATTAAATAACGATAACAAAAAATCTGAATATCTAGAACGTCCAACAACAAAAATGTCGCTGGTGGGGTTGTTTCTCATTGCCTACGTGGATATTATATAATGTATCAACCTAACACGTCTTTTTCAAGTAGTATAAAATCATTCATTTGATCGAGTGTATCCATCACTCCTTTGACAAATGTCACAGATCACATTTAAAATTTCATAAAACAATGTTTTCCAAATTGGATATTTCATGATTAGAGATGAGTAGTAGGTGAGAATTGGCCCATCTTCTAGTAGTAACATGAGTGATGTGGGGTAAAGCGAGTTCTTTCTTTAAGTTTTATACGTAACTTGCTTAAATTGTTGGGACAACGTCATAATAATTCTCATCAAAATTTTTTCTTCTCTTTCATATTAAATAATTATAATTAATAATAATATTTTTTAATACCTTTCTAGATTTAATAAATTAAAAAGGAGAGCTATTTATTAATGTTACTTATAAATAAATACTTTTTTATAAACTAATAATTTTTTTAATGCATACAACTTTTTAAAAAATACGATTTTTTAAATTGGTATTTTATAAAAAGTCATTTTTAAAAAATAATCAAATTTGAGAGTTATAATAGGAAAAATTTTAAAATTGATATTTATATGGTTTGTTTTAGAACAAATATTAATTTTTTTGAAAAAAGTTTAAAAACAAAATTTTAAAAATTTGATATTACTAAATAAATTTTGTTATATTAATATTTTATTTATTAAACCCGTGTAATACACGGTTTACTAAAGCTAATATATATATATATATATATATATATATATATATTAATTCAATTAAGTACTTTAGTTATTGTTTGTAAATTATTTATGAACAACATATTAGTTTTTTGTGGTTATGAGTACCTTCAGGTTGTAACCATAAGACATCCTTATTTATGTTACCTGAACTAACCAGAATCAAAAATTCATAAGTCGAGCTCAAATAGATCTAATCACAAAAATTACCAATTCTAAAAGAATTTAGGGTCTGCTAGTGAGTAATAAGATGTATTATATTTCTTAACGTAATTGGAAATGTGCAAAACAATAAATATTAGAAGAGCACATAAAACAAAAAGAATCACTCATTTTTTTTCAACATTAAAATTACAAAATATAGTAGGTGTAAAGTAGACAGAGTAGACTCTGTGTATTTTAGTGGAATTTTTTTTAAAAAATAATAAAATATCCGTTTTATTATTATAACCTAATAACCTATACAATATACATGAAAAGTCACATGTATGTTATAATGCCTACACATAACCTACATATGTGTGGTTATACGGTTAAAAATTTAAAACATACTCATAAATCCTACTATTATAATAAAAGGGTAACTATCTAGGACACATGTTAACACCACATTCATTCTCATAAAAATTTTCTCGTTTCTTTCTCATATTAAATAATTACCTTAATTACAAAAATATTATTGAAGTCTTTTTTAGATTAATAATGGTTTTCCAATAAATTAAAAAATATATCTTTTTATTAATATTATTTCTAAAGAAATAATTTTTTATAAAAATAATTTTTTTACTAGAACACCGAACTTATTTAAAATACAAAATATTTTTAATTTAGTGTTTTTAAAAGTAATTTTTATAACAAAAAATAATTAAATATGAGAGTTATAATAAGAATATTTATAAAAATGTTATTTTTTAAAACAAATTTTTTGATTTTTTTGAAAAAATTATAAAGTTTATATCATTGTTTTAATACTTATATTTTTATACTTTTACGTAATTTAAATCATATATTATTTTAGATTATTATTTTATAATTAAGATAAATTTTATTATGTTAAATATTTTATCTATTCAACCCGTGTAATACACGACTTCACTAAAGCTAGTTAGTTATATATATACACACACATAATACCTTTGTATGTAAAAAAATATGTAATTTAAAAAATTATGAACCTTTAATAGAAAAAATAAACAATTTGGGAAATTATATTCTTAAAAAACTTATTAGTGGAGTAGGGTTATGAAGCTCATCCAACCGTTGATTCAATAACACATTTGAACCATTGCTTTGTGTGTGTAGTGTTATAAATAACATCATTCAAACGTAAGGTTCACCACAAGCCACCATCCACCATTTGATTCAATCATCAATTATGGATTCATCACAAGAATATTACAAGATGTCCGAAGATGAAGAAGGACTATTTAGAGTGCACCAAATAGTCGGTGGATTAGCTCTACCTATGGTGATTAAAACCGCGATAGAACTCGATCTCTTCGAGATCATGGCGAAGAATCCTGGTCGTCGGTTCTCGTGTTTTGATCTCGCTTCTAGTCTCCCTAGACAAACCCGTGAGACCCCGATGATCATTGAACGAATTCTTCGGTTTCTCGCTACCCATTCGATTCTCGCATCAAGTGTAGTGAGGGATGAGCATGGAGAGTCTAAGACACTATATGGCATGACCGCGGTGTCGAATCATTTAGTGCGGAAGCAAGACGGGACGTCTCATGCTACGACGCTACTCCTTATGTCCGATAAAGTAATCGTTGATTGTTGGTAAGTTATCTATTATTTGCATCTTATACAGTGACGGAGCTTGAACCACACTATAATGGGGTGGGGTGGGGCAGAAATAAACTGTTTTAAAGCGGCGAACTCTATATATATTAAAACTTTTACTACCCGATCGAAATAAATTGTTTTAGGGGGGCGGGGCCCCACCCGGCCCATACAAAATTCTCCCATGATCTTTTATATATATATATATATATATATGAGTTATATCTAGCTTCGTTACATATTAAGATAACACGTCAAAAAAGTTGTTTTTAACATGTCAAAAAAGTTGTTTTTAACGTGGTTTGACTCTCAAAAGTTTTTCTATTAAAAAGTTAACACGTTAATTATGATTTTGAACAAACTAAGCTATTGCCAAACCAATCTAAAGTTCTAAACTAATAGATAAATATTGACGGTTGAAATCTAAAAAAATAATAATTAATGACGAATAATAAATAATGGTAGTAATAAATAACATGTCAAAAAAGTTGTTTTTAAGTTCTTATTTTAAGACTCGTAAATGTAGCTGAACATGTATATAATATACATGTTACTTATGTAAATGTAGTAATAAATAATGGTATATATTTACATTTTCATACTATTGTATGGTTTTAGGTATTTTATAAATTTTTCTATCATTTACATACAACAGGATAAAATGATTACAAAAGGATTATAGTGTATAATCAAAGACATGAAAATGTCTTGCTTTTGATGCAAATCACCTAAGACATCATGATGACAAAATTTACTATTAGTGATATAGTTATCCAAATCACCTTTTTTTTAAACGCTCACCGAATAATTTTTAAGCCCGGTCATCGGGTAAATCCATTGGCGAAAGGCCACTCACGCCTGTGAACACAGACAGCGCTGGTGACCCGGCTCGCCCACCATTCAGAGGGAATCCCGCCACCCAAAGGTCCACTGTGGTTTAAAATTCTGGACCCACTTAGAGCATATTGCACCTAGTGAAACTCCAACCCTTAACCTTCACTTTGGAAAGTCATGAGATGTCTACTCCTAAACCACTTGATCTAGGACTCGTTAACATACTCCTAAACCACTTGATCTAGGACTCGTTAACAGTTATCCAAATCACCTAAGACATCATAATAGGTGTTTAATTTCTGAAATAATATATATAAAAAATCAATGTAGTTTAAGAGTGGAAGTAAATAATGGTGTCAGTAGCCGTTCTAAATTAGTTATCAAAAGTTTTTACCTTTTTAACCCTTTATGAATGAAATAGTTTTTAAAACTGACCTATGTTTTTTTTTTTCTTTTTGGCAGGTATCACCTAAAAGATGCGGTTGTTGAGGGAGGGACCCCATTTGACAAGGCTCATGGGGTGAATGCATTTGAGTATCCTGCAAAAGACAATAGATTCAACAAAGTATTCAACAAGTGCATGTATGACAACACAAGGACAGTGATGAAGATGATTCTTGAAAAGTACAAAGGATTTCAAGATGTCAAAGAGTTGGTTGATGTGGGTGGTGGTTTAGGGGCTAACCTTGAACTTATTGTTTCCAAGTACCCTAATATTAAGGGGATTAACTTTGACCTACCCCATGTCATTAAGGATGCACCTCCTTACTCAGGTATTCGATTTCATTAACCGATTGTAACTTTTTTTGGTACACTACAAGATAGAGGGATTTCAGTATCAGAAACAACTGTTAGAAATCCTTTGGTGATAGTCCATTTTCTAGAGCGAAAAAGGTTTTATAATCACATTTGAAATGTAATTTGCTTATAATATTTAAAATAAGACCAAAACCTACTTAGTTTTGGCCCTTCATAAAAAGTAAACGTCACGTGTGCCTATTTATTGTGTCACTTTAATGATAGATTAAGACTCTACATCAATATAGTTGATGATTGTTGCATCATGTTCCTAACTAGGTGTGGAGCATGTCGGTGGAGATATGTTTCAAAGTGTTCCTAAAGGAGATACTATTTTCATGAAGGTTGGTACATCAAGTTTTTATGATAAAACAGTTGATTATACAATAATGTTGTTTTGTAATAATTTAACTATACGACTTTTTTTTCTTCATTTTAGTGGATCCTTCATGACTGGGGTGACGGTTATTGCATCAAGCTCCTAAAGAACTGTTGGGAGGCCTTGCCAAAGCATGGTAAAGTGGTAGTGGTAGAAGCAATAATTCCTGACCCTGAAAGTGATATCAGTTGTAGCGATGAAGTTTCAAAGACTGCCATCGGTAGTGATATGATAATGTTGATTGCTAACCCCGGTGGCAAAGAGCGAACCACAAAAGAATTTGACAACTTGGCCAAAGAGGCTGGATTCACTTCAATGAAAATTGTTTGTGGGGTTTCTACATTTTGGATCATGGAATTCTATAAGAATATGTAACTTATATCGACTGTAGTAGCGAGGGTGTTAAAGGACTTCATAGTTTGTTTTGTTTCAAATAATAATTAATAAAAACATCTTTCAATAATAAGTTTAGTGCATTTATCTCTGTACGTCAACTAGAGATGAAGAAAATATGAGTAAGTTAACTTTTATTGAATAATATTCTTTTTACTTTTAAATGTATTTATAGGGTAATCACTAATATAACTAATGAGTACAAGATATAACTAATGAAAATTGTTTTTGGGTTTTCTACATTTTGGATCATGGAATTTTATAAGAATATGTAACTTATATCGAGTGTAGTAACGAGGGTGTTAATTAAAGGACTTCATATTTCGTTTTGTTTCATGTAATAATAAATAAAATCATCGTTCAATGATAAGTTTAGTGCATTTATTTTTGTACGTCAACTAGAGATGAAAAAAATATTAGTTAGTTAATTTGTTTTAAATAATATTCTTTTACTCTTAAATGTATTTATAGGATAATCACTATGCTATAAAAACATACCTAACAATTTATTGAGTACAAGATATATTCTTCTATAGAGTTGGGTTGCACACAAATACTTTTAAGTTGTGTTATAAATATATAACTATGAATATATGAAAATGACATTGTTTTAGTAATAATAATTAATGGTTTAAGAGTTTTATATATGCATTAAAAATACACTTTCAACTCTGTTTGATTTGCTTTTTTTTCTTTTTGCATATGAACAAAATATAACTCGAACTAGGATTACAGACGAACGGAATGAACATGAACACTTAAACAAACGGATTTTCTTGTTAACTCATGTTTGGGTCGTTAAAAATGAACGTGTTTATGCTGATTTATGTTTGTTCATTGTTCGTTAATATTCTAAATAATGGTTCACAAATATGAACAAACACAAATAAAGATAAACAAAACTTTATATACAAGTATACAAAAAAGAATGGACATAGAATTAATTCTTGTTGCCTGCTAATATTATGATGTAAGTAGGCCTGGCAAAATGGGCGGGTCGGGTCGGATTTGGTGTCGGGTCAGGACGGGTTCGGGTCAGAATGGATTCAAGTCAAAAACGGATCAGAATGGGTTCGGGTCAGGATGGGTCGGGTCAAAACGGGTCAAATCCAAAAATTACAAAATTCTCAATTTTCCAACACAAACCATAGGAAATCACAGGTGAGATCAGATCTGGTTATTCGAATTCAAGGTTAATCAGTTCGGGTTAGTCGGGTTTTGCGGTTATAAAATCTGTCCGAAACCCGACCCGAATAATAAACGGTTTTCGGTTTGTTCAGATTTGGTTTCTTCAGGTGCATGTGAGATCAGATTGGGCGGGTTAATCGAGTACGGATAAAATCAACGGGTCTAAATGTCTAATTCGTGCCACTTCCATTGAAGCTATTCCATGAGGGTTGCTTTCAAACACGGATCAAAAATGTTTTTTTGATGATGATGATTGTTTGGGCCTCAGATAAACAAAAAGAATTGATGATTAACAATATTAATTTGAGAAGCAAAGGAAGTTTTTTGGAAGATGATGATTGTTTGATTGAGTCAAAAACTTCAGATCTTCAATTGGTGCAACGCAAAGCAGGATAAGATATGATTTAATCCAAAAGTTCCCACAAAGTTCGATTATGATGCTATAATGGAGATGAGGATATCGAGCGACGGTGGGGTTGGCGATTGGAGCGGTGGTGCTGTCGGTGGCGATTGGAGCCATGAAGAGCTTGAGGTTATGAAAACGAGCAGATTAAGATGGCCCGCCCATTCTAACCCGTAACATATTTTTTTTACCCATAATGATCCGTGCCATTTTTGTTCTATTGTTAAACATGTCCATTTAGACCCATTGAAAATAATGTTGAGCCCAAAACAACCCATTACCTTATATTAAAAGTCCATATGAACCCATTTTTTCAATGGACGGACTAAAATTGTCAGGTCTAGATGTAAGGATGCCATTAAAGAGTTTAATTGCCTATTGAAACGTTCAATTACATATTAATGACTGATCAAGTCACCTTCGTATTTAATTTAATTTTTAGTATAGTTCAAGTGACAGTTCTTGTTTAGTTCCAAACCAATAACATCTGCAAGTACACACAACAAGATATCACATAGAAAATCCAGTTTTCATCCCCAACACTTAATTGTTGTGTCGGAAATTGCATAGCATATGTAACACCCCGTTTTCTTATGTTATTTCCATTTGTAAAGTTTTGGGTTAAAGTTGTAACATGAGGTAAATCTGAGGGACAAAAGAGTCAGAATTTTGATCATCCAAATTGTATCCGAATGCGCATAGCATATGTAAGACCCCCTTTTCTAATGTTATTTCCATTTATGATCTTGACGTGTTTGAATCGAAAGGAGGAGCCGCCATTGTTGAGCTTGCTAGGGTTTTTTACAAGCATGTATGATTGTTTACGCGAAAGTATAGTTTTGCTCGAAAGTTAACTTTCACGTGAAGGTAATATGCGGAAGACATCATACTATAGATTGTTATGTGAATATCCATGCGAAAGTGGTCTTACGTGAAAGACCACTAATTTTCGCCTATGTGTTCACATGAAAGTCCACTAACTTTCCCCCGAATGATTCCACGAAAGTCTGACTTTTAGAAGGGAAGTTGCATGAAACGCTATGACTTTCATGTGCAAGTCCATGCGAAACTTGGCACTTTTAGGTCACCTTATCTCATGCGAAAGTTGACCTAATTCACCTGTGAACCTTGTTTAGATTATTAAGTAATCCAAGCGTTCTACAATAGTCAAGATCATCCATTTTATCGGATACAATACCTACTTTCCTCGGGTGAGTTCTAGAACCTCCACTTTACCTGCTGTATCGGGTGAGTTCTAGAACCTCCACTTTACCTGCTGTAAGGTGTCATTCATACTTAGTAAAGGATTTCTATAAGAATAAATTTATGTTTCCAAAATCAATTAAATGTTTTAAAAACTATGAATGATGACGATGTTAATTGCAGGGGTTTAATGGAAAAAGGAAGAGTAATGTTTTAGTAAGTCAATATATTGTCGAAATCTGCTAGTCCTATGGATGCAATTGTATGTTTCCTCTATGGATACACTGGTATGCTCATTCTATTGATATATCTTTTTTTATATGGAAGTGTTGTGAACACATAGAGATGTGGGTAGAGGAAGCTTAAAAAAGCGAAAGACTAGAAGGATATAATGGTACGAGACGGTGCTTTTGTTACTTGCCAACGATTGTACAAACATGTTATGGAATGATAACGATCATTCACGAGGTTCTCACAACCTCGATACTATGTTTGCAAACCTAGACCCTAAAATGTTTGGCGTGCGTTATAAATTATGATGTATTTTAAGGGTATGTTTATCTTAGATGTTGATGTGCATTTACTATTTTACTATGTTTTCATGTTATGAGTTTGTTACGATGTAAATGTTATGCTCATGTAAACTTAAAATACCCTTTCCAATGACTTTTAGTATACACATCAGGTTAACGTGTAGGTTTGCTTCGATGGTTTGTAAAGACATGATTGGCGCGAAAGTGATGGCTTCCCTATGTGGAAACTGGAATCCCATTGTCTGTGTTTTGTTTTGAACCTTCATCTTAATGTTAGGATTATGTAATTGACTTAGATGTTATGGTCATTATGTTGGAATATTTCCCACTGCTTATTAAATGAAATTACAGTTTTAAGAACTATGTTGCAAATGCGTAAATCCGACTTTTAAGACCCCCGGGTTTGGGGCGTTTTAGCATAGTTCTCAGTGTTTGGAGTTTTGGTTTCGTGATCTAGTTTTCGGTATTATAAAATCATTCAAGTCCCAAGTATGCGCTTTGGATATGTATACTAGTGTAGGTGTTTAAATCTAGACCCAAACGAACCCTAAGTCAGAGAAGAAGAAAGTGCAAGTAAACGTAAGTGATTTATATGCACACCCTAGATGTTTGATAAAATGCATTTGCCATGATTGACCGATTTGAATCAGTAAACACTATGTATCCAGAGAGAAAAAAAGGACCAAATTTTATGATGTGATAATGATTCAACTCGGTAGACTGCGGTTGCAAATACATTTGACTCTAGACAAACAATCTACTCCTAACACTTTTAACTTGGCTGCCAGGGCCATACATTTTGTAGTAAAAATTATCTGTTACACTCTTAACATTGTAACTATGTAAATCATCTATAAAGCTTAATATGTAATACCTGTTATCACGTATCACATATGCTTATTTCCATAACTTAATAGAGCTGTCGTGGCTCGCTGAGGCGACCATTCCAGTAACAGATGACTGTGTCAAAGCAGCAATTATGTCGTCATGAGCTGGAACTGTCATGCTCTTGTTTTCAGCCATGTTCCATAGTTCCAATGACTAGTCATGCATTCAAAGAATTACCAGGGAAAAATGGTGGTTAATGTTTGGTATTACTTCAGGTGATAAAAAAACACGTCGAGTTAAGAACTCAAATGTTAGCCATAAAATAACAGGAAATGTTATTTACTTGTACTTACACATGGCAATCATCAAATGAGTGAGAAAATGGGCCGTTTTTCTCACTGAATGAATGGTTACCATGTGTAAGTAAGAGGATATAGCATTGTCATAAAATAACGGTAATGTTGGTAATCCTACCATCACTTCCGGAGAGACGTATCCAGGTCTCCCTATCAATATAAATTAGAGGTCAATAAATGGTCGGGGACTGGGTGATGGGTCAAAACGGATAACTTTTATCCAACTTTTTGATAAATAATTAGTTTGTCGATTAATAAAAATTATATATCATGTTCAAAAATAATCAAACATTTTAATCTAAAAGATTTATATGTACTAAACAAACACACTTTTTGCGACCTTTAACATGTTTCCTTTTAAGTTATTTTTCTTATTTTACCCATTTGATCAGTTAGAAATAATAACATACCTGAGTTCGACCCATTTATAGTCAAAGTAGGAAGTGAAATTACAAGAACAAGTTTTTAAGTTGAGAGAGGCACACAAGATGGAAAGAAAGATAATTTATAATGGTAAAAGAGTGGTGATGAATGCAATAACATATTTAAAAATATTAACAAAACCAGCTACTTACCCGCGTTCCACCGATCACTAAAAGAGCAGAATAATTTGGATGGAAAACACAAGAATAGAACTGGTTTCCATTGGAATTGAGTTCATGAATGCACTCCCCGGAACCCACGGACCACACTTTCACACTGTTTTCACTTACAGAAGCCAGATATTCCCCATTCAAGTCCCAACACAAGTAGTTAACATTTCCCATATGTTCCTGCAAATCCGTTAAGGGGTTAAAAACCGTATCCAAATTATATATCCTCGAAATATAAACTAAAGGAGGCAAGATGGGCTAGGAAGGGTTGACCTGCAAACACTTTTTAACTGTTTTTTTAGATATTGTAAAGCAGTAATCTGTTAGTTATTATAGAGAAATCATATCTGTGCAATAAAAATAAAAAATCTTTGAGTAAATTTGATTTAGAAGATCATGTGCATTAACAAATAGATCGTTTGACTTGTTCTTGTCATAGACTCATAGCTATATTTTGATTTGGTTCATATAACCCGCTAAACACAATCAAAATTGACACATTCATAATTAAGTGGGTCATGAACACCACCTTCATATAAAACCATGCACAATCTTAATATTGGAACATATACCTGGAAGGAATGAGTTTGTCTATCGGTTTCAACATCAAAAATGGACACGAGTTTCTCTGATGCAGCTGCCAGCAATTGTCCACTTACCGGCTGGAATCTCACTTGTGCACTACCACCCTGCTACAAAACATAATTTGTACTTACATGTAAACTTCGACACTGAAAACTTGGAGTTTAAAATATACTAGTATTAAGTCCCCCACGTTGCGGGGTGGCGTAAAACCATGTCAAGCAGCACCAATGACATACCACTGTCAGTTACCACCAATAATGATAAAATTCGTATTAAAAATAATTAAACCGAACAAAAAGTAGATGTAAAAACGTTCAACCACGCAGGCAAAACATAGAAGATCAAGAACAATGGGTAAGTTGATTTAGTACCGGCACGTGCGACGGGGCAGTTAGGTGAGGAAAAATGGTCGTAAAAACGTTGAACCACACATGCACGTTTTAGCGTGTTAACTCGCAAAATTTTGACCAAAAGACAAAATGTTTAAAATATGAAATGTAGGGGATTAAAGTTGAAAGTAAAAAAAATATTGAGGCTAAGTTATACAAAATATAGAAGTATTGGATTAAAATAAAAAAAAAATTAAAGATCAAAAAAAAGAGGTGGGTACAACCCACTATGCACATGGTACAATCCATGATACATAACCAAGTTGATAATTAGTATTATAATATAAACTATGAAAAACCAAAAGCGCAACCCTAAATGAAATCGTGAAACAACCTTTGAAACACGAGTGCATTGGAATGGGTTCATATTCCAGTAGCGAATTTCATTGTCACTATCACAGAAGCAAAAGAGATCCGTCTTCTTGGGATGAAAATCTAGGGACATAACATGTGAAGGGTGTGTAGTATGTGCATGCAGACAATAGCTTGGCTGAAACAAATATTGTAACGCATTAGTAAAACCACAACAAGTACACGTGGCAATTTCAATCTGTTTCAAATAGGCATGAGTTGATTTAGGTTATGTTTCAAGTATAATATGTCAGGTGGGTCAATTAAAAAAAAAGCTTGAAATGAAACGAGTCCAAAGTAGTACAAAGTGTATTTTAAATGCGTCAAGCCTCCTAAAAACACTTTATTAAAAAAACAGTTTTTACTAGAATAATATAATTTGACACACTGAGTTCAACAAAGAATAATAATTAAGAACGAAACGTGCTATGGGTCAACCTGACAAGACCCATTTCACCCAGGGTCAAACCTGACACTACCCCTTTAGATATGTACAAGAGTTGCACATTTTGACCTGTTACCCAACTGAACATATACAACTCCAATATAAATTTGGAATTGTATACAAAGATAGAAATCATACATTAGCTGCATCCCATATCCGCAATGATTGATCAAGGGAAGCAGTTCCAAACTGGGTTGAATTTGGTCTGAACCGAATATCTGTAATTAAGAATTGATGTTCTTCAGGAGTGCTCTCAGTTTGTAGGGTATCCATGTTCCACAGAACTGCCTGAATATAGCAACTAATAATTAAACTTCACTTAATGTCTAATTCCAAAAAAAAACATGTGCTTCCAATATAGAAAAATAATTATCTAGTCAAAATAACAGAGGTAGTAATTTCGACTTTATATGTTCTATCTCTTGCATGTCAAATGGGTCAAATAAAGAAATGAGAATAAGGAAACGGGTCGATCCAATATGTTTTATCTCTAACCAGCCTGATACGACCATTTTGTCACCTCTATGAATTATTTTGCAGTTTACCTTTTTGTCATGCCCGGCACTAGCAAGAAGCTTCCCATCTGAAGAAAAATGACAGCACAAGACCTTTTTTCTTGTTCGAATACAACCAACTTCCCCAAAAGAAAAACCTGTTATAAAGAATTTAGCTATGACCTCACATTATTAGAAATTTCTATTCCTATATCAGATCAGATGATTTAATACCTTTAGAACACTCGGTCTTGTGCTCAGTGCGTGTCTGCTTCATGGAACCATAAACTTCTCTTTCATCTCCTCCTTGTTGCAGAAAAGATTCCACATTATCATCCAGAGAAACATCCCCAAAATGATCAATGTCATCCTAAATGGTATATTTCCCAAGAGTTAGATGATTTTTGTAAGTAAAATTGTTTCTAATTATATATGGCATATTCTTCATTTACTAGAAAAGGAAAAACGAACAAAAAAGTGTTAGCAGCCCAACCCAACCGCCCCAACCAGTTTTTGACAAGCCTACCAGCCGGATAGTGGACGATGCAAGCCCACCGGTGCCCTCTGAACCATACATCATCGTGCTTTTTGGTACAGCGTTCAAATGCTGCATACTGCTAGCCGTGTTTATTCCATCACCAGGTGTAAATGTTGATGGTGGGGAGCTTGGTGATGGAGCAACAGTATTCCCTGTACCAGTACTGTTGGCTGGCCCAGAAGAAGAATGTTGTTTTCTTTTTCTGTTATTCTGCTTAAAAAATGAAAACCATGAAGAAAACATGAAACAAATAATATCATATCAAATAAATTGTGCTGCTAGAATTTATCTACAAGTACAACCTGTTGCTGCAACTGGTCTTGCTGTTGAGATGTTGACTGTGGCATCTTCGTCTGTTATATAAATATTCCATGTTTACTAATTATCAACACAGTATTAACTGAAGCATGTTTTTTTAGATTGTGAGTTATATAGATTGTAAAAGGAAAATCTTAACTTGGGTGAATTTGTTTGACCAGGGGAGCCTATGGGTCCATCATTTCTCGTGGCTTGACCATCTTTCATACTTAGATTGCCTCCAAGATTTGGTGAAGCTCCAAGCCCGTAATTTGGTGAAGCTCCAAGATTTCCTTGGGCCTGGGCATGGACCTGGCCATGTGTCAAGGCCTGTTGCTGCTGTGATGCTAAATATAATTGATTTTGATTCTGCATGTTGGGCTTTTGTACTTGCAAACTCATATTGGGGCGTAAATTGTCAATTCCCTGTGAAATACATTTATACCAATCATCAAAGTTTACTTTAAAAATCAAATTATAAAATAAGGTACAAGATTAAAAAACCATGATGACTTACAGTTAGAGGCCAACCCTTTAATGGAAGGCCAGTAACACCTTGATTTAATCCTGAAAGGACGGGGATGGAGAAATGAAAATTCATTTACATCATATAACGATTTGAGTTTTCATGCTGTTGATTGTTGTTTGTTTACAAAAAAGACCACCAAGTATTAAGTAGTAACATTAGAAAAAATGTCTTAACAGGTCAATACAGGTCCTCGCTGAAACCGATAATTTTTTTAGTAAAGTCAAAATAGGCCAGTAGGCTTGGGTTTACCTGCTAACACTATTTTGTCCAATATATAAAATAAATTATTATAGATGAAGAATGTGTTGATTATGAGTACACAAAAAAAAACATTATTAAAATAATAATATTATAGATCTTTGAATAAAAACTTTGGGGGTTATATGCAATAAAATTAGTTTGTGGGAGACTAGCGACCCATTAGACCTGTTCTGGTTTTAGCTTGTTTTTCTATCTGACCTGTTTGAGGTAAAAACAAAACCGTGATCAACCCATTCATTAGTAGATAGATGGAATTTGCCACATGACCACATCCAGTTATAAGTTTCTGTAGAACTGTACATCCTGATGGATTTGAATAACCAATTATTTTGTAGTAATTTCTAAGTGCGTGCAGAAAGATTACCAGCACCACCAAGTCCAGACTTTGACTGCAAAATTGCCTGTCCATAAATTGATGAAGGATTTGTAGGCAAGGATTTCTGTGTATTGTCCAAGTTAACTTCTTGTTTGATTTCCTATGATTTGTAGAATCTCATGAGCCAAAAAATAACAAACAGAATGAGCAAAATGTATAAATATGATCCAGAAAGCATTCGAAATATACCGTATTCAGCTGAGGCCTCCCTTGAATTTGCAGCAAAGTTGAAGACACATTCGAAGTATTTCCAGCTATCAACAGGCTGAATCAACAATAAAATAAAGAGTAACATTAAGACCCAACCAATCTATGCAAGTATAATAAAATAAATTTAAATACAGGAGAGAAAATCATCATTGATTACTGATAATATACCCTTGATGATTATTGGCTGACTTCAAAAGAGTTTCTGAAACCATGGATTGAGAATTTTTCATGGATTCCTCTTGCATTTTCACACCTAGTGTACTAACAGATGGCTTTCCCATCATTCCATCTGTATTCATAGCATTTAGAGTGCTGCCAAGGGGCAGATGATTAGGATCCCTCCTTTGTAAGTGACCATTTCTTTGCTGCATTAAATGCATCTGCTGTTGATGCTCTTTAGCTTTCATTTGTTGTGTCTGCCATTGATTTGAAAAGAAAAGAACAAAATAAAATACAAATTAAGGGTAAAACAACACAAGTGACTGTTGACAATGTAAAAATTAAGACCAACAAAATTCAAAGAGAGGTAAAAGAAACCCCAATATATGATGCAGCAGCCTCAGAATGCTTCTCATTGGTCCTTGCGATAAATATATCCCAGAAAACAGACCACCATTCCAAGAGAAATCCACCAGGAG
The DNA here is from genome assembly GCA_025506515.1 of Flaveria trinervia. NCBI lineage: Eukaryota > Viridiplantae > Streptophyta > Magnoliopsida > Asterales > Asteraceae > Flaveria > Flaveria trinervia. Next base: position 97,457,862 of record CM046445.1, read on the forward strand.
CGTCAATAGCTGTTAAATAAATCCGCAAATAATATGATATATTTTTAATTGCATGCATCATGTATAAGCAAAAAAACCAATTTAGGAGACTATCAAACATATTGACATAATGTAGATTTATATTGGATGGATGTATTTAACAACGAGAACGGCATACCTACAGGATCGCTAGGAACTTTTCCTTCAGCCATGAAAGCTTTTGCAGATGTGTGCATCTTCCGTTTCAACAAATAATCATGGATGTAAACATCCAGCCTAGCAAAAACGAATATGATAGAAGCTTAATCAAAATAAGAATTACCATATATTGACAAAAACTATAACTCCTTACCCCGTGTATGGTACATTTCTATCATGTACATGGACAAACAAAATTCTTTTAAATAATAAGTGGGTATTCTGGAAGTTTTCTTTAACCTTTTGATCGCATTTCATCAAAATTGTTAGTGAAGCCTGTGTGCAATGTATTTTAACATATGACATCTGATCCATGTCACAATTACAATAGTAATAATGCTACCATCCAAAAGAAGATAGCTAAAATTTGACCTTCCAAACAAATTATAGGTTTTCAAATTCGTAATTAGTAAGATACCATTGATTTTTGGAAGGTCTTAATACTTATGAATATGAATAAGTAAAAGCATAGGGAAGAAATGGAAATAAGAACATATCCCTCAAGAAAGCATAAGTATTAAACAATCAAAAGAACATAATATAAATAAAAACTTCAGATTCTACGAACTTGGGATCACGAAAGTAAGCTGTATATAACGTAGAATTAAGTTTATTTTAGTAGAATAAACAAACTATTTACTGTTATGATCAACTAAACCAATTCATAGTGTTTAATAACATAACTCACTATTATGTATTCATGTATGACAGTATGAGTAACAGTGAAACTATAAATAACCAAAAATACAAAAACTAAGCGATCCATACATCTTATCAGCTTCCCAGTTCTGCGCCATGATTGATTCAGAACCCCCGATTATAAAGACGTATCAATATTCTTCCTTCTGATAATCTCTACAATTCACAAACAAAAAGACCAAATCGTATCAATTCTGAATTACAATCAAAACAACAAGCATAACATTATCATAACTAATTCCATATATTTCCATATCGTACCATACCACTAATCCAGTAGAACAGTTGAACAAATCCTGCATTGCACGAAATCACGAACCACGATACTCGATTCACCTAAACCCTAATTACCAAATCAACAACGCAAAATCAGCTAAATTCAACGAAAACGAATCACCAACACTCAAATCACAAACAAAAGCACACGAAATCCCGAACTCTCTGCTACTAAAACAGTGAAATACTTCCGAATTACAATATTCGATACGTAACTTGTTTTTTCAACTCAATGGTCTTCAAAGCTTCTTGAAATTCCGAAAACGCAGATGAAGTGAATTGAACTTCAATCGGTGACTACAATTGACTACAATTCAGCAGAAAGAATACGATCAAGAATCAAGATCAACACGAGAGCAACTTGATCACAAAATCGATGAAAATATAGCGAAATTTAGTGAAGATTCAGGTTAATTGTTTAATATAGACGATAACAACTCATCAATTTTGGACCTGAGAAAGTGGTTTTAAAAGGAGAAGAAAATGTGTCCATACCAAAAAGCGCGAGGACGACGGAACCCGAACCTGAGGTTTGGTAAAGCATTTATTATTTATATAACATAGGTCAATATTATGTAATATTGTAAATTGTAATAATTGTAAAAAGTTTTAAGATAACATACATCTATTTAGAAAAAAATCATAACCAATTTTTCATATGTATTTGTTAATTTCTACATTAATTGTAGATTGGATAAAAAATTATATGATTATTTATTCGTAAATTTTATTTTCAGGGGAGGTATGATGTGGGATAAGTTAAGTAGATAGCGTGTTTATGCAAGTAACAAAGTCATTTAATTGGACTGGTGATCATGTTGCTCCATTTAATTAACTCGGGTTTTTGGATCCTATACTTGTTGCTTTTCTTTCTTATACGAGCACACGGCGTGACAACAAATAACAACCGACAAAGTACTCGCTAATTACGTAACTTGGTAATTAATAATTTGGTAAATATGTTGATACGAACTCGGATGCTTAAAACGTGGTTGACTTTCAGAAATGTTGACGTTGTTGGTTAGTTGGGGTAGTTAAAAGTTTGTTAGTCTCTAGTATAAAATGAGGGAAATAAGATGTAGAAGTTATCTAGAAAATTTGTCTTCTTGTTCTATCTCTTGTAATCCTTTACCAGTAATTCAGAAGCTTTTCTTACACTTTTTATTGCTTCTTCATTTGGTAATTCATGGTTGTTCATTGATCAATCAATAGCAGCTATTTCATTTACCAAATTCAATCTAAATTTGATTTAGATTGTATCGTTAGTATCAGAGCATTAATCCTCGGAGCTCTAGATTTGTAATTCTTCTTAATATGACACGTCAAACGGAAGTTGTTTGATATCCTGAAATTAAAGATCGTAGCAGTGAAAAAACTTCAAATCGAGGAACAAATGATAATTCTTTCAGTTCGAACAACAATTGAAGGAATGTTTTCAATTGATTGCTGAAAATCACAGAGTTCATGAGTAATTAATGGCTGATGAGGAGAGAGCAAGCTCAATCAATGTTAGCTATGAAGGAAGCGATTAAAGATTTGGCGAATTCTTTGAACAATCATAGTGATCGTTCGAGTGGTGGAGGAAGTGCGTTTTTTAATGCAACAGATAACTTTGGTTATCAACTTTCATCATGATTAGCGAGGATCGAGTTTCCTAAATTCGACGGTGATGACCTAACGGCTTGGTTGTATAAAACAAAGCAATTCTTTCAGTTAGATCGAGTCTCCGATGCAACTTGAGTACGATTGGCTTCAATTCATTTTGAAGATAGAGCTATTCAGTGGTATCAATCTCCGTTGAAACAAAGAGATGAAGTTCCTCCGAATTGGACTAAATTGAAGGATGCTCTGAAGGTATGTTTTGGTAATATCTTTGATGATCCTATATCTGAATTAAAAAATCTTAAACAAACAGCCTCGGCGAAAGAATATCATGATGCTTTTAATGTTATTGTGAGTAAACTCAATTTACCTCATGAATATGCATTGAGTTGTTTTCTTGCGGGTTTAGAGGAGGAAATTCAATTGCATGTACGTATGTTTAATTCGAAATCAATGCAAGAGGCTTATGGGCTGGTTAAGTTGAAGGAGGCTTCTCAAAAAGTGAGAAAATATAAGGGTACTAAGGCTATAACTTGGGGCAATAACACTAATAAAGGTGTAATACTTATGTTAAACATGTAACAACGATTAAGGGAGTTGTTAAACAACATGGTAGTAATAAAAGAACTCTGATTACAGCTGAATTTGAAGGAAAAAATGAGAAGGGATTGTGTTATGTGTGTGATGAGAAATATAGCAGGGGTCATGTTTGTAGAGGAAAGAAGCATTAATTGTATGATACAAATGTCGAGTTTGGTCAAAGACGCCTCGTTGAAGTGGAAGTTTTGGATGACGAGGAGCCCTTAGAGGAAGAAGAAACAAATGTCAACTTTGCTCAAACTTCAGTAAATGCATTGGAAGGTTATGCGATGTATCAGTCGATGAGGGTGACTAATCATGTTAATAAGTTGGATATACAGATATTGATGGATACGAGAAGTTCTCACAACTTTATTGATAAAAAGTTGGTAATGTTGTTGGGGTGTACTATGACTACTAAATCCCCTATGTTGATAAGGGTGGCAAATGGTAGTCAAGTTGTATGTGATAAAATGATTTTGGGATTTCAGTGGAAGAGTAGGGAATCACATTTGAAGCAGATGTATATGTTATGCCCTTGGGAGGTTGTGAATTGGTGTTAGGAGTATAGTGATTTACTAAACTAGGAAGTATTCATCTGGATTACCAAGATTGAATCATTGAGTTCAAATATAAAGGACAAAAGAGGGTGTTAAGAGGAGGCCAGACAAAGAAATTACATTCTATTAATAAGGGTAATTTGAAGAAATTGGTTCAGCAAAAGGCTAGATTATCTATACTGCAATTATGATTGATAGATGGCCATTCTACCTCTACTTCGATGATGCTGCAACAGTCTACTTCGGTTACTTCTGAGGCTCAAGACAAACAGTCCTTCTTATCTGAATTCAAAGATATATTTTGTGATTTGGGTTCTTTTCCCTCCTTCTGAAAAGGTTTTGATAATAAGATACCGTTACAAGATGGAGTTAAGGGTATTAATATCAAAACATATCGATATTCGCTTAATTAAAAAAGACGTGATCGAAAAAGCGATTGAGGAATTGTTAGAACAAGGAGTGATCAGGCATAGCAATAGTTCTTTTGCTTATCCGGTGGTTTTGTTTAAAAAAGATGGTGGTTGGTGGATGTATGTTGATTATTGTCTACTTAATCAAGCTACCATTCCTGATTGTTTTCCTATTCCGTTGGTTGAAGAATTGTTAGATAAATTACATAGTATAGCTTATTTTTCTAACATGTCACATTAAATCGGGTTATTATCAAATTTGTGTTGATCCTGATGATGTTCATAAAACAACATTCTAGACCCACAATGGCCACTATGAATTTTTAGTTATGTAATTTGGCTTAACTAATGCTCCATTCACTTTTTAAAGTTTAATGAACCATGTTTTTTGGTTCATTTGAGGAAGTTTGTATTAGTCTTCTTTGATTACATTTTAGTATATAGTTCCACTTGTTCCGATCATTTACAACATTTACGGAGGGTGTTCACTTTGTTGTGTGATCATAAGTTGGTAGCTAAGCATTCCAAATGTGTATTTGGGGCCAAGGAATTGGAGTACTTGGGTCATATTATTTATATTCAAGGAGTTTCCGCTTATCCTAATAAAGTCAAAGCAATTCAAGAGTGGCCTTAGCCTATTAATTGTAAATAGTTACGTGTGTTTTTAGGTCTTACTATGTCACACTCCAACTTTGACGGTGAAATCGTCGAGATGTGAGGGTTAAAATTGTTCACAGTTACATAACACTATCTTTAAATGAAAATATTATTATTGTAAGTTTTAAAGATGTACATTACAATCATAAGTCTCAAACAAGAAATAAAACAAACATAAGCTAAAAAAATCCAAGAAAATTTATTTATTATACTAGGTCCAAATCCTAGATTTGAGCAACTTTAAAAGATAACTTCAAGTTTGAGCATTTTCTGATACATGTTAAAAATAAATATCAACTATATCTAAGAGTTTAATATAAATGAATATATCAAAAGGTTACAAGTAGTAATTCATGTCATAGGTTATGAGTTAAGCAAGATTATAGAACACATATAGTTACAATCAAACCTTGACTAAGATTAAGATTACAAGTTTATAACGATTATCTAAGTGTTTTTTGTTCCCATAATAAACAAGACATTCGTCATCAGGAGCCGTCAATACATCGGCTTAAGCACCAAATAGGCTTGTCAGGCCCATAGATCTATGACGTCGTCAGGCTAGTAATAGTTAATGATTGTCAACATATAATGTATCTCATATTATACTCACAGTAACACAAATAATCATGACAAAATATAAAAATGAATTGCAAGTGCGTTACAAGTATAAAATATTTACAAGTGTAAGTTGATAAGTTTAACATGTTTCACCCCAAAATGGTGTGAAATAATATAAAACGTGGGCAATGAAACTCACTTGACGTATATGTCTAAGATAACAATAAGGATTAAACGACGTTCCAACGAACTCCTTTTACAAGGTACCTAAATGTATATATATTACAAGTTTAAGTTTTAATAATGTGATTAACGTTTAAACATGATCTAGGGTTTCAAGGGGGAATTTGGGATTTTGATATATAAATTTAAAAGTAAAAATACTTTTGTTTTCATTTTAATGAAAAGAATTAGTCATAAAAAAATAAAATTTTAATCGTTTGATATATTTAGCAAAAATATAAAGTGTAAATACCTTTTTATATTTTTATTTGTAAAAACTATAATTTTAAACAATAAAGTTTGAATCAATAACAATTTTAATGATTTAAATCATTATTTAAAGTCTTTTCTTTATAATAATAATCCAAATATAATCCTTTTTTTTATAAAATATTATAATTACTTAAAGAATAAATTTACAGAAATTTGATAAAGTGATTTAAAAATAAATAAAGTTTACAAAATATTATAATAATTTTTCAAAATTTTTATATATTTATTTTGAAGGCTGAAAAAGCCTCAAAAAAATAATGGAGGTTGCCGAGTTTGAACCCGGGACCTCAGGTGTGGAATGTGAGTGGGTAACCGGTGAACCAGGGTCGTGGCCGTGGTATATCATGTTTTAAAATTGTAAAAACATAACCAGATTGAAATCCCCAAATCACATAAACCCTAGATCGATCGAACCCAAAATTGAGTATCGATTCAAGTGTTTCAACCAATTAACCTTAGGGCTTTTGATCCCTAAGTATAATCGAGTTTAATGATGTATTAAACTTACTTGTTTACGATCGAATTGTAGTGTTTAGGCTTCGGGTTTGACTCGGTTCGCTTGGGAAGAAGAATGAACTTGAAATCGAGATTAGAGTGGAATTTTTGTGCAATTGAAGCTACAGGGAGTTGAAAGGGGTCGAGTGGAACATTTCCCCTCCGTTATATAGTTTCAATTTGGCACGGTTCATCCTAAACGCTTTCGAGTTGAATGCAAATGTAATGGGGTTTAATTCGACGTTTCATATAAAATTATAATCATTGAAGAATTAGAAACAGTTTGTTGATCGTGTAGGTTTCATTAATTAAGTTATTAACAAGTTTTAGTTGCCAAACGATTGAGCGATAATATTCGGTTTCAACTTCCAAACGTTCCATAACCAAACTATAATCAATTAAACTCATCTAAGGGTTTGAAACCGATGAACGACACGGTTAGGAAAGATTTAGGTTCAAAATTTGAATATTTAATGTGTTTTGGGACTCGACGGAGTTCGTCCGAAGGGTGGCCGGACTCCAGGCCGGAAATACGGGGTGGGGGGGGGGAAGAATTTCGAGTTCTTTTATAATTTTACACCATTGGTCCCTGAAGTTTCGAGGGTTATCATTTTATGAAATAAATTTTCTTTTAAAGTTTCAAAAATGACTAAACACCCCTTAAACTTATTTTAACTTTAAGTTCAAAACCTTTTTAAGATTAGCAACTTTTAACTATTATTAATTTCAATATTATTATTATTACTATTATTTTAGTTACTATTTTTACTATTATTATATTATAACTTATTATTATTACAATTACTACTATTTTAATTATTATTAGTAGTGTTATTATTATTATTATTATAACTTATTATTATTATTACTATCATAACTATTATTAGTGCTCAATTTAATATTTTAATTATTAACTTTCATACATTAGAATTTAATGACAACTAAGAGATAAGCATAAATAATCTAAAAATTACACTATTGACAACTTTGGTTCTTACAAGAGTAAACAATACTAACTTTTAAATAATGAAAAAATTACATGATGTTACATGCTAGGTATTACAGGAGATTTGTAAAGAATTATGGGTTGATTGCTCATCCATTAACTTAGATGCTCAAAAAAGAACACTCTTTTATTTGGACTAATGAAGCGGTGGCAACATTTGATTCTTTGAAATCAGCTATGTCTAGGGATGTTAAAAAATATCCGAATCCGAGAATCCGATCCGAAATATCCGAATTTTCGGATATCTGAAAATTCGGATATCCGAATTTTGTATATCCGAAAATTCGGATTCGGATATTGTGACCTTTATGATATGAGTTGGATACAAAAAATACAAAATGAATTTCGGATATTCGAATCCCTATCTCCAAAAAATCTACTCTTGTCTACCTATGAACGTGAGTTGCTGGCCTTAATACATGCAGTGCAAAAATGGCATCCGTATTTGGTGAATAGACATTTTCAGATTCATATTGATCAACAGAGTTTGAAGCATCTTTTAGATCATAAGGTAGCAACCTCTTTTCAACAAAAACGGCTTTCCAAATTGATGATTTTTAGCTATGACATTGTTTGTAAAAAGGGCATTGAGAATAAAGTTTCGAATGCTTTATCTTGCGTGAGTCATGGAGATTTATTGCAGATGACTTATCTTCTATTCATTCTTTATTGTGGGATTCTATTAGTGAAGCTTGGTCTACTGATTCCAGTCTAGTGAAGCTTATTGATAAACTGCAGCACTCTCCAACTTCTCATCCATTTTACAATTGGTCTTCTCAACAGTTGCATAGAAAATAGAAGCTGGTGATTGGTCATAATCCATCTCTTAAACATTCCATCCTTTCTTGGATGCATGATTCTCCTTCCGGTAGTCATTCTGGGGGTGACTGCTACTATTCAACGTGTCTCTTGTTTGTTTTATTGGCCAAAGATGAGGATCGATATAAAGCTTTACATTCGAAGTTGTCCAACTTGTCAGCAGTGTAAAGCGAACCACGCGGGGTACCCGAGCTTCTTGCAACTATTGCCTATTCCACAAGGTGTTTGGGAAGACATTGCTATAGATTTTATTGAAGGATTACCCTCTTCTAAAGGAAAAAAATGTTATTATGGTGGTGGTTGATAGGTTGAGTAAAGGGGTCACTTTATTGCTTTGTCACACCCTTTTACTGCAATCTCAGTTGCTCAAGCTTATTTCGATTATGTGTATCGCTTGTATAGGTCTCCAAAATCTATTGTTTCTGATCATGATAAGATCTTTATTAGTTATTTTTGGAAAGAACTTTTGATCATGCAAGGTGTCACTCAATGTTTGACTAGTTCTTACCATCCTTAATCGGATGGACAATCAGAAGTTTTGATCGTTGCCTTCAAGGGTATCTTTGATGTATGTGTTTCGACAAACAACATGATTGGGCTCGTTGGCTTCCTTTGGTAGAATATTGGTATAACACTACTTATCAATCGGCTATTCGATTATGCATTCTTAAACGGCATAATCGTGTTTGTGTACAATGGTTGATTAAATGGAGAAGCTCTTTACCGGAAGATGCTACTTGGGAGGATGCCAAGTTGATTACTTCTTGGTTCCCTTCATTTGACCCTTGGGGTCAAGGGTGTTTTCATTCTGGGGGTATTGATACGAACTCGGATGCTTAAAACGTGGTTGACTTTTAGAAATCTTGACTTTGTTAGTTAGTTGGGGTAGTTAAAAGTTTGTTAGTGTTTCACAATGATAATCAGAATACTATTGATTGTATTTGCTTGTCTTACAATGGAGATAATTACAGGGATTAAATAGGAGCCTATTGAGGTTTATACCAGGAATTACAGCCTGTGATACAATGGGTTTTCCTATAATTAGAGTTGGTTATTTTTGGTTGGGATAGGATGTTGAGCTGATCCCCCAATTTCCTCATTCTTTCTTTTAACACTCCCCCTCAAGTTGAATAGTGGGATCTCCAATATTCAACTTGGTTAAACAGTTGCTGAAGATTCTTCCGTTGACGGCTTTCGTCAGTATATCTGCAAGTTGGTCTTCTGAGCGAATGAATGGTAGTTCTATAATGCCAGTTTCCAGCTTCTCTTTGATAAAGTGTCTGTCGACTTCTACGTGTTTAGTCCGATCGTGTTGAACTGGATTCTCTGATATTTGAATTGACGCTGTGTTATCACACATTATTTTGCTGGTTTTGGTTGGAGGGAAGCCGATCTCAGTTAGTAGTTTTCGTATCCATAAGACTTCTGCGATTCCTCTTGCTATTCCTCGGAACTCGGCTTCAGCACTGGATAGTGCTACCACTTTTTGTTTTTTGCTTCTCCATGTAACTAGGTTTCCTCCAACTAGAGTGAAGTAGCCTGAGGTTGATTTCCGATTTCCTTTATCTCCTGCCCAATCAGCATCAGTGTATGCCTGGATCTCTAGATGTTTGTTTTGCTTGAAAAGAACCCCATGACCTGTTGTTCCTTTCAAATATCTGATGATCCTCCATACTGCTTCCATGTGTGTTACTTGTGGTTGGTGCATGAATTGGCTGACTACTCCAACGGCATAGGCTATATCTGGACGTGTGTGGGAAAGATATATTAGTTTTCCACCAACCGTTGGTATCTTTCTTTGTCTGCAAGCTCTGCTCCTTCGATCATGTGAAGTTTGTGATTTGCCATCATTGGGGTTTCTGTGGGCTTACAGTCGATCATTCCTGTTTCTGCTAGAAGGTCCAGGATATACTTCTTCTGACAAATGAAGATCCCTTGTTTGGACCTTAATACTTCGATTCCCAGAAAGTACTTGAGTCTTCCCAGGTCTTTCATCTCGAATTCTACGAATAATCTTTCCTTCAGCCGCATCATTCTTCTTCGTTGTTTCCTGTAATTATCATGTCATCAACATAAATAATTAAACATGTCACAAGTTTACCTCTTTGCTTTAGGAAGAGAGTGTGATCCGAGTTGCCTTGTTGGAAACCATATTTCTTCATTGCTATAGTGAATCTCCCAAACCAGGCTCGGGGTGATTGTTTTAGTCCGTATATTGCCTTTTTTAGTCGACATACTTCTTCTGCTTTGTAGCTTCCTTCGAATCCCGGTGGAGCCTCCATATAGACTTCTTCTTTTAATTCACCGTGGAGAAAGGCATTCTTCACGTCGAATTGGTGGAGCGGCCATCCTTCATTTGCAGCTACTGAGAACAACACCCTGATTGTGTCCATCTTTGCCACTGGGGAGAAGGTTTCTGAATAATCGATTCCGTATGTTTGGGTGTATCCTTTAGCTACTAGCCGAGCTTTATATCTTTCAATGGTTCCATCAGGTTTATGTTTGATTGTGAAGACCCAGCGACAACCAACTTGCTTCTTCCCAGATGGGAGAACGCACTTCTCCCATGTGTCACTTTTCATTAATTAGAGTTGGTTATTTTTGGTTGGGATAGGATGTTGAGCTGATCCCCCAATTTCCTCATTCTTTCTTTTAACAGCTAGTCTCTAGTATAAAATGAGGGAAATAAGATGTGAAAGTTGTCTAGAAAATTGTCTTCTTGTTTTATCTCTTGTAATCCTTTACCACTAATTCACAAGCTTTTCTTACTCTTCTTCTTACTTCTCTATTCGGTAATTCATGATTGTTCATTGATGATTGCAACTATTTCATTCACCAAATTCAATCTAAATATGATTTAGATTGTATCATATGTATGCCATATGATTTTCATTTTGGATGAAGTATGTAATATCCACAAGCATTCTTTAAAAAAAAACATAAATTGAAATTGAAATCATCATTATAAATCATACAAGTCAAACCAAACTGATACTTAATAACATCAAAATTCAAAAATATTTTAATGATTTGATTCAATTTGATAAAACTAATTTGATAACCTAACTTGGTAATATTCCTTTGTCATAGACGAATGACAATAAAAAAATTACAAGCATATTAGCAAATGTTTCTTGTCCTGTTTGTGTTCTAGGGTATAATTCATAACACATAAATACAGGCTACAAAATGTAATTTAGTCATATCTTCAATGAAGATTTCTTCTTTTAAACAAATCGAATAGAAAGAATAGTCATTTAGTTAATATTCTAATGGTAAGAGTTAGAAGAATTTTTAAAAGTTAAGAATAAAAGTCTTAACATAAAATAGATTAAGTGTTGTTGTAGTTTAATAAGAAAAGTCAATCTGTATTCGTGTAATTTTGAATTAAAAGTTATAATAAAGAGGTTCGGATCCGATATATAGGTATGGAAAGAGCTTTGGTACATAAGGCTTGAATAGTTGATGTAAGGCGTGGGCCAGTGTTGTGGGGTTAAAGAGAGTAAAATGTGTAAAATGTGTGTTTATCGACTGTTGGCTTCTATTTTACAATATATTATTATTATATTATTATTATTATTATTATTATTATTATTATTATTGTTGTTGTTGTTTTACATGGTGGAAATAAAGGTTGCCAACTCTTGTATTCATGTCTTAAAAATATCAATATAGTTTAGTATAAAATTGTTAATTTTTATTATGTTTATATGTAAAGTTTAAAAGGGTTTAATAATATATTAAATACTTGATCAGTCGTTAAATGTTTACGAAAAAGGAAATGTTTTATTGGATTATGTTGTAAAAACTCAAAGTAAAATTGTTGTATATGTTTTATAAGGAAAGAAGTGATTACATAAGTACCTATAAGTTTCTGTTTGATTTTCCTACTAAGGATCTAAAAACAATAACACGTCTTCATCAGACGCTATAATGTTGACGAAATTTATCATGTTAAAACTTATATTTGATCATGTGTTGCTACTAGTGTTGTTATTGTTTCCCGATTGTTTAGCATTTTCGACTTGATCACCTCAATAAATCTATTTTTAGGTGTTTATCATATTTGCATTTCACATACTGTTCAAATAAGAATGGTACAATATGTTACTTGTAGCAATAGGCTCACGTGAAACCGATCATGAAGGATACTTGCATTATGTTAAAATTTACATGTTTTATAACAAACCTCAAAAGATCACAAAGGGTATCTCCTACTTAAATCATTGGTATTGTTACTATTCTTGATGCATAACCTTTGATGAAGACATTCTCTATATGCTTTCGTCCCATGCTTCTCTCTCTCCATCTCGCATGGGAAAACACAATGAATGTTACCAGTATATAACATTTCGTTCCTTAAACTTTATGATAGTTTATGATAAATCTTGCTCTTTAAATTGTATGATAGTTTATGATAAATTAAAGCAAGAGTAATTTATAGTTTTTGTCCTTTTTGGTTTATAACAAATTGCAGGTTTCGTCCTTTTACTGCAAAAATTACACGCAGTGTTCTTAAAACCGGATCAAACCAGGTGGTGGACCAAGAACGGTCTGCTTGTGTGTATTTGGACCGTTTTCAGTTGAACCGGTCCTGGTAGTCAAACAGGGTATTAAAAAAATATTTTTGTTTTGTTTTTATAATCTTGTTTTTTTTATTATTTTAGTTTAATATTCAAATTTTAGTTACTTAAGTATTTATATTATGTTAATATGTAGCATTTTCATATTTTATGTTAAATACATATGTATAACTAATATTACTAATTTTATATATATGACGTTATCCGATTCTTAACTTCGATTCGGCCAACCCGTCTGGTCCAACCAACGAACTGTTAAGATGAGTGGTTCATTGTACGGTCCAGTTTTAAATAATTGATTGCACAGATTATCCTGTATGTTAACTTGTTAAGGGTTTGTCACACTTTATGACCTTTGATTAAACACTTTTAACAAATGATCGAACCCCGTTGTATATAAGCCTTGCCATGCTCCCACCCAACCCAACCCAGCCCAGCCCAACCCAGCCCAACCCAACCCAATCAAACTCATTCTTTATTCACTCATAACGATTTCATTTAATATAGAAAATACATTTACAAATATTTAAGGAACTTAATGTGAATGCTTTTATATGAGAAACTAAACAAATCATATATCAATTAAAATTTTCATTGTGCCAATTAGTCTCACATCAATTGTTTTGAAGGACGCAACTCTATGATCTTTTAATGCTAAGGTTATAAGTTTGAGTCTCAGTTAATTTAATATGCTTCAGGTGGACAAATGATTTTAACATAATGAGCTTTTAAGGCAATGTGTTACCCTTGGAATGATATGCGTGGTCCGGTCACCGAAGCCGCATGTCTTTGCGGAGTATGTATGACTTTCGTAAATATCATTTTTATAATTTATAAATTATTATTTTATTTTATATTAATATATTTATTAACGTCATACACATGTTTACAAAATTTAATTAATAGTTTATTGATATCATCACCTTCAATTCATCATATAAATAAAATGGCGCTTTTAATTTTGTAACTTTTCTAGCACGTTAACAATAGTAGATTCTAGAATGTCATAGACTACATCCCGCGGCCCCCCATCCATCTATATAAACTCATCGTCAGGGTTTTGTGATTCGTTCATCGCTCATCTTCTTTGACTCCAGAATCTCCGGTATGAACACATCTTCTCTGATTTCTCTCTCTTTATGTTTTCTATTTAACAATTTTCCGATGCACATTTGATTATGTTTATGTTTGATCTTAATTTCCCCGTAACACATTGAAATTGGATCACTTTGCTGTTGATTCGTGCACAAATCGAGACGTTTAGGGCATAAATTCATCATGTTACTGTTGTTCACTATTCGTTAGGATCTCTAATCTGTAGTCGTCTTCTAGTTTTATGATCTACGTTTGATTGTTGTGTGTTTGGTGCCAAATTTTCACCTCTCTGTTAGGATTTGATCGATTTCCGTGATTCATGCTTCAGTCGCAATGATATGCGTTGTAGTTTGCTATTCTTTAGGATGAAGGTTGTGATCTTAGACCAGTTATCAATTTAGGTTTGATGTTCTGACTTCCTAATAGAAATTGGACGTTTTGCTTGCTGTTTACGGCAAAAGTCTTCTGATATGCATCCGTTTTTGTATGCTAATTCTAGACTTTCATTCTGAGTCTCGAAATTTACCTTAATTGTAACAATTAGGTGACAATTTAATCATATGTAGTATTTGCAGTTCTAGGTTAATGTATCGATTTTGGATGTGCTGTTTTGATTAGAAAATAAGAAGATTATAGGAGAAAGCATCATTTATGGTCTTTGTGCTGGTCATTTTTTTTCATACTTACTGCTGGATATGTTTGGCCTTTTGGGGCTTTTCATACTTAGTGCTGGATATGTTTGTAGGATTTATTAGTTTCTTTTAATTCGGAAACCAAGAGTGAGATGTGATTTCCTTTTAGAAAGCACACTTAAGAGGTCTTTTCGTTGAGATGTTTTATTGCATTAGCAAGACGAGTGAGCACTTTTGGTAAATGGGCTCATATTTTGCTTGAGTTCTTATAGTTGCAAAAATGTTAAAAAATGAAATCAGAGATCATTTTAGTGGAAATAATAACATGGCTAATGTGCTAAACAAATACGATAGGTGGTAAATTAGTGGTGGGAAAAGGCCCCATTTTACGTAGGTTATCTCTTCCAAAGTTCTGATTACAATATTTTCTTTGTAAGATATGTTTACATATTATTTTTAGTGCTGCATAATTTGCATATCTTGAACTATATTTCTTGCTTTGTTAATCCTTGTTTTGCTGTGTTCTTAACACATTTTTCTTTGTCTGAACAGAGCTAACTATCAGTTAATTTAGTAAAGACATTACACAGACCAGAGATTTATAGCATCTGCAACTTCCATTTTAAAATTTAAGAGATGGCAGAGGTACAACTCTATTACCAGAGAATATTTGTAGAATCCACAACGACCTTTATGTTTGCCTCTAGATTGAGAATTTGTGATATCAACTAATCACTTTGAGATTCCATTAACAGGATGGCTACAAAGTGAGTTTGAATGTGTATGATTTAAGTGGCGGCCTTGCTCGCCAGCTTTCCATGTCCTTCCTTGGAAAGGCTATTGAAGCCATATGGTAACAATCATGACCTTTCACCTTTTCCTTCTTCGGTGGGTAGGGTGACTTGGGTGACAGGCCAAAATGGGTTGGGCCAATCTGCATATAGCTTCTTTCCCTCTTCTAATTTTACGGGTGTTTTGCTTAAAATATCATAATGTTCTTTCATTTGTCCTTGGTTCATTATACTTTTCTATGCATGAGCCATTAAAAGATAACTTTGTGTCATGTTCAAGTCTTTTTGTAAGCCAAAACAGTTGTTTAATATATATTTTTCTATAAAATTGCTAACTTTGTGTCTCATTTGGGTAATTCTGTACGAAGATAATCCAAAATGGGACAAATCTGGTTGAAACACCATATTATCCTTGTAAATAAACAAATTAGAAAGTCTGACCTGTTTCTACTTAACCCATTAAATATGTTTTCTAAGTGAACTTATTAAGTTCTGCCTATTTGACAGATTAAATGTCGTTTGTCACCGTAATATGCTCAATTAACAATTTGTTCTAAAAAACAGGCACACAGGCGTGGTAGTATATGGTACCGAGTACTATTTTGGGGGTGGCATCCAACAAGTTCCAGCTGGAGCATCACCATACGGAACTCCACTCCAAGTGATTGATCTTGGTGTCACACATGTTCCAAAAGACGTGTTTGAGATGTATATACAGGAAATAAGCCCACGCTACACTGCAGAAACCTACAGTTTAATGACGCACAACTGCAATAACTTCAGCAATGAGGTTGCACAGTTTTTGGTTGGTGCCTCCATACCTGATTATATCCTCAACCTCCCTAATGAAGTCATGAGCAGTCCAATGGGCGCCCTTATAAGTAAGTTTCTCATCATTTTTAACCCATTTGACCCCTTTGTATGTAAAAGGGTTGGAATGGTCACTTTTACTTCTTGCAACTTTGGTATTGAATTGCTATGTATTGCAGTGCCTATGATACAGAATCTCGAGACCACATTAAGGGCAGGTGCAGTCCCACAGGCTCCTCAATTTAGACCATCTTCAGTTCAATCATCTCCGCAAATATCAAAGAAGGTCAATACACCGTCAGAAAGCAAGCCGAATGCTAGTGCAACGACCGGTGATGCAAAGTCAACAACTGAAAATGTGGTCCCACCTGCAGTTGTGTCAGCTGGAACAGAGAAACCAAAAGCTGATGCTCTTGGAGATGCAAGGAACAAAGTGCAAGAAGAGATTGGTAAAGAGTTTGCTGCCATCATGGCGAGTGGAACCCTACGTGCCAGCGAGGCTGCAGCTCTAGCGACCAAGAAGGTGATGCAGAAATATGGGCACATGAGTGCTGCACAAAGCTGAAACATGCTTAGTGCTCTCATTTTTCGTAAAGGGTTTCATTGGATTGTGTTTCTCGTTAAGAATCGTAACTTGTAGTGACGGAAGAACAAATTTATTAAAAACATTATCTCGCCCTATTGTTTCACACACTTGGAGGTTTTACTGTACTGTGTTATGAGCATCCTACAACCATCTCATGTGGTCGATTTGAACTATGTCGTAGGGGAGGCGGGGTGAAATTATTTTTTTAGGGAGGGTGAATTCTTTTTATATATAAAATTACACTACCGGGCAAAAAATTTACACTATCGAGTTAAGATTTAATACTACGGACGAAAAATTAGGGGGCGGCGCCCCCCAGCCCCTATGAAGATCTGTTGGTGCATCTCATAAAGTTATCTTTTAGCAAAAAAAACCATTAAAGTTGTATTATATCGGTCAAGTACTAAAAAACCAGTGTTGTACCAGTACTGAAGCGATAGCATGGTGTTTGGTACCCGCTTTTCCACAGTTTCGGTATTGCTATTTTCCGTACTTGTACTAGGATGGTACTAGTATGATATCAATCTTATCCCTACCAAGATGTGTTTGGTGTTTTAATCTATTTTATGTAACTATACTCGAGCCCAAGGGGATATTGTGGTGCCAAATACCTCACTGCTATTGAGAGTTGTTTAGTAGTGTTAATGAATAGTAGATTAGGTGTCACCGAAGAAAAACTACTTTATGCAACCAATGTCACATTAGATGAAAAGAGATATTGGATTAAAGACTAATACAGGTCACGTAGTGCGGAGCACACATCAGTATAAGCTAATCTAAATGCTAGACTCGGATGATCGACCATATGTTAGTCGCCTTAATTTGGATGTTTATGATGCTTTTCTCTTTTTTCTTTTTCTTTCCTTTCTTTTAAAAAGTGAGTTAGTTTAGGCCTTTCTAACTAAACCATTTATAAACATATGGTAAACACAGTGGACTGTTAGTCTGTTAGCTTTTGTGAAAACGGAACATATGTTGGGCACCATATGTTGTCTTACACCTTTTCCATAAGGCAAGTTATGTGATTATCACTTTACCCAGTTTACCGTTGATGAACAAAGGAGTTCATTCACGTGGGCCATCCTAAGTTAATGATAACACACTAATGCCTATATACTATAATCAAAACTTGAACATTTAAAGTTAGACAATATCACACTGGCCAATGAGTCTTAAATCAAGTGGTTTAGGAGCAGACACCTTATGACTTTCTAAAGTGGAGGTTATGGGTTGAATTCTCACTAAGTGCAATATGCTTCTAGTGGGCCAAGGGTTTTATCACAGTGGGCCGTTGGGTGGTGTGTTTCCCTTGGAATGGTGGGCGAGCTGGGTCACCAGCATTGTTTGTGTTCGCGGGCGTGTGTAGCCTTTCGCCAATGGATTTACCCGGGTGACCGAGCTTAAAAATTATTCGTTGGCCGTTAAAAAAAAGATAATATCACACTGAAATATAAAATCTAATACCACTTTAACTAATTTCCTGTAAAAAATGTACATGTTTTTTTAAAAAAATTTGGATAAATATAACAACAAATGTTGATAGTAAATTATAAATGCTTGTCGAAATTTATCACATGCATATATAATTTGGCCTCGAAATTAAATGATTAAATTGGTATAGGAACCCTAACAATCTATGTGTGTTTTGATCAAAGATGTTCCATAAAACTTGAGTACATTCTTAGATTATCAAGGATCAGTAGATTTGTTGGAATCAACTCGAGGCAATTTTGATTGAAATGAGATTTCTCGAAAACTCTAATAAACATCGTCCAAGTTAATTACAAAACTCCATCAATTATCAACAAAGTAGAAGACCTATAAACATAAGTAGAATTTTGTGGTAATCATGGTTTCAAAACCGATTTGAGACATGAGACATGACTTTCAAACTTTAGAAAATGATTACACGAGAGGGTAATAAACAAAGGTGGAGCTTAGTTTAGGCCCGGGGGGCCCACCCCTGTTTTTCACGCAGTAGTGAAAATTTATATGTATTTTGACCGGAAATTTAAAAGTGATGTTAAGCACCCTATGTCAGAGACCGTAGAATATGAACCCATTAAGAAAAAATGGCATAGAAGCAAATGCAAATATGATAATTTTATTTGCCATGCATGTTGGTGCTCTTTGATGTCTACCAATACTTCACCAAGAAGTTATAAGATCCCCTTGAATTAAAGGAAATGATTGAAGATACTTCAGGTAATTAGAAGTTCATTACTAATCATTTGTAGAATTACAAAAAGGTTGATGCAAGATATTGATGAACCAATATGAAATAGGAGATCATTTTCTTTGTATGTATGGTCGATAAGTTATATCTTTCGTGAAAAGATTGTAAACACCTGTCAAAACATATAAGAAAAAGAAATCGTGTTTGTGCATTTTACCTAAAGAAGAATTACTTAGGGCAAAAGAAGACCATTACCTGTTTGTTATTTCATGAGTTTTTAACCTAGTTAATTGATAAATATATTAATAATCATTGGTTTTTTTAGTTTTGATTTTATGAAAAGTTTCTTTTATGCTTTAATGTTAAAATAAGAAACAGATAGTTGATGATTAACATTACTATATTCGATTAACTATAAAAGTCCATTGACTTTTACTTTGTGTTGTATATTATCTTAGTGAGAGTTAACACAACGTAGTGTTCAAAGACTCTTCCTTGTTTGCTAGTCACACAAGCTCAAATCTAGTTTGCTACCCTTGGTTTTGAAAATCTAAGGCTATTTTTTCAAACAAAATTATATTTTTCTGTTTTTTCTATTCTAAATCATAATTTTGTTTGAAAGTTCTACTTTTACTTTTTCATGTAATGTTTTCAGAACCGGATCGGACGTTGAATCGGACGCTTTACTGGTTTGGTGGTCGGATCGGTTGGATCGGATTAACTATTTTTTAATTATATTTATATATGTAATTAAATATAAGTAATTTATATATGATTTTTATATATATTTTATAGTTATATATAAAACTTAACTATATTTGTATATCCGACATACTAATATATGGTTTAACACCCCGTTTTTACCCTTTAAAAAAAACAAAAACCGGTCCGACTAGCGGTTCGGGACGAACCGGCCGGTTCGACTACTAAAAAGCGAATCACACCAGACCGGATCAGACACGGCATCGATTCTTGGTCGAAGCGGTCAGACCGGCCGGTCCAATCCGGTCTAAAAACACTGTATATATGTTTCCCTTTTAATTGTTTCATTTTATTTGTTATTATTTATTTGTCTTTTCCAACTCCAAATTATAACTGTTTTGATAAGTCTTATCAAAGTAAAAAATTCGTTTTGATGTGCATTTTTTATACAAAATTTTGATTTTATCAACGTATATTCACGATTTTACTTGTCGTTATGTTTATTCTAATGTATTAACGTAAAATGAATTTATTTAAAACTAATTTATGTTTACGCCGCAATACTACCTAATCATGTTATCACCATCCCACAGCATGCCTTCGCATCACACAAACCAAATTTCTAGTTCCATATCTACAAGAAAAATATGAACGTGAATGTGAAGTTGAAAAATCTAAAGATTAAAATATAATGTATTATATACATTAATTTTTGTTTACACATATATGTATACAAACACATAGACATACATACGTCATATGCAATTATTATACTATGTGATGTGATGTGTAATATTTAACAATTATAACGGTACATGATTATATATATACTATGATGATATGCAATTACAAACATGTATTGCCTTATTATTTACACCTAATACATTATACATAAGTACATATGATTATATGAATGTTTATGTTCTCATCTAAAATATATATGTTGTAATTTAGTGGTTTTACATATATTTCTATATTCATTATTTAACTTTTTTGACGACAAATTTATCTGATCATACTTTTATAATACATTATGGTTGGATTTAAACTCAATACTTTTTTTTAAAAAACAAATAATATATCAATTGAACTCATATATTCACATTCATTATCTAACGATGGATACATTATGGGTGGGGTGTACGTAATTGGAACTTTGAGAGATTTTCAGCTTTATCGAATTTTGTGTTTTGAGAAGACATAAAAAGGCATTGGTTAAAATCCAAGACCCTAACAAACACAAGACGATACAATAGTACCAAAAAGGATAAAATAAACAAATAATTATGCTCAAATTAATAGTACCTGAAAAGATAAATAAAAAACACATGACGTTATAATAGTACCTACAATAATTACAATCTAACTCAAATTATATAAACATGATCATGAACATGAGTTCATTGACAATTTGAGAAAACATCAAACACAAAACATGTAAAAATACTATTATTTTCTTTTATAATATGAACACGAGTTCATTGTATATATACTTTTACGATCATAAAACCCGAAAAACTAAATATCTTATACTATCAATCATTCAATAATGTGGAGCTATATTTTCACAAAATTTAATAAATTTTGTCTTCGCTAATATTTCCAAAGTTCAACCAACCAAATTGTTTGAAATAGGGTTCGGCCCGGAAGGAACTTCATGAGCATCGGCTTCAAACTCCCCGCGAGTTCTTGAATGTCCAAAGGATGTCAAATCCGGATCGCGTGTACTCTTGTGGCGATCAAGATCCATCAAAGCAGACGAAATTAGGGTTCTTGAGAGCGTTTGAGGTGCCATGGAAGCCATGATCAAGAAAATGGAAATCAAAAGAAACAAGATGGTTTGTGAGGAAATGTTGAATTTAGCCATCAAATAGCAAAATCTTGAAATAGAAATAGTAGATGCAAAGGAGGTTCTCAAGTTCACACTTTATATTTGTTGAGATACAAACAACAAAGGTATTTATAAGATGGAAAATAGTAATGGTTTGACTTTTTCGACCATTGAATTTGATTTACTCTTTAACATTAAATGCTATTGTTATTAAAATGTACAGAAAAAGTAATATGGTCGGTATGAACATGAACATTTGGCTGATTAAATGTTAAAAAGACTCACCGATGTTGTTTGTTATAAATGCTTTGAATAATAAAATTTGTAGTATTTTGTGTTTAATTAAAGTTGTCATTATAAAGTTAACATTAACAAAATAATGTTGTAATGATCATATTATAAACTACAGACTATAAACAGCAAAAATTTTATAATCTATAAAATATATATCAATCTTGCAAATATAGATATAAACATCTAATCCATTTGATGATCTCTTTGTTGAATATGCTATGAATAGATTGACCAAATTCTCACCCACAAACTTGTCAATAAACAGTTCAATTTGACTACAAACAATTCTAATGTGAACCCAATTTGATGTAAGATATATGATGCAATGTGGAATATACCGATATCCCTAATTCATGATGGATTTTTTAGACTTACAAACCATAAGAAGTTTATGTGTCGATTTGACGCGTCAATGAGCTGTTATTATATCATGAACAATGATATTATGCTTAGACATACAAATTAAAAGATGACTACAAGTAAATCAAACATATGACAAATAATGTGAAACCTAAGAAATTTGAAAATGACTGAAGCATATGCAATGTCAATGGTAGGAATAATAACACTTAAAGTTAAAACTCTTAACTTAACTATGAAAGTTATGTTGGAAAGTTTTGAAACCAAAATTACCAATCTAGCAAGTTACATTGATACAAATAGTTCTTCAGACTTAAGGAACTAAAAGGGAGAAATTAATCACGTACAATGTGGATTTTGCAATGTGGATTTTGCAATGTGGATTTTGCAATGTGGATTTTGCAATGTGATTTTGCAATGTGGATTTTGTTAACCAAAAGGGAGAAATTAATTTTGTTAACCAAAAGTACCAATCCAGCAAGTTTTATATGTTTTCCCACACGACTTCGTCTGTAACGTAAATTTACATAATAAAGATATCATATGGATTATATGATAAATTTACTTACCATATCTAATCATCACATGACACCAAAAGAAATTTTTATAAAAGTCGGGTCAAATTTAGTTTTTTAAGTTTCTAAAGTATGGCCTTGAATGGAGTTTTTTAAGTGATTATAAGTTTAGCCTGAATTACAGATAATGAAACATTTGTAATGCTAAGTAATGATGTGGTAATGTATGTGATAAACCAAGTTTAACTTTGAAATAATTCAAGTGATTAGTGAAAGGTGAAACGGGTTGAAATGGACACGATGACTAATTTAGAGTTAAAGAATCCGATTTTAACAACAATATCTACTTATGCGTATCTTAATTTTGTACATAAGTGTGTGTCACCAACTCACCATTAGTGAACAATGATTTAAATCGAAACACACTTGTACGAGTTGTTAAAGCATATCCATAAACTTCAAGTATTTTCTAATATGATAAGTCTTATAACTTCATAATTTAATAGTCATATTAGTTTATAAAAACTACGCACGATATTTTATTTTACAAGTTTACATAAAAATAGTGTTACTTAAAATGGTTATTGTGTATGAAATTAAAATAAATAAATCGGCTACTAAAATTATTAGCTCCATGTTTCTGGGTAGACAATAAACAACCCTCATGTGATGTTTTCATGGAAATCTGTGTCATCCATATCAATGAAGCCAAAGTTTGACTATGAGTAAAATAGTACTACGACAATTTTAATTATATGTACGTAAAGGATTAACTCAATAATTTGTTACTATTAACGTAAAAGTCAAACCATTTTTATCGATATCGATCAAAGTCAGACATATACACGTGCCCCACGAGACTTAAAATACTATTATATATTCATTAATTAATCAGTTTATAACATCAGTTTATAATATATTTTAAAATAAAATTACATTTTCATCCTTAACGTTTTGTTGAATTTGTTATTTCTATCCAAAAGTTTTTTTTTTATTTCAGTCACTGTGGTTTATCAAATATTGTCATTTCCACCACTCCACTAACTCCTTTAAGTTCTCCGTTAAATATAAGTGTATTTTAGTCTTTTTAACACCTTAATTGTTCAATTAAAACAAAGTTTATCAATAAAATATTTAATTAAAACTAAAAGAAAAATATAAAGCAACTAGTAAGACCGGACACTTCAGTTTAAAAGTTTTGATTAACGTGAACTAGTTTAGAAACTCGTCTAGGTGTCTACTACACGTGGTATATAAAAATTAAATAATAATTATTTAGTACTATTAAAAATTAAAAAATATATTTTTGAGATAAAATATGCTTAAAGTTACATATAATTAACCATTAAGTAATTAAAAAATAACAAAACTTTTAATTAGTTAGCGTTAATCAAAAATTTTAAATTAAAGCGTCTGGTCTCACTAGTTGTTTCATATTTTTTATGTTTTATTTGAATATTTTATTGATTGACTTTGTTTTAATTGGACAATTAGATTGTTAAAAAAACTAAAATACACTCATATTTAACGGAGAACTTAACAGAGTTAGTGTAGTGGATGGAAATGACAACATTCGGTAACCACAATGATTGAAACGACAAAAAAAATTTTTGAATTGAAATGACAAATTTAATAAAACGTCAGGAATGAAAATAACATTTTACTCTACATTTTATACTAATAAACAATACATTTCTATTTTAGATGAATTTGCATTTAATAATTAGCTCAATATCGATCAAAGTCGCACACCTACACATGTCCCACAAGACTTAATTAAAATACTATTATATATTCATAAATCAGTTTATAATATCACTGTATCATATATTTTTATACCAATAAACAATACATTTCTATATATTGAGATGAATTTGCATATAATAATTATCATATAAACAAATCTAGAGAAAAAAAATTATGCAGTACAAGTAATAAAGCCACAACTATCATTTAACAAATTGAAAATCGAATTTAATGTTATAAATATTAATATTTATCGTTACATTGAATATTAATCTGAACTAAAGATTAATGAATAAATTATACTTATAATGTTGCGTTTCTATCTTAAAAATGTTTTTGGTCAATCGAGTAGTGTGAAAATATGTTTCACCAATTAGCTAATAGCTTTTTATTGATATATAATTCACATATTTACATTGTTAACAATTTACTCGTAACGTAAGAGTTGCGTGAATCAACTAACAAAGTAGGATCAATTATTCAATATCACTTTTATATAAGTTGTGGTTCTACTAAATCCGATATTGTCAATATGTGTAATTTGTATTCACTCTATACTAATTTTATTAACTATTACTATATTAGTCATAAAGCTATAATTTGAAATTTTCTTACTCTAATAAAAAAGTAAATGGGAGTGCCACATGTTATCATCACAATCATCTTCATTAAAAATTTTCCGCCTCTCTCTCCTATTAAATAATTACCTAATTACTAATAATATTACTTTAATACTTTTTAATATTTAATAAATTAAGAAATAAATCTATTTATTAAGTTTATTTTCTAAATAAATTAATACTTTTAAAAGTCAAATTTTTAAAAACAAAATTAAGCAAATTTGGGAGTTGTAATAAGAAACTTTTTAAAAAATGTATTTTTATACGGTTTGTTTTAAAACAAAATATTTATTTAAAAAAATAAAAATAATATTTTAAAAAGTTGATATCATTGTTTTATTATTTATAGTCATTTATCATACGTAATTTAAGTTATATCATATCTTAAAATATCATTTTATAATTAATAAATTTATTATATTAATATTTTATTTATTCAAACTGTGTAATACACGGGTTTACTAAAGCTAGTAACTAATATAATATATGAACATTTACTAGTATTTTACTTGATCGAATAAATAGGACACCTAATTCGGGTAATCCAATTCTGGTGAAACTATATATTTATTTGGTAAATTTGTTTGATTTGTGGTTGACAACCATTTAAGATTGTTTAAATATGGCATTAGAAGCTTATTAAGAATTTCAACTCATTCACTAAAAATATTAATTTCAAACTATTATATACTTCTAACATGTAGAAATAAATCAAACTAGAGAAACTTGTTAAATGTTAAAAAGCACCAGCTTGTTTTATAAAAAATTTCTTAACACATAATTCACAAGATTTAGAACAAACAAATGAAAGAAGTTGGATAGATCATACTTTTGATGCAATCTCATTTTATGTGTTATCAACCTACTAATTTTGTTAGCTCTTGTACAATTTTACATATGGGTTGAAATAACTTCGTACTATAGTCTATGAGAGCATGCCATCTTGAAACTAATCGAACTAATTGTATATTTTTAAGTGTTTTGTATGTATTTAAATTTATATCTTTTAGTAGATTTCTAATTGCTTTCTTCTGTAGAACTATTTTGATATGTAAAGTCTTCATAACACGAAACACTCGGAAGGAATAAAGTTGGGGATCCAAATGGACTGTGAAAACCGATACAAGAATCAAAAAACCAAATTGAAAAAACATTTTGATAAGATTGGTGGTTATGAAGATCCTAATAATGCAAAGAGAAATCCTCTAGAGAGCATGGACCTGGATGCATGGGTACAAGTAATTAAGTATTTTTTTTTTTAATTAGTGCATATCAAAACCGCTTCGAGAAAAACAAAACAAATAGGGCAAAAGAACTTTATGAAAGTTATCATGGGACTCAATCATATGCTCAAAACGACACATGGAGGTAAAACTATTAGGCCTATATAAAATTGTAATAGTTATCTGACATATGAATATAATATTTTTGTTGTTTGCAGATAAAAGAAACTAGGCGGGCAAAACATGTGGAGGGTTGGAAAGCTATGCATTTTAAGCAAGGGTCAGGATAGGTTAATAAAAATGCAGAAAGACATTGGGTAAGTAAAACAATCAATTATATATTTATGATAACAGATAAAATGCGTTCAATTGACTTTGATACTTTAAAACTTTTAGTTGGATTTATTATAACTACTAATTAGTATATGTTAATTGAAATTCGGGAATTATTATCGTTTTTTATATAGTTGAACATGTTATTTTATTCATTATATAGTAGTTATGCTGTCAAATTTTAGTAAAATATTTAATGTATGTTTATTTTATTGTTTAATATTCAAGATGAGATGAATAGATTATTGTCGAGCTCGGCAGGAGATAAAACATTGGTTGATGAGGTTGAGGTTCTTGCACGTTCCTTGGGATCTAGGCGTGGTCATATCGGGGAGTTGGGAAAAATGTTACACCCTATGTAACTCTTAGTACGTATGCACCCCTATCACAATATAATGAAATGCAAGAATAACTTAGACAATCAAATGAAAGATAACAACAACTTCAAATAAATGCATGAATGCAAGAATAAATAAATCAACTTCTTTCAATGTCATGAAACAACAATCATCTTGTCAACCGAATGAAGAAGGGGATGATGAAGATACAACAAGTGATTAAGTTGGTTGTTTATGTTTGATCAAATGATTAAGTTGTTTGTTAAATGTTTGGTATGTTTAAACAACTATTATGTATTTTGACATCTAAGTACTTGACTTTATATTATAATGTTGTGAAATTTGAATAGTATGAACAATTAAGACCGGATTAAATGTATATTTTAAACCTGAAAATTTTTTAAAAATAAAAATAAAAAAATTTAAACGAACTCTATAGCGACGACATGTCGCCCCTAAAGTCGTCGATATAGCTAAATATATTTTTTTATTTTTTAGTTTTTATTTTCCTAAATTATGTCTTCTTAGATTTTGACGACAACAAGGGGCGACTTGTTGTCGCTATAAGTGTACACTATAGTGACGACGTTTTTTGCAAGGACAAGGATGCGATATAGCGACGAGTATATAGCGGCGACTTTTTAATGACCAAGTGTCGTCGCTATAACCTACAACGACGACTTTTTCAACCTATAGTGACGACTTTTGTCGCTTCTATAGCTATTGTTTCTTGTAGCGTAAATCAGCTAGTTTGGAGTTTATGCAGTTCCATTCATAGTTTACAGTTTGATAAACCTGATTTAATGAATTAACCGGCTAACTGTGCGTCAAATTTGGTTGCATAAACCATAAACTAAACATGTCAAGTTAAATTTTCTTTTATAATTTTGTTTTAAGTTTTGAATATGTAGCTAAATATTTGTATCATATCAAATCAATTAAAAAATAAAAATGAAAGCAAATTATCTTGAAAAATATTAGTTCAAAGTAGGATCAATGATTCAATATCATGTTTTGGTTTAGCTGATTTGGTTTAGCATATTTTGAGACTATAATTAGATATTGATCAATAACTTTTTTTATAAAAGTTGATCCCACCATGCCATAAACATATGTAATGTTAATTTCTGTAAGAGAAGCAGAACTTGACGTGTGAATTACTGACCACCAGAGATGAATTTTTAACGTGCATGGTTTCATAAAAAAATTAAAAAAATAAATCAAAAGTTATTATAATTTACATATAAGATATGTGACGCGTGTTGCCCATAGAGAATGTTAGACGATCTATAAGAACACGTTAATTGTTATTATGTTTATTTATGTCACATCATAATATTTTTTTCAATATTTTTTAGTTTCTAAAAATATACCCGAGTAATATATGTGTCTGTATAATTGTTCTTACATTTTTTAAAATGGTTCTAGTTTTTTAGACCTAATATTTGTTTAATTGATTAAATCATTTGAATAAGCTATATAATTTTAATACAAACTTTAATAAAATGATCTAATCAATTACACAAATGATCTTATTAATTGTTTAATTGATTGATGTGTCACGTGACAGCATTACAATCATTCTAATAAAAATTTTTTCACATCTCTTTCATTTTAAATAATTACCTTAATTACTAATAATATTATTTAACATTCTTTTACATTTAATAAATTAAAAAGGAGATCTATTTATTAATGTTTTCTAAATAAACAATTTTTTTATAAAATAATATTTTTTCTAAACCATAAAACTTTTTTAGAAATATAAAATATTATAAAAATTGGTATTTTTAAAAATCCAATTTTTTAAAACCAAATATAATTAATTTGGGAGTTATAATAAGAAAAGTTTAAAAATGAAAATTTAATACATTTTATTTTAAGACAAAATGTTTATTTTTTTGGAAAAAAATTAACACAAATTATTAAAAAGTTGATATCACTATTTTATTAGTCATAGTTATTTCTTATATGTAATTTCAGTCATATAATATCTTAAAATATCATTTTATAATTAATAAGTTTATTATATTAATACTTTATTTATTTAACCCGTGTAATACACGTGTTTACTAAGCTAGTGTAAACAATATATTAGTTGATTATATTTAAATATATACTTTGTTATATTACATAAAACTAATAAAACTAAAAAGAAATCATTTTATTTTTACTACTTAAAAAGTAAAATACTAATTAATTATGCTACTAACTATATATATTGTAGTCTAAAGATATTTTCTCAATATCTATAATATCACTACGACTTGTATGTCACACAGAATTATGGACATGTATTGTATATTCAAAAAAAAATCCTGTTTATTTTTTAATATATTTAAACAATAATAAAATTATTGTGTTTAGTTTTACGTCGACTGTCAAGTCAAGCCATATATTTCGTTACAAAGCAGTAAATTATTAATTAGAAAAAAAAAACATACAGTAATCCGTTAGAATTTTATTTTGATAATTACCATTTTGTTTTAATCAAACATTAATAACTAAATTTCTAAAACATCTTTAATTCTTACTCTTATTATATATGTCCACCCGTTTTTGTTAAGTATACAATGAATCAGTGAGTGGAGCGTTGTTTGAATACTTGAACTATGTTCAAGGTTTTATTTTACTATAGTGCTCTGAACTTAATCATATTAAAGTTTTTTTAATTAATTCTGGAATGCGTGTTTAGAATCGTAAAAAAGTGATTAGTTTTGCTTGTTTATCATTAGCTTGTGTTTGTAAGACTTTATGGTTTTTTGTTGAATTTGGTTTTATAAATCTATGCTTATAAATGTGATAAGATCTCATGTGTGTGTTTTATAGCACCTAAGAAGATAAATTGTTAATGATATCCCTTGTGAGTCACATTAATCTACATTATATAATGAGTGAAAATTATTTGATAGTTGATATATACCTAAGTTCAGTGTACCTTAACGGTTTGAATTTTTCAATCTCTTCAAACTTTTTTGCATGTGAGTTTGTAAACATGTTTTAAGACCAAATAGAAGGGATGGAGGATGTTGGTCTTTGATTGTTTATATTTCCTTGATCTTGTAGGCCATGTTTCTTTGTGTATTTTGGTGTTTGGCTTAAATTATATCCAATAATATTTGTTATTAGTTGTGTTAAACTGTTAATGCTAATACAGATGAGTCAATTTAAAATGTTTATATGTGGATATTTTGCAGAAAAAAATATGTTGTTTGGTGTTTGCACGGGTTTTGTTGTCTTATTGATCTAATATATTGTTATTATTTTTGGTAAAGGGGACAATAACTCAACATAGATTGTGCCACCATCACCTGTGGATTTCATGTATGTTGTAAATCTCATCCTATCTTTGTTTTTCCTTTTTTTTCATTTTAAAACTTTTCAATTAATAATGTTATGTCAAGTTACATCAAAATAGAAGGTAGACGGGCAACAAGCTGCGCCGCCACCCCTTTCTGAATAACAAATCCTAACCTTCCAAAAACAAATCCTTGCCTCCCCGGGGTTGAGCAATGGTTGTCTATGACCCGTTGGACACTGGTCAAAAAATTGATAGCTTCTGGCGCTAGGGAGCCAAATGTATCAAAGGCAAAGGGAACAAAAACGTGCTGGTTCTCTGCGCAAGCTTTAGCATGTTTATCCACTTTCTTTGATTTTTCCTTTGAAAAAATGTTTTATTTTATGGTATTATTTTTATTTAGATATGCATCTTTTCTTGTTTCTTATTGATGGTAAATAATATGATCTTTATTGTTTCAGAAAATATGTTAACCAGTTAATTAACTCTGTATGTCGACGTTAGAGTTAAATAATTCTTCATATTTAAGTAGCGTTTTGGAAACAAATTTTTTTTGTCTCTAGTCATGTGTGGGAAATCATGTTTCTAAGGGTAGATTTTTTTTATGGTTAAATGGTATGTTTTATAATCAAAAGGTTAGGGGTGGGTGTAGGTGTAGGTTGTGGCATTATATCCTAGAAATTTTAAGAATTGCTATTTTAGAAAAATATTTTTTAGGAAAATAATATCTTAATAAATACAATGTTGATTGTGCAATTGTTGTTTTGTGTTTTTGCTAAGAAAACTGCTGTTTTTTGCTAAGAAAATTGTTTTGTTGATTGGTTATGCGTTTAGTTCTGATTTTAATTCTGATTTATTTTTATTTGTTTTATGATTTTTTGTTGTCACATTTTGTTTTGGACAAATTAGGTATTTATTCGGCGCGTTGCAGCGGGGTACGACCATGATTTTATATATTAAAATTCTATAATAAACACGTCACGACGATCCTTTTCACGTAAAACACAAAAGCGTCTCCCCATCGTAAAACCTATAATTTACGACACTAAAAAAATATTAATTTTGAATATAACTCTGTTTACAAAAGGAAAAATTACTAAAAAGAAAATAAAATGTGTTCCCATTTTCTAAAGTTAGCAAACAAAAGTTATTAATGAAAACACAATTTTTAAAAAGTCAAACGAATTTATACAACATGTGTTTTAAAATAAAAATAATAAAAAAATTTCCAAATATAAATTAGAAATCAAACATGTTTTTTTTTCAATTTAAACTCAAAAAGTTTTGGGTCAAAATTTCAATTCTTCTAAACCTTGTAGCAAAAAAGTTCACTGCTAATATTGAAGCTTTTATATGTTGTGACCAAATCATAAAAAGCTACAAAACTACTGTAGCAAAATAGTTGCTCTTTAATATATATGATAATCGTTAAACTCTTAAAACCTGTCTAATATGAGTTGTTTTAGAACTTTTATAAGCTTTTTGTGTTCTTCAACTCTTCATGATTGTCTGGTTGTTCCTCAATGTTTAATTGTAATGATAATAGGATCTTGTATTTTTTTGTCTAAAAGTTCTTTAAAGTGAAAGTTTGTTTTGTGGTTGTTGAACCATCTCGTTCACGTACAATTTGTTTAAGATTATTTCTTATTGTGACAGCCATTGTGTTTTCTTTTATGTGAGAGATTTCTTTTCTGGTTGTAAAGTCATATGTTTTTTTTATAATCGGCACTTTTTGTTTTTTTCTGTAAATTTATTATATGAGTTTTATCAAGTTTTATGAGTTTTATCGGAGCATGTTTTATGATTTGTTAGGAGTCACAAAACTAAGGAGTCTTTTCAAACAATGTTTTCTATTATGAAGTTGATTCGGTTATAAAATGGTAGAATTTTTGAGCAAGTAAGTAATTATTTGTAATATCAAGGATTGAACTTATATAATCAAGGATTGAACTCATGACTTTTAAAAGAAATAAAACTTTTCATTTAATCTTTAAATCATTAGACTAAAAGATTACTATCCACCTAAGCTATCAGTGACTATCACCAATACAAATAGATCACTACTATAAAAACAGTTATTTTTTACGGATTTTTTGCTACGAAAAAAATTTATAGCAAATTTGTTAAGGAGTAGCTACGGATTTGCTATGACTATATATTGCTATGATTTACCTACAGATATACCGTAGCAAGCTGTGTCCGTAGCAAATCCGTAAGTAAATTTAATCAAAATTGAAAAAAAATAATATATTAAAAAACAAATTAATAAAATTCTTAGCAAATCCGTAGTAAAACCAATAATTAAATTTTAGGGAAAAAAATTAATAATTACTCTAGAAAAATACGTAGCAAAATTCTTAGCAAGAATAAGAAATACATTTTAAAAAATTATTTTAATAAAATCTGTAGGAAGGTACGTAGCAAAAGTGAAACATACGTCTTTAAATAATGAATAAATTAGTTCTTCATGAATTTCCTAGTAAAATCCATAGCAAAATGAAAATTCCAAAATGTAATTAACAATAAATATCCATATCGTAGCAAAATTCGTAGTATCAAGAAAATAAATTTTAAAATAATTTGACATAGACTTCATAGCAAAATTCGTAGCAAATCAAATATTCATAGTAGAACCAATAAAATAAATATAGAAAAAGTAAAATATGTAACAAATCCTTAGTAAAGTTCTTGAGAATAAAAAATGGTAATTTTAGTAAAAATAAACATAAGTTTTTTATTACAAGTTCGACAAAACTACAACAAATATAATTAAATTAACACTGATATTGATCAATATGATCAATTAATAAAAATTAATGTAAATTATAAATAATTAGTATCAATTATGACCAATTAAAAAAATTAAGTAGTTAGTGATAAAGAAAATTAAGTTGTTAGAGATTGACATAGTTTGAGTGAATGAGGTTCAATATATAATAGTCAACTAAAAATAAATAATATTGATCAAATATGGATAATTAAGACTAATAATGGTCAATCATCACCAATTAGGAAAATAGTGATTAGGAAATTATGTCAATGAGTTTAGTATCTATTGATTAGAAAAATAGTTGCAATTAAAGTTAATTAGTTAAAAATAAGGTTGATAAAGACAAACTAAAATTAATATTAATTATGTTTGATAATTATGAATAAGTATGAGCAATTAGTTCATATTACTTAGTCATAGTTCATTATGGTCACATATAGTAAAATATGGTTACATATAATAAGTCATGATTAATGATAGTTGAATATCATTGTATCGTCCAACCTATTATGACTCATTATACACTATTATAACTTATTGTGAATCGTTATGACTCATCACGATCCATTATGACAACCATATATGATGTGATATGACACATTAGGTCAAAATAGTTCAAATGGTTAAGACTTGATTAGTCATAATGGTTCACGATCAAAGATAACTATTATAGGTGATATAATGGTCGAT
Organism: Flaveria trinervia; assembly: GCA_025506515.1. Taxonomy (NCBI): domain Eukaryota; kingdom Viridiplantae; phylum Streptophyta; class Magnoliopsida; order Asterales; family Asteraceae; genus Flaveria; species Flaveria trinervia. The sequence goes on from CM046445.1 coordinate 97,491,591, forward strand.
GGCAGTAAAACCTAGTAAAATATAGAGATTCATATTGACAAATGCATATGTATGACCTACTATAACTTTTTATATGTCGCAAAGACTTATAATGACCCGTTATAACATATTACGACTCATTGTGATACTTATGGTGTATTACAACAGGTTAAGTCAACATATCAATTCCCCCATAAACACGATGTGTGTTCAAATATTTGTTACAAGTGCAAGGTTTGATGGAAGGAGGAGAAAAACTTTTTGTTAAAAAAATGTTAAGTCAACATATCAATGTAGGTCAAACTTGGGTAATAGTTATGATTAAGGGTCAAACTCAATGAATACATCAAATAATAGTCAATCATAAACAATGTGTTCACAATTGGATCGGAGCGGCCAATGCAACTGGTCTGACCTATTCGGTGTTGTCGGCAGTCTGATCCACCCTTGTCCGTTTGTCTTTAGGAAACCGGCCGGTTGGAGGCGATTTTGTGGTTGAACCGTGATTTGGTGAACCGGTTGGCTTGAATCTGAACATGAAAGGTCAGAGACTAGCATCAAAGATCTGAATGGAAACTGCTCGAGCTTCAAAAATAGCGGGCTCCAGAGTTGCTGCTGTTGCAGATGGCGAACGCCAGAACTGCTGCAAGTCTGCAACAATGCCGAAAAATCAGGGCTGGTACAACTTCAGTGAAGACTTTTCCGTGAGGATTTGAAATGGTGCGGTTGTTTTATTCTTGCTTGGAGGAGACACCGGAGAAGAATGGAAATGGTGGAGATGATATGGGGATGGTAGAAGATGATGTTAGAATTGTGAAAGAGAAAAGTTGAATGTTATAATTATCTTTTAATATTTTATAGCTACTTATTATTATTATTGTTGTTGTTGTTGTTGTTATTATTATTATTATTATATAAAATTATATTTTGTAATTCAAACAACTCACTGTTGCTAATATTTATCCTGACTAACAATTTGGTCGGTATAAATCGTAATTTTTGATTTTGTTACCCATAACAGTACTAGTTTAACTATTTGTTAACTCTTTTATTTTGATGACATGACACTTCATGACGTGGCATGTGACATGTCATATTACATATTTATAATAAAAAATATACATACGTCACTAAATTTTTTATGTCTCTTTATCTACGAGTGACTTCATTTGATACGTTATCAAAAACCAACGGAGTTAACGAAGAGTAATACTAAAACTGTTACTAATAACAAAATTAAAGTTGATATTAAATCCTATTAAATTTTTAGTTGGGATTAGTATTCTCTAATAGTAAATAATTTGTATTATAAAATCTATTTTTTCTAATAATAACAACATATATATATGTATATATATATATATATATATATATATATATGTGTGTGTGTGTGTGTGTGTAGGGTTCCTAAGAAAACTATGATTTACTAAAAAACTAAGAAAATCAAATCTAAACCATTGATCTATTTGACCAATGGTTGATATAGATAATGGCATTAAGGTAATTAGTCCAAAATTAAATGAGATTATACTAATGATATAAGGGTAAATTTGGAATAAAAAAATAGTTTTGAAAACCTTAACCAAAATTCCTACATTTACTATTGTTTCTTCTCTCCCTTCTCTCATAAAAATACATTTCAATAATCTATCAACTGAATCACCTCCATATATCCTTTATCTTCATTAATAATTCACTTTATCTTCATTGTTTTTCAAAAAAAATTCTATCAGTAGTGAGTAGGTTCAAGCATATGTAAACCTGCTTACGTATACATAAATACATAACCAACTTAAATATGTATAATGCAGCCATATGTAAACTAGATTACGTATATATAAACACATAACTAACCAAAATACATATACATTAGCACGTATTTTAACCTGCTTACATATATGTACGCACATATTAGGTATATGTAACTTGACAAAAATGAAGTAAAACACATCATGGTTGACCTACGTGTCACCTTACGTATATGTTAACACTTAGCAACTTGAATATGTATATGTAAGAACATGTGTTAACATGTTTACGTATATGTAAGCATGTATGCTTACTTATATATCACTTGAAGAAGATGAAGTTGAATCAAACAGTGCTGCCCTAGCCGCCACCTTTAATTTTAAAAAGTCAATCCAGTGAGTTTGAATCAATCGATTGCTTCACTGGAGTTTGTAAGATATTCAAGTAAACAATCCTCATATTAAACGAGAATATAGAATCCCTCAAGATTTTCACATGATAGTAGTTATCAACAAAAAATCCAAGAAAGTCTCCACCCTAAAAAAGTTGGTCCATTCCTAATCGATGTAAGCTGCCACTATAGTGTTATAATTAACAAATAAAATAAAGAATACAATAAACAATCCATGAATATACTTATGATATTATGAAAGGTTGTACCTTTTGCTTCGATGGATTATGTGAAGTCTAGTTTTGGTTCTTTGACAAAAATATTTCAAGTTGTTTTATATAAATTTGAAGTCTCTTTTTTGGATCGATAGAATAGCGATGATGATAAAAGGAGATGGTGGAATCAATTAGTCAAATACATACACTTAAATAGGGAGATAATCAAAGAATATGGCAACATGGTTGTTTTTACATTAAAATGATGAAACTTACATATACGTAATGATTCATTTAAATGCTATAACAAATCAAAAAATTCAAAAAAGAATATTGTTGATATCGATAATCTTTCAAAATAATAAAAAAAACTATTACCTTCTCGATCAAATGAAAACACGAATGCTTGAGTTAATTAAAGTTTCTCTAAAATTGGCTATGTAGAAACAAATGATGAAACGATCTCTGACGAATCAAATTGGTCAAGCATGTGTATGTAACTCATACAAGTTATGTATGTAGTGGGTTACATATACGTAACCAAGGTTTTCCATCTCCTTCTTTGTTTTCACTGTTTTTCTTCCCTCTGATGACACCTCAGATCCTTATTTGTTCTTCATTTGCCTTATTCTTCAGTTACGTATATGTACCCAAGTTACATAACAACTCTTCTTCTTCTTTCTTTAATCATATCTATGGTTGAAATAAAACAAATTACTCGTTGTCACACCCCAACCTTGACGGCTGAAACGTCGAGGTGTGAGGGTTAAGATCGTTCACAGCCACATAACGCTATTAATAACCCAAATATTACTAAACATAAGTTCCAATTGTACTATTACAATCATAAGTCTCAAAGAAATTAAAAGCATAACATAAGATGTATCAAGTCATTTTATTGTCTTTATTTAACTAGGTCCATTCCTAGATGTGTAAGCTTCAAAGAGTAGAAATCATGCTTGAGTATTTCCTAAAACATGTTAAAATCAAAATGTCAACAATAATGTTGGTGAGATTTCTATAGTTTGCAATACATAAGTATATAAAATATGGCAAATTCATGTTGTAAGTTAGAAAACAAAGTAAACTAGGGATGTAAGACAGAATGCACAATCAAACCTTGACAAAGTTTTACAAGTCTCAAACGTTTACAAGCATATACGATTAGCTAAGTGTACCTGGATCAACCAAGCAGGCTTGTCAGGCCCATAGATCTATGACGTCGCTAGGCTAGCAATAGTTAATGATTGTACATATAATTCGACATTACATGGTAGCTACAAAGTTCAACTAACTACAACACACAAGCAAATTTCCATAAGTTTACAAGAATCAAACCTTTACAAGTGCAATGTTTATAAAGTAACATGTTTCACCCCAAAGTGTGAAAGTATGAAAAAGGGGTATAGAAATACTCACTTGGTCAATAAAAATAAGTGTGACGACTAATAAGAATAATAAGCAATAATCCAACGAAGTATTCACAAGGTACCTAAGTATGAATATATATTTAGAAGATTTAGGTTAATGATTTAACATGATCTAGGGTTTCGATGGGAATTTGGGGTTTTAATATTTAGATAACGTTAGTTAGTGAGATCCTATATATATTTTAGTCCAAGAACATTATCACATATGAAATTTTAAAGGAATTACATCCTTTATAATAATTTTGTGAAGTTAACTTATAAAATATATAATTTCTATAATAATCATGATTAATCCATAAATATAAAATGTTTAGTGTCCAAATAATAATTAAATAATTTAAAAGAAAATATTATATAAAGTCTATTTTTACTAGGCAAAATATTTGTTAATATTATTTTATAAGGAAATTGTTAAGGTATTTACGGTGATAAATTTACAGAAAAATAATGGGATAGCTTAAAAAATAAACAAAGTTTACAAAACTACTTTTTATAATTTTCAGAAAATTTTATATATTTTTTAAAGGCTGAAAAAGCCTTAAAAAATATATTGGAGGTCGCCGGGTTCGAACCCGAGACCTCTAGTATAGAATGTGAGTGGGGAACCAGTAAACCAAAGGCAGATGCTGCGACATGAAACAGTTTCCAATTCTTAAAAATGAACCTTAAGCAAATCCCCAAATCATATAAACCCTAGAATCATCCATGATCAAATTGAAGTTTAGTTTGATTCAGATTGCAACAATAATCATGGGGCTTTTGTTCCCCACATGATTTCGAGTATGTGTGTGCATGTAATTACCCGGTATCGAAACTTGCAACGTAAAGTATGATGAAGAAAAAGCCGCGACGGAGTTTGGACTCAATTCGTGTGCAAATGCTTATGGAAATCAAATTAACTTCGTGGATAGCTTCGAATGGTGTTCTTGATGCAAAGCCCTCTCTAAATTTCAGTTTAATTTGTTCAGAAAATGATTTTTGTTTGTGCTATAGGTTGCGGGTTTGAGAGAATCGAATAGGATGTTTTGTGTAGGTTTCAGGTGAAATTAGAAGTTGTAATAGATTAAAGATAGTTAAATGATTGTATATGCTTGATTGATTTGGTTGTTATTGCGTCTTCAATGCCGAACGGTTATGCGATTTAAGCCTTCGATTATTCAATCGAATGGGCTTGTAACCGGCGTTTTAAACACCACTAATACATACATTCAAGGTCGGAACATGTACACGAAAGGATTTGGAACGGTTTGGGAATTAAAATCGGTTGAATTCGGTTGTTTTGGGGTGGCCGGCGTTTGGCCGGAAAGCCCCTTGGCCGGAAATGCGGGCTCAAGGGTGAAACTTGATTTGATTTTTCTCAATTTACACAAATGGTCCCTGTTGTTTTATTTATTATCATTTTATGCCCAAACTTTAATATTAAAGTTCATAAATTGGCAAATAAACCCCCTAATCTTTATATACTTTAAGTTCCAACCATTTTAAGTTTACTAACTTAATAATTTGTTCTAATTATTAATATCATCATCATTATTATTATTATTATTGTTATTATTATTATTGTTGTTATTATTATTATTATTATCAACATAATTATTATTACTCATATAGTTAGTTATTATTATTATTATGATTATTGTTATATGTTCATTAATTTTATTAGTAGTATTATTGCTATTATTATTATCCATCATCTTTATTGTGCACCTTGAAAAAGAATTAAAGACAACAAATAAGTAAGCATAACAAATCCATAAGTTTCATAAATGACATAATTAGCCCATGCAATAACTCAGCAAGGTTAACTTTAATTTAACCCAAAATTATAAGATGTTACACTCGTGAACCAATCCATTGATCAAGTCTAACAAGAACCAATTAAATACTCGCTAACATCTACCTTGATTTTATCACCATAACCCTGTTACTCTTTGGTTAGCTAACAAACCATACGACGTTTGAGTTATTTCATCATCATTAGAAGCCTCGTACTTTGATTTTCGAGATATCATTCGTATATGGTTGATGAATCGGTCAAGAACTCAATTGTTCTATATGAATTAGGTTTTTCAAAAGCTTTGTATATTGATTTGTTAATTATGGAGAAAAAGATGGGTTTTAGTCAACAATTAGTTACTAAAAATATTATATATGAAATTACTAAAACACCCTTTAGGGATAATAAATATAAATATATATTGAAAAATTATGATTCGTTAGAATTAGTTTTCTCAAAACTTATTGGTTTTCTTAGGATCCCTCTTATATATATATATATATATATATATATATATATATATTGTTTATATAATGATATTGAGGGAAAGAATTTTTTTTGTTGAAATTGGGGAAACCTAAACCACGTTTCTTGACCTATCCATACCTTCTCTAGATCAAACCAAGTTTATGAAACTGATTCACAAAGAAATCGGGATGTTTATCCCCGTATATACACGTTCACTTCTGATGATCAAGAACCGGTCGCTTCTCATCAATTGTCGACTCCCACGAAGAACTTGTTGTTTTCCTTCAAAGAAATTCCAGCGGAGAGACTCGAATTGACGAGGTAATTCAAATTGTTCTTCGATTTGTTGTTTGTTAATAGGAATTAAAGTGTGTTGCAATGAATTAGGCACAAGCCAGTTAATGGTGGGAAGATTTGTAGTTGGGTAATTAAGGCCCGGTAGTTGTGAATATGACTCAGTATCTTAATTTTGTAATATATCAAGAAGTTCAATTGTTAAAATATGTAAGTTCACAAAGGGCTATACTACAGCTTTGATGTTCATAAAGCCATTCCATCTTTCCAAAGAGATAGGGTGTCATAAAGTTTTTAAATTATATACATATGTCTAGCTAAGAGATAGACTGAAAAAGGAGATTTTATAATGGTGGATTTTGAATGTTTAATTTTACTTTCCCTGTGGTACCTAGGCCTCCCAAGTGCTCAAAAGAACATATTATAATTCCTTACTCAAATGAACAAATTATACTTTTAAATTAGATGTTAAGCATAAGTTATAAGTTTAATATGGAATCAATTATCTTACAGTAGTATTCAACCCAAATGAGAACAATAACTTAGTAATTATATGTATAGTGGAATCAATTCGGGGCTATTTTTCAAAACGATGGTATTACTTTGTTAGATATTCATTTCTTTAAAAAAGGTTGTTTCTATGATGTAGTTCAAATGGGTCGAACGAGTCGCTTCAAATAGCATGCTAGACCTTCTCTGTTCATCTTTCTGTGTTTTGTAAATAAGAAATGTTAAGCATAAGTTATAGCAAAATATGAAACAAATCATCATGCAGTAGTATTCAACCCAAAAGAGAACAATAACTTAGTAATTGTATGTATATCAGAATCAACTCATGGCTAAATTTTAAAACAATTGGTGTTATTATGTTAGATATTTATTTCTCTAAAAAAGGTTATTTCTACAATTTAGTTCAAATGGGTTAAACGGGTCGCTTCGAATGGCCTGCTAGACCTTCTCTGCTCATCTTTCTTTGTTTTGTAAATAAGAAATGTATTAAATATAACCTACAAGACTATTAAAAACCAATGAGATGGTTTCATTTAATACAACAATTTAGGATGGTTAGAGGCTTTTGACATTTGAAATTAGAAATCTTAACTTTACTCTTTGGTTTTGCTATTTTACTGGCTTTCTGGATCCAAAACATGTGTATCTTGAGTAAGTCCAAGCATGCATGGTATCATCACATAATGTTCCTTCTACATGTCAAATCGTTTAGAGTTGTGAGTTTCACATATAGAATTATATAACGGGTTTCACATACTTCACATATAGTTCAAATAATGGTCTTAAAGCTTTTAATGTTTGAAGCCATAGACATTGCTTCTAGGTGTCTAGAAGAGCAAGTTTTCAATTAACCTTATCATCTTCTTGATGATAGCGTGGACACTAAAATGCTATTCAGGTATCACTGCACACTAATTTGTGAAAGCCCTTATATTATTGTTTTAGTTGTTTGGTATGTGATATAACTCAGGAATGTGTGCATAATGCTCTAATGTCATGCGTATAATAAGTCCTGTATTTTTAAAAATATTCATCTACTAAAAGTGATTATCTGGTAATCGTTTTGTATTGTATGACTAATCAACTTCTTTTGAATGATTATCCTATGTTTGTTATGACTATAAATTTCTTTTATAAGTTCTCATTATAATTTGGTTATCCAATTTCTTTATCAGTTCATTCGTTATAGTGGAAGAATCTACTAAGACACGGAGTTACCGGCTAAAATAGGGGTAAATAGTTTTTTCCCTCTACATTCATGTATTGTGTATTTTAACTTGTTTATTTATTTATTAGTGGGTCATTTTAGATTGTGTTTATCTTGATGTAATCAAGAAAAATAATTAGCTAAGAAAGGTCTGTATTGAACAAATCAAACGATTGAAAGTCGTGTAAGTTTTTTTAATGCATACAACTGTTAGATTGTTTCTATTTATAGCTTAACATTCCCACTGTAATATTACTACTTTTATAGTCATAATATTAGCATTAAGTCTTATAAAATTAAAATATGGACAGAAAAAATGTTAACCGGTCAACTAAACCCCCTGCCATTTTTTTGCCTACAGTTAAAATGAACTATTGCATCCATAAATTCTATGGTGATATTATTAGGCCTCGGCAAGTTAGGATATATGATGATATATATTACGTTAAGCAACGGAATTAACTATTGTACATAAACGCATAAGCCTAAAAATATAAGAACTTTTAGTTGAGTATGTTTCTTTAAACTGTTTGATGTTGAATATGTTTTTAGCGGATGTTAGTGTATGTTGAATAAGAATAACTTTATTAATTTACTTGTCATGACTCAAATATACTTTTATAGCCTTCTATTCTATTTTAAGTCATGCTCAATACGTATAAACTAGAATTCATATGCCACCTGAACTTAAAATATAACATCATATATCTTAACTTGATACTAATGATGAATTAAGTGTTTATATCCAATTGTATTTCTAATCTGGATGGGATATGAATAAAATACTACTGTGTTAATTATTACTTTTAGGTTTAGTACACATATAATCAAACAATCTACGATTAGGATGTTTTTTTCACTACACATTGTTAAAAATATTGAATCATTCTTTTTTACTGCATAAGGAAATATTGAATGTTTCTGTTATATTTGTTATGACTTTGAACAAATTTATAATTACTCAATAACGTATGCTCTATGACATTTTTATGACACTAAATATATCTTAACCATTCAAATTTGAAATTTTTCATAAAATTTTTATTGCATAATTTCCAAACAATGATAACAATGACAGTTAGTTTTTGTATGTTTATTGTTAACTACAATTTTGTAATAACTTTGAGCTTTTAGGGTTGACATTGACTATATGTGTTATGGAATGTACACTAATCGAAGTTGGATGTATAAGATGACCAATAGTGATGGATTTATTATATGGAATACTGTGAGAACTTGAATAAGTGGTTAGACTTTGTTTATTCTAATGAATTAGTTATAGATCGAAGGGTGACTAAGCGTGGTAAGATAGTACTTCACATCAAATGTCCTTGTTTGAGATGTCAAAATGCCTCCTTCAGAGATAGAGAAACCGTTCAAAACACTTGCTTATGAAGGTTTCATGTCTGATTACTACACATGGTATGAACACGGTGAATCTTCCATTTGTGAGGTAGGACAATCTTCTACTACAAGGTAAGTTGCTTCTGTTGATGATGATAATGGTTGTAGACGTATGGTGTTGGATAGCATGTATCTGAAAGGATCGGGATCTAGTTTGATCAATTAGATTAAGATTTGCAGCAGAATAACACAAGAATTAGACGAAATTTAAGCAAGAATAATATGAATATTCAATTAAACAATGACGGTTATAGAGAGAGAAAGTTTTCTGCAAAGAGAATGTTTTCATTCACGCACACGCTTCCCTACGAAGAAATTAGGTCAACATTCCTTTTATAAAGGAATGTGACATCAGCTGACGTCACTTGATAGTGACAGCTAACTGAATTATACAAACAACTGAAAGTAAACTAAACTACTGAAGATGTCTACAACAACTGAGGACACCTTCACAAAAAGCTAAGTACAAGCTAACATTACAACTACTGAAGTTATAACATCAGAAGTGTAAACACTTCAGATGTTTTACATAAAATAAAACTACTGATTAAAAGCTACTGAAAAGTGAACTATCACAACTACTGAAAAGAACTACTTCAGCTGTTGTGACAACTTCAGAGAACTTGGTCTTCAGACTTTGTCTTCAGCAGTTGTCTTCAGACTTTGTCTTCAGCTGTTGTCTTCAGACTTTGTCTTCAGCAGTTGTCTTCAGACTTTGTCTTCAGACTTTGTCTTCAGACTTTGTCTCCAGACTTTGTCTTCAGCAGTTGTCTTCAGACTTTGTCTTCAGACTTTGTCTTCAGCTGTTGTAGACCACTTTAGTTGTTTTGACGTCTGTGGGACTTAAAGATTTTTCTGATCTGGCTCATTGGTTCTTTTGGTCCAACAAACTCCCCCTGAACCAATACAGCCAAAACCTTTAAGATTATTGAAGACCCACTATTGGCAGAAACATTTTCTGGATCAGCTCAGAAATCTCAAATTAAGCTCAGGCCATGGAGGAGGTTTCAGAAAGTTTGATTGGCTAAGGATGAATGGGAACTCTGTCTTGGGGAATTGGACACAAAGCTGTTACCCCATCCATGAGACCTACTTCCCAATGATGAGTCTGTAAGACTCTCTAACATAGGCCTCAAGGAATACAACTTGTTCTTCCATTGTGAGTTCTTCAGCTTCACTTTCAAAGAAGAACTCAGACCCATAGTACTCTGATAAGTACTTAACATTATTTCCATTCTTCAGCTCCACAGTAGTTATTTCTCTGTATGCAAACTCATCAGGATGAGTACCTTCAAGTAACAACTGGAGCTCATTTCTTCTTATTTCTTCAAGCTTTTTGTAGATCAACCCCTTCTTCACCATTTGTTTTCTAGTAAAGTTTGTGGAGTCATCTTAGACTTGTAAGCTCTCTTGAAGTCTTCAAGGATTTCCTAGGGTGACACTACAATGGCCAGCATTATCTCAGCATCTACAGTCTTCTTTACTTGGCCATTGTATCGACTTGGAATATTCTTTTTATGAATTCTGTCACTTACTAAGGGGTCAGGCCAAATTCTCACTCTCTCTTTCTGATATTGAAATGTGAATCTGAGAGCATACAACCTCTGAGCATGTTTCTTCATAGCTTGTATGGATGAAGACTTAGGAAACTCTTTATCAACCATCCTTAACAGCTGCTCATCATGTTGTTTATGCTGTTCTTCTTCTTCAAGTTTGACTTTTACCATTTGCCTTTGGATGTCAGGTGTGATTGTTGTTGGTTGACTCCTGGGCTCAGGCATCTTTATTTTAAGAATAGCAGAGATTGGCAGACTATCATCCTCATCATCATCTTCTTCTTCTTCCATCCTCAACACCCTTCTCTTCCTCTTGGGTGCATCATTGGTAGTGGTTTGAGTAGGTTTCTTGGGTAAATGAGTTGGTTTTGAGGGTTGTGAAGTTGGTTGTTTTGGTGTAGGAGATTGTGCAGGCTGCTCTAGCATCTTGGTTATGAGTGAAGCTTTGGATAACTTTGCCATATCAGACCTTTTCCCAGCACTAGCTTCATCAAGAGCTTCTATGATCAATCCTTTGTTGAATACTTCAGAAGAACATATTCTGGTGGCTATCTCCAAAATACTGTCTCTGGACCATGACTTCACTTCAATAGTTGATCTTCCCAAATGCTTTGATATGAATCTTGTCATAGCTTCCAGCCTTTCCCTTTCTTTCTCACTCCAACTTGCCCATCTATGTTCAATCTCTTGAATCTCTAGCCTTCTGATTTCAGAGTCAAGTTTGGCTGTGTCAAAACCTTGTCTGAAGAGTTGATCAATGATCTTATCCATAGATCTGCTATGTTGCTCATCAGCTTCTTTGATCAGGTCTTCTAACTTTTTCTCATTTTCAGTCTGTTTAGCACTCTTCTTTCTCTTGTATGTGATCATCTCCTTTTCTTTCTTCTCTTTTTCTTCTTCCTCTTCAACTCTCTTTCTTTTGTCTACTTTCACTGACTTAGACTCCCCCTTTTTGGTTGCATTGGGTTTGAGGGTTTGAATGTCAGAAAGTCTTTTAGAAACAACAACATCAACTAAGGTTTGAAGATTTGAGAAAAGCCTCCCATCAATGGCTTGATGCACAATGTTAGTGATGATGGAAGTGATGAGAGGTAAGGAGGATTGAAAGGCAGCAACCATTTGCTCAGAGGGGTTCTGTCCCTGAGAAATGGTGCCTGAATCAGAGGCTCGTGGCATAGTTGTTGGGAGTGGCTCAGTGTTTGGGAGAGCTTCAAAAGAAACTGCCATCTGTGGGTGAATTTGGGCAGATGGACTTGATTCTTGTGACATTTTGGCAAGCAGTTCTTGTAGTCTGCATACTTCAGTCTCAAGAATGGTGTTGTGGGCTAAAACATCAAAGAAAAAGCCCAGGTCATCATCAGTCTTTGCTGAATCATCCGACCTCCTGATTAAATCAGGATGAACATGTGCTGAGTGTAGATCAGTATTCACATGTGCCCCTATTTCTTGGAACTGGTACTTCCTGCATCAGGATTATATCCTTCATTAGCAGTTGCCTCTGGTAAGGTCTTAGAGATGATACCACCTTCATCCTATTCATGTGCTGAAACAGGAAAAGAGGCAGCCTCACCAGATGTTCGAATCTCCTCCTCTACATAGGGAGATTGAACTCTGTAATCCCTGTGCTGTGGGTTATCAACCACATTATAATCCTCTCCCTCAACTGTTGAGGTTTTCCCAGTGGTAATAGGTTTCTGGGGAGGGTTAGAGGAATGTAGATGAGTCAGCACTTGTGCAATAACCACAGTTGGGCTTGTAGGGGTGGCTTCAGTGGGAGATAAGTGTGAAGAGGTTTGCACCTGGGGTGAATGGTGCTCTTCAATGGCAATCTTCTCAAGTGAGAGAGATTCCAGTAATGTGGTTTCCCTATTTTTGGTTGCATCAGGATCCTGTTGAGAGGATACCTGAGCGGTTTCAGCTGGTAGAGTCTTGGAAACTACAAGGGGATTACTACCCGTAGTGTAACACCCAAATATTTATTATTTTGAATCCGGTGAAGAAAGAAAAGAAAATAAAGTTCAAAGTCGAGGGACCAGACTCGCCAACGAAGAAAAGTTAGGAAATGTGGTGATATTAGTAGGGAGAGGGCAGCCCACTCTCCCCACACACCCCACATTTCAAACTTCATAGAGAGAAAGGAGAAGAATAAGAGAAAAAGAGTGGTTCGGGTGGCCATACTCGTTGTGTAGCAAGCCAAATCAAAGCCCTTAATGTTGTGGTCGTTTATGTGAGTTCTAGGACCCCACTTTTACTTGTTTTCAACCGATTTTGGGGCTGGAAAGCATAAAAAACCCGTTTTTGTATGTGTATGTGTTTGACCCATTTAGGTGTGATGTGTGTGATGCGTTTCATGTATGTTTCTGGGCTTGTGTGTGCTTGTATCGTGTTATGGTATGCATTCCTAAGGTCCAGGAGGGTTAATTTAGGCTTAAAATGGGTTTAGATGAGTTTGGAGGCTGAAAACCCTCGGCTGCAGTCGGGATGAACTCCATTTTGCATCAGCTAGGGCTAGGCGACCGAATGGAGGCCATACGGCCGATTGAGGGGCGATTGAGGGTCATTCGCACGATTGGGATTCATTCGCAGGATTGAGGATTCAATCGCACGACTAAGGTTTCAGTCGCACGACTGGGAGTCCAATCGCATGGGGAGTCATGCGACTGAGGGTTCAGTCGCATAAGTGCTTTGTTGCATGAGTTCATTCGCATTAGATCAGTCGCATAGGTGCCCATTCGCATTTGTTCCATCCGCATGAGGTTCATACGCACGACTGGATGCCCATTCGCCTAAATGTTCATCCGCTTGAGTTCAATCGCATGATGTTCAGTCGCATGGAGGCCATTCGACTATTGGGTGTCCATACGCACGATTAGGGCTGTTGCACCTGAAGAAAGTGTAGTTAGACTTCTGGCTTTCGGGGGAAAGTGCAGATGTAAGTCTTGACGTAAAGGTTTCCTGTACGAGCATGTAAGATAGCAGATATGGCCTTAGAAGCATGTAGGGCATAAGATGATGATGTTGCATGTTATGTATGTATGATGTTGCCCTGTATGATGTGATGTGGATGCATGTTAATGTTCCTTAGTATGATGTATAATATCTTTCCTATGGCTTTACTTATTATGAGGAATGAACGAAGTATTATGTAACGTAAAGTGAAAGATAATGAAAGAGGAACATGATGATGAATGCATGCATTAATGAACGAATGAAAGAAGTCTTGCAAGCATTGGATAACAGGGTCCTTCTTTGTGATTGACCAAACGTGCAGTGCCTCTACCGCTTACCCCTAGTACTGTGGCATACGTTTAGCTGTTCATTTATTGACTTTGGCCCAGTAGCTAAGACTGATGGTTACTCCTAGTACCGTGGCATACGTTTAGCTGTTCATTTATTGACTTCGGCCCGGTAGATAAGACTAGCTGGGGTGTAGCACATGGTATTGGTACGGTTGATGTCCGATGCGCAAGTAAAGTTATATAGAACGAATGGACGAATGAATGAATGAAGAAGATAATAATGATATTATCTATGCGTACGTATGATGTGTGATCATGTAAAAGTAACGAATGGTTTTATATGAAAGTAAAGTAAGTTTTATAATAAAACTAGAACTCACTTAGCAACGCTGACTTTTTATATGTTTTCTAGTTGGCAGGAAATGATTGCTGAGGATGGCACCGCGAAGCTACTCAGCTCCTTTTGGGATGGCATTCTTTTGATTGATGTTTGTGCATTGTAATGCGAACAAACTATTTTGTAATGAATGTTGTATTAATTTCCAAAAGCATTTACATGGAAATGAAAGATTGTTTTAGTTTTCCGCTGCGATTTTATGAAATACAAATGTAATTATATGTTTTATGTGCGATGAGAACCCTGCTGTAAGCGTCCCGATTTTGGGGCCTTACAAGTTGGTATCAAAGGCAAAGTTTAAGTGAAATGGGTAAAATTTTAAAATAAACCTTTACTTAAACTGAGAATGGGATGGAAAGGGAATGGGATGCCAGTATGAGTAGCTGCGTGCCATCAGGTATTTTCGTAAAGTTAACTGGTTTTATGTGCGCATGGTATGTGTTATGTGTTGTATGTGGATTTAAATACTGATGTAGTCAGGACAGGTAATGCTTGGGGTGTGAAGAGTAAAGTAAGTGGCTAATCATAACTGGCCACTGTAATTAGGGACTTACTATACTTAACATAAACTGAGCTGTTCCCTTGAATGACTGTGTTGGTGTTTGAATCTTTCAGTGTGCGTGTGATAGCCGGAGGTAGATCTTCGAAAGCTTCAAGGGGTGGAGGTCACGGTGTTGAACCGCGACCCAAGAGAGGGAGACCCAGAGTTGAGAAGGTGGTTCATGAAGAACCAGAGACCCCTCATCCGGAGGGTGGCGACGAGAGCGCCAATCTAAGAGCTTCGGTAAAGGAGGCTGTGGTGGAAGAGGTTCATCAGGTGATGCAGACGATTCTACCGTCTGTGGTGACCGAAGTGATTAAGGCAGTAAGAGAAAGGGAAAGAAAGGTCCTCGGGAGGACGGGAACAACCAGAGCTGGAAACGGTTCTCTCAGATGACGAAGAAGAGGAGGAGGAAGAAGAGCCTGTGCCGGAGACAGCACGAGGCTGTAACTATGGGGGGTTTCTGAGATGTAAGCCCCCTACTTTCGACGGTAATGGCAATGTTGCCGCTGCTCACCGATGGGTGAGAGAGATGGAGGTCGTTCTCGACATCAGGGAGTGTCGGGAAGATCAGAAGGTGAAGTTTGCCACTCATTCATTTGTGGACTCGGCACTATGTTGGTGGGACAACATTGTCCAAGCAGAGGGTAATCGGGCAATCGGGAGAATGAAATGGCCCGAGTTGAAGAAGATGGTGATTGAGGAGTTCTGTCCTCACAGGGAAATGGATAAGTTGGAAAGGGAGTTTCTGCAGTTGGAGGCTGGAACCATGACACACCAGCAGTATACAACAAAGTTCAATGAGATGGCATGACTGGTGCCAGATCAGGTGACGCCTCTATCTCGGAAGATCAAGAGGTACATTCAGGGCTTACCGGGGGATGTCCGCAGGCATATGATCGCCGCCCGACCAAGCACGTTTAGGTCGGCGGTTGATTTGGCAGGGAGACTGTATGACGAGCGGAGGTAGTGGTGACTGAAGCGAGTAAGAAGGGTGGTGGTGATCGGAACTGGAATGGGAGGAGGTTTGGTCGGGGTGATGCCTCGACGGTAACACAAAGGCACGGGCGGATGACCGCCGCGTGGCCACATCGGGAGCGGGATCAAGGAGGTGTGGTAAGTGTGGAAAAGAGCATGCGGGAGAATGTAGGCTGGGTTTGAATGTGTGCTTCAAGTGTGGGAAGACAGGGCATATGGCGAAGGATTGCTTGTCGGGCAAATGTTTCAACTGTGGGGAAACTGGTCATATGAGCAGAGATTGTAAGAAGTCGAGGGCTGAGGGTTCTGGGGTGAAGAAGACGGGAAGTGATGGACCGAGGGCAAGCGCCAGGGCATTCACCATGACACAGGAGGAGGTTAGGACGGACCCTGACATTGTGTCCGGTACGTTTCTAGTGAACCAACTTTAGCTTCTGTGTTATTTGATTCTGGTGCTAGTAAGAGTTTTATTTCTGCTGCTTTCTGCGCTAAGCTGCCTGTTAGTAGTAGACGTGTTCATGCGCCCTTTGAGGTAGAAACTGCCATAGGTAAGTCTACCAGGATTTCTGAGATGATAGAGAATTGTGATGTGGAACTTGAGGGTCATAAGTTTCCTGTTAGACCATTCGTGATGGCCTTAGGTGGTTTTGATTTGGTTCTTGGGATGGATTGGCTAGCGGACTTCGAGGCGAACATTGTGTGTCGCAAGAAGATGATTCGGTTGTCGGCGCCTGACGGTAGTTCAGTAACGGTTTATGGTGATCGGGTTACTATGATTCCGAAGGTGATCTCGATGGCGGTTGCGGGAAAGTGTATGAGGCGTGGATGTAGTGCTTACTTGGCCTATGTAAAAGATGTGGATACGCCAAAACCACAACTAGCCGATGTACCGGTTGTGTGTGACTTTCCAGACGTGTTCCCAGAAGACTTATCAGGAGTGCCACCTGACAGAGAGATTGAATTTCAGATTGATCTGATACCGGGTGCCCAACATGTTGCCAAAGCACCGTATCGGTTGGCTCCGACCGAGATGAAAGAGTTGATGGAGCAGTTGCAAGTGCTGCTTGATAAGGGGTTCATTGACCGAGTATCTCTCCTTGGGGTGCTCCGGTCCTGTTTGTAAAGAAGAAGGACGGTAGTATGAGGATGTGCATCGACTACCGCGAGCTGAACAAGTTGACGGTGAAGAACCGATACCCCTTACCGAGGATAGATGATTTGTTCGATCAGCTTCAGGGTGCCAGTTGGTTCTTGAGAATAGATCTTCGATCTGGTTATCATCAGCTGAAGGTGGAGCAAGATGTTCCTAAAACAGCTTTTCGTTCGCGCTATGGTCATTACGAGTTTCTTGTCATGTATTTTGGTTTGACCAACGCACCAGCTGCTTTTATGGATTTGATGAACCGTGTGTGTCGGCCGATGCTGGATAAATCAGTGATTGTGTTTATTGATGATATCCTGATTTACTCGAGGAGCAAAGTAGAGCATGCCGGTCACATTCGGGAGGTTCTAGAGACGTTGAGAAGGGAGAAATTGTATGCTAAATTCTCCAAGTGTGCGTTTTGGTTGCGCGAAGTTCAGTTTTTGGGTCATGTGGTAAATCCTGATGGGATAATGGTGGACCCGGCAAAAGTGGAGGCGGTTATGCAATGGCAGTCACCGAAGACGCCATCCAAGATCCGTAGCTTATGGGTTTGGCGGGCTACTATAGAATATTTATCCAAGACTTCTCTAAGATTGCTTCTCCATTGACTAAGTTGACCCAAAAAGATGTAAAGTTTGTTGGGGTCAGGCTCAAGAGAAGGCGTTCGAGGAACTGAAGGCGAGGTTGACTCAAGCTCCAGTCCTGTCCTTACCCGATGGAAGTGAAGATCTAGTGGTTTATTCTGATGCTTCCTACTCGGGGTTGGGGTGCGTGTTAATGCAAAGAGGAAAGGTTATAGCCTATGCATCTCGACAGTTAAAGGTTCATGAGGTCAATTATCTTACTCATGACTTGGAGCTAGCAGCCGTGGTCTTTGCGTTAAAGATTTGGAGGCACTACCTCTACGGGACGAAATGCACCATATTCACTGACCACAAGAGTCTGAAGTACTTCTTCGAGCAGAAGGATCTGAACATGAGGCAGAGACGGTGGTTGGAACTTATGAAGGACTATGATTATGAGATGCACTACCATCCGGGCAAGGCCAATGTAGTGGTTGACGGCCTTAGCCGGAAGGAGAGACCCGAGCCGATTCGGGTGCAAGCATATTAGTTGATCATGACCTCTGATGTAATGAAGCAAGTCAAAGAGTTCCAAGATGAGGCGTTGAAAGAAGATCATCTTAACTCTGAAAGAATGAGGGGTCTGGTCGCGGAATTAGGTGAAAACACACTCGGTGTTAGTACCCGATTCGGTCGTGTGTGGATTCCTCGTTTTGGGGATCTACGGGTGAAGATCATGGATGAACCTCAAAAGACTTGATACTCCATTCATCCTAGTGCCACGAAAATGTACCATGATATGAAGAAAGATTATTGGTGGCCGGGTATGAAGCGCGACGTGGTGGAGTATGTGAGTAAGTGCCTTACTTGCTTACAGGTGAAGGCCGAGCACCAAAAGCCGTATGGGAAGATACAACCTTTGGATATACCGGAATGGAAGTGGGAGCACATCACCATGGATTTCATTACAAAGCTGCCGCGTACCCCGAAAGGGTATGATGCCATATGGGTGATAGTTGATCGCTTGACGAAGAGTGCTCACTTCCTACCGATCCGCGAGACATGTTCGTCAGAGAGGTTAGCTAATCTGTTCATCAAGGAAATTGTAACTGGTCACGGTGTGCCGGTGTCTATTGTGTCGGATCGCGACACCCGGTTTACATCTAAATTTTGGGAGAAGTTCCACGACGCTATGGGGACGAGGTTACATATTAGCACGGCTTATCATCCCCAGACTGATGGTCAGTCAGAAAGGACCATTCAGACACTGGAAGACATGCTCCAGGCATGTGTGATCGATTTTGGTGGAAGTTGGGATGACCACCTACCGTTAGTCGAATTCTCATACAACAACAGCTATCATGCCAGCATTGGCATGCCTCCATATGAGATGTTATACGGTAGGAGATGCAGAACACCCGTTTGTTGGGGTGATATTGGTCAAAAGGAATTGGGGAGCGTCGAGGTAATCGAGGCTACGACTGAGAAGATTGAAAAGATCAAAGCCTTTATGAAGGCAGCCAAAGATAGACAAAAGTCGTATGCTGATAAACGACGCAGGCCGATTGAGTTCCAGGTGGGTGACCGGGTTATGTTGAAGGTCTCACCTTGGAAGGGTATTATCCGTTTCAGAAAGCGGGGCAAGTTGAGCCCAAGGTATATAGGCCCTTTTCGAATCATTGCTCGAGTAGGAGAGGTGGCCTATAGACTGGAGTTACCGGATGAGTTAAATGGAATTCACCCAACATATCACGTATCTCATCTAAGGAAGTGCCTAGCAGATGAAGATATGATTGTCCCATTGGAAGATATCGAAGTAGATGAACGGCTCAATTATGTGGAGCAACCAGTGGCAATCATCGACCGAAAGGAGAAAAGGCTAAGGAATAAAGTGGTTCCTCTCGTGCGTGTACAGTGGAAGCACAGGAAGGGATCCGAGTCAACGTGGGAGACTGAGGAAGAAATGAGACAACAATATCTACGTTTGTTCGATGAATAACAGTTTTGGGGACGAAACCTATTTGAGGGGGGTGGACTTGTAACACCCGAATATTTATTATTTTGAAGCCGGTGAAGAAAGAAAAGAAAATAAAGTTCAAAGTCGAGGGACCAGACTCGCCAACAAAGAAAAGTTGGGAAATGTGGTGATATTAGTAGGGAGAGGGCAGCCCACTCTCCCCACACACCCCACATTTCAAACTTCATAGAGAGAAAGGAGAAGAATAAGAGAAAAAGAGTGGTTCGGGTGATTCGGGTGGCCATACTCGTTGTGTAGCAAGCCAAATCGAAGCCCTTAACGTTGTGGTTGTTTATGTGAGTTCTAGGACCCCACTTTTACTTGTTTTCAACTGATTTTGGGGCTGGAAAGCATAAAAACCCGTTTTTGTATGTGTATGTGTTTGACCCATTTAGGTGTGATGTGTATGATGCATTTCGTGTATGTTTCCGGGCTTGTGTGTGCTTGTATGGTGTTATGGTATGCATTCCTAAGGTCCAGGAGGGTTAATTTAGGCTTAAAATGGGTTTAGATGAGTTTGGAGGCCAAAAACCCTTGGCTGCAGTCGGGATGAACTCCATTCTGCATCAGCTAGGGCTAGGCGTCCGAATGGAGGCCATACGGCCGATTGAGGGGCGATTGAGGGTCATTCGCACGATTGGGATTCATTCGCACGATTGAGGATTCAATCGCACGACTAAGGTTTCAGTCGCACGACTGGGAGTCCAATCACATGGGGAGTCATGCGACTGAGGGTTCAGTCACATAAGTGCTATGTCGCATGAGTTCATTCGCATTAGATCAGTCGCATAGGTGCCCATTCGCATTTGTTCCATCCGCATGAGGTTCATACGCACGACTGGATGCCCATTCACCTAAATGTTCATCCGCTTGAGTTCAATCGCATGATGTTCAATCGCATGGAGGCCATTCGACTATTGGGTGTCCATACGCACGATTAGGGCTGTTGCACCCGAAGAAAGTGTAGTTAGACTTCTGGCTTTCGGGGGAAAGTGCAGATGTAAGTCTTGACGTAAAGGTTTCCTGTACGAGCATGTAAGATAGCAGATATGGCCTTAGAAGCATGTAAGGCATAGAGATGATGATGTTGCATGTTATGTATGTATGATGTTGCCCTGTATGATGTGATGTGGATGCATGTTAATGTTCCTTAGTATGATGTATATATCTTTCCTATGGCTTTACTTATTATGAGGAATGAACGAAGTATTATGTAACGTAAAGTGAAAGATAATAAAAGAGGAACATGATGATGAATGCATGCATTAATGAACGAATGAAAGAAGTCTTGCAAGCATTGGATATCAGGGTCCTTCTTTGTGATTGACCAAACGTGTAGTGCCTCTACCACTTACCCCTAGTACTGTGGCATACGTTTAGCTATTCATTTATTGACTTCGGCCCAGTAGCTAAGACTGATGGTTACTCCTAGTACCGTGGCATACGTTTAGCTGTTCATTTATTGACTTCGGCCCGGTAGCTAAGACTAGCCGGGGTGTAGCACATGATATTGGTACGGTTGATGTCCGATGCGCAAGTAAAGTTATATAGAACGAATGGACGAATGAATGAATGAAGAAGATAATAATGATATTATCTATGCGTACGTATGATGTGTGATCATATAAAAGTAACGAATGGTTTTATATGAAAGTAAAGTAAGTTTTATAATAAAACTAGGACTCACTCAGCAACGCTGACTTTTTATATGTTTTCCAGTTGGCAGGAAATGATTGCTGAGGATGGCACCGTGAAGCTACTCAGCTCCTTTTGGGATGACATTCTTTTGATTGATGTTTTTGCATTGTAATGCGAACAAACTATTTTGTAATGAATGTTGTATTAATTTGCAAAAGCATTTACATGGAAATGAAAGATTGTTTTAGTCTTCCGCTGTGATTTTATGAAATACAAATGTAATTATACGTTTTATGTGCGATGAGAACCCAACTATAAGCGTCCCGATTTTGGGGCCTTACACGTAGTGTCATCCTGCCTTTATGTTGCAAGGGCATCATCAGGGGACTCAACTCCCTGAGTAGCCTTTTTGGTTTGTTTGGATTGTGGTTTGGAGGGGACTTTGGATCTGGAGGATGAGGCTGTGGGTTCCTTCTGCTTGGGTTTTAGCAGTTTGGCAGCCTCTTTGAGTTGTGGGTCAGAGTTGTGCCAGGAGTATACCTCAGGTAAAACTACCACAACAGGGACTCCAAGGCAAACAGGGCCATCAGATTTTAATTGATTGATGATTATGGCCATAAGAAACCTTGGATATAATATCCATCTCTTAGCCACAGGTTTCATTGCCAGATCTTTTAATTCCAAAAATATAATTTCAGAAAAATTTAAGCTTTTGCGTTCAAGGATAGAATACAATACCTGCTGCCACCTGGATGACATTTGATCCCATGAAGAGGATTTGGGGGCAAGAAAAACATTGATCATATGAAAAATTAGGCGTTCAGCATCATGGAAGTGCTTTTTTAGAATGGTTGTAGCACTTAGGTCGCCCTCATATCCATGGTTGATGAATGATAGATCAATGGTGCCCTTCGGGTATTTGGTGACAAAGGTAGCATCATTCAGATCTAGGGTTTGGCGAATGATAGCAGGAGTGACTACCACCTTCTTCTGGTTTACAAACGACTGGAGAGTGATCGCGACATCATTCTCACCAGTATGGACAGTGACATTTGTCTAGAATTGGCGAAGGGTATCGGGATAAATGGTTGGATTTAGAAGAAAAGTAGTTTGATACGGGGAATCAACCATCAGATCAATGGCAGCATCAAACTTAGTCCAAAATGCCGATTTTGTGAAATAGACAACACAGTTGTGTCGTGGTTTGATTTGCATGGTCGCCATTAATGGAAGATGAACGTTCGGAAAACGACTTATGAAAAGTTTGAAGTTAGGGTTAGGTATTTATAGGTTATGAAACGGCTAAAATAAAACAACTGAAAGTTTTGGTGTTAGTCATCAGTTGTTAGAAAACGACTGAAGACATGGTTTTAACTTTCAGATGTTGTAAACAACTAAAGACTTGGTGTTAGTCATCAGTAGTTTGAAACTACTAAAGACTTGGTTTTGGCTTCAGTTGTTTTGAAATGAAACAGCAGTTGTTTGAAACAATTGAAGAGTAAAATTGCTCATCAGTTGTTGTCATCAATTCACAGATCTCAGTTGTTTCATTTGACCATAACACTTACTCAGCAGATTATCTGATTTTCAGATGTTTCATTGGTCATCAGAACTTATCTGTTAGAACAGACATCAGTAGTTGTAACCACATCAGTAGTTGTAACCACATCAGTAGTTGTAACTACATCAGTACTTTTCAACAAATAAAGTACTTCAGTACTTTTAAGTAATTTAGTCTTTAGTAGTTATGAAACCTGCTGAAGATAAAATAACTTATCAGTACTTATTTTTGACAGTTGTATACTAATGCTCATCAGTATTTGTGAACTGAGATCATCAGTAGTTGTCAAATCATTCAAGCTGCAGCATACCAAGCCTTAGCACTAGATTTTGGAAAGTTGCACTGTCCAAAGGCTTAGTAAATATATCTGCAAGCTCATCAGTACTAGAAACAAACTTTGGATCAATCAGACCTTTTTCATAATAATCCCTGATAAAATGATGTCTGATCTCAATATGTTTGGTCCTAGAATGCTGGACAGGATTCTTAACAATACAAAGAGCTGAAGCACTGTCCATCAATAAAGGAGTCTTAGTCTCTGTAATGTCATAATCCAGTAATTGGTTCTGAAGCCAGAGTATCTGAGATGTACAACTTGCAACAACAATGTACTCTGCTTCAGCAGTGAATGTAGCAACTGAAGTTTGTTTCTTACTCTTCCAAGAAACTAAACAATTGCCTAGAAATTGGCATCCACCAGAGGTTGATTTTCTGGTTAATTTACACCCTGCATAGACACTATCAGAGAAAGAAACTAATTTACAAAAGTTCCCAGTGGAATACCAAAGTCCTAGAGATTGAGTTCCTTGCAAATATCTAAAGATCCTTTTGACTGCAATCATATGGGATACTTTAGGTGCAGCCTGAAATCTAGCACAGACACAAGTTGCAAACATAATGTCTGGTCTAGAAGCTGTAAGGTACATCAAGGAACCAATCATACATCTATAAAGAGTTTCATCAACTGCTTTACCTTTCTGATCAGCATCCAGTTATGTGGTGCTGCACATGGGAGTAGAACAGGGCTTACAATTTTGTAAATCAAACTTTTTCAACAAATCCTTTGTATATTTGGACTGATGAATGAAAGTTCCATCAGCCATTTGTTTGATTTGCAAACCCAGAAAGAATTGTAATTCTCCCATGGCACTCATTTCAAACTTTTTTTGTATCAACTTAGTAAAGGCATCACACAACTGTGGATCAGAGGATGCAAAAATAATATCATCTACATAAATTTGAACAAGGAGCTTATGCATGCCTACTTTCTTAATGAACAAAGTTTTATCTATGGAGCCTCTAGTGAAATTATTTTGAAGAAGAAAGTTAGATAGTGTTTCATACCAGGCTCCGGGAGCTTGTTTTAACCCATAAAGATCCTTATCAAGCTTATACACCCAATCTAGATGTTTATGATCTTCAAAACCTGGTGGTTGACACACATAAACTTCTTCTTTTATTTTACCATATAAGAATGCACTTTTGACATCCATTTGAAAAACTTAAGATTATGGAAAGCAGCATAAGCTAAGAACAATCCGATTGCCTCCAGTCTGGCTACAGGGGCAAAGGTTTTATCATAATCAATACCTTCTTCTTGTGAAAACCCCAGTACAACCAGTCTGGCCTTGTTCTTGACAATTTGACCTTTTTCATCAGTTTTATTCCTAAACACCCATTTAGTGCCTATTGCACACTTACCTTGGGGTAGAGGAACTAGTTCCCACACTTGCTGCTTTTGAAACTGAAGAAGCTCAAGTTGCATGGCTTCAACCCATCCATTGTCTCTTAATGCAATATGATAGTTCTTTGGCTCTTTCTGACTGATGAAGAGAGCATAAAAGCAAAAATTGGACAATTGACTTCTAGTTGAGACACCAGCATTGATGTCACCAATGATTTGAGACATAGGGTGATTCTTCAGTTCTTGGTACTCAATAAGACCTGTGCAAGTGTTTGTAGGTGATTCAGTAGCAACAGATGTTGATCCAGACTCTTGAAACCTAGAATGAGATGGCAATTCAAATGAAGTAGAGGAATCAGAGATCTCATCAGTATTTTTTGTGGATGAAACTGCTGAAGCTACAGGAACATCAAGGTTAGTAGACTCAGGCAGGTGATTACTAAACCTTGCAATTGTACCATCAGATGGATGACTAGTTGCAGGAGATGATGGATTCACATAATCTGCAATAGCTGGAGGCTGATAAGGAACATATTGCAGTATGTCCAAATCAAATAACTCCACAGGGTTTTGTGGAATTTTGTCCTTTGGAGATTCATTAAACTTTGCATGCAAGGTTTCTTCAACAATCTTTGTTCTGCAATTAAAAACTCTGTATGCCTTGCAAATAGATGAATACCCAACAAAGTACCCTGCATCCACCTTTGATTCAAACTTCTGAAGTGGATCCTTTGTGTTAAGAATGTAACAAGGACACCCAAATGCTCTAAAAAAGGAAATCAGAGGAGCCAAATGATGTAACACTTCATAAGGAGTCTTCATCAACCTCTGATTTACTAACACTTTATTTTGCACATAGCAAGCTATGTTGATAGTTTCAGCCCAAAAGGTTAGTGGCAAACCAGAATCAGCCAACATTGACCTTGCGGCTTCAATAAGGGTCCTGTTCTTTCTCTTCACCGCTCCATTTTGTTCAGGAGTTCTTGGAATGCTATACTGCCTCTTGATTCCCTTAGATAAATAGAATTCATCAAGTGTGTAGTTTCTAAATTCTGTGCCATTATCACTCCTCACACACTTGACTGGAAGGGAGTACTGCTTTTCCACATACAACATAAAGTAGATGATGATTTGACCAGCCTTATCTTTTGAATGTAAGAAGAAGGTCCATACAAATCTAGAATAATCATCCATAATTACCAGACAGTATTTTTTTTTGCCATGCTCATCACTCTTACTGGACCAAAAAGATCCATATGTTGTAATTGCAAGCAGGCATTGGACTTTGGTTCTTCTATTAGAGGGAATGATACTTTGTGTTGCTTTCCTTTTAAACAAGCAGAACAGTTGTCATCACATTTGAACTCCTTTAATGGCAGACCTCTCATTAAACCATGATGGATAAGCTGGTTCATGTTTTTAAGATTCACATGACCAAGCCTTTTGTGCCATAGTTCAGATTCCTGAGGAGAGGCCTTGGAGAACAGACATGGATAGCCTTTTAGATCAATTTTCTTTGATAAGTCTAAGGCATATACTCTTCCAATCCTGTTGGCCTTCAGGAGAGTATATTCATCCAATATCTTGTCAATCATTCTCAAAACATTGGAAGATAGAATCCGACAGTTTTGACTGGTGAAAAGTGCAACATGCCCTTTATCACACATTTGACAGACACTCAACAAATTGTACTTGAGATTCTCCACATGGTTAACATCATCAAATCTTATCTCACCATTTGACACAAAGCCTTTGCCGATGATGTAACCCTTAGAATCATTACCAAAAGATACAAATCCCTTCTTTCCTTGAGAGTAATCATGAAGAAGAGAACTGCTCCCTGTCATATGCATAGATCCTCCACTGTCAACATACTAGATGCTTCTATGGCATGCTGAAGAACCCTGCATTTGTCACAACAAACTAGTTAGCTTTTGAGACCCAAACCATTTTGGTTTTGGGTCTGTTCTCATCAACAGATTTTATACTAACTGATTTGTCATGATTAACAACCTTTGAAGGTGGAGATGGTGCTGAAAAGGATTCCTTTGATTTTGGCTTAGTTTTCCTTTTTAGTGGTTTAATCACAGGTACATCTATTTTTTTAACTCTCCCCAACAGATGTTGAACCATCATAACAAGTTGTGTCTGATTGGTTGATAAAGCCTTCAGTTCAGCAGACACATTAGTACTTGTTTTTGATTGGTTCCTGTGACTCACCATGTCCTCCTTTTTGAAAGACACAGACTTAGTCTGGTGTTTTGATATTCCATGAGGAATATTTTCAGCTGTTTTATGATAAACCCCTTCCTTCTTTTTAGATTTTTGTAAGAACTTTAGGTTATCAGATTGAGATGATTGTGGCACAAACTTGGTTTCAAATTCATCTTTCATTTTAGTAATTTTCTTTTTAATGATTTTATCTTTGTTGAATTTGGAACCCTTTCTGTACCAATATTCATCAGTGATATGATTGAATAGACCACATATTTCACATGACTTTTTCTTCATCTTCTGTTGTTCAACTGCTGAAGAAGATGAAACTACTGAAGGTGTGTTCTTCAGTACTTTCTTCCTCTCAGTACTTATGTTAAGTACTGAAGGATTTGTAACAACTGAAGATTTTTTCTTCAGAAGTTTTCTATCAGTACTTTTGGATTTCCTGATAGACTCTTCAGCAGTTGTCCAACCATGTTTG
Source organism: Flaveria trinervia (assembly GCA_025506515.1). Classification (NCBI taxonomy): domain Eukaryota; kingdom Viridiplantae; phylum Streptophyta; class Magnoliopsida; order Asterales; family Asteraceae; genus Flaveria; species Flaveria trinervia. The sequence continues at coordinate 97,519,031 of CM046445.1, forward strand.
TTTTCATTTGGTTTGAAATGCTCTTCAGGTGTTGTTACTTGCCCTTTAGTACTTTGAATACTTTGTGACACAACACCTGAAGTGCTCAGCTTTTCTTTGATCATGTGTTTATCAGCAGTGAGACCATCAGCAGATTGATTAGCTGAGGTACTAATACTGACTTCATCCTCTGATTTTGGATTATCACTTGAGGATGAGACACATGATGATGTGGTTTGGGAATTGCTTTCACCTTTAGATTTTACTTCTATCTTGGGAGTAAAATCTGTAGGAGGTATAGTGTGATTATACCCAATCCCAAACTTCATATTTGAAGTTGTTTGCTTGTTGAGAAGCATTTCAAACCCCTTGTAGGATGTCACCTAGCGTTCACACTCTACTTGAGTAGCTGCAAGTGTTTCTTTAAGATTCTTATGATTCTCTAAAATGACCTCTACCTTTGCCTTTTCATCAGTGATTTGGCATTTTAATTTGTAAATCTCATCATCTTTTTCCTTTAAGACAGACTCAAACTCAGCTTTTCTTTTGGAAATCACTTTCTCTAGGTTAAGATTTTAATTAATTAAAGCTATATTTGCTTCTCTAATTGAGACAAAAACAGCTATGCATGACTCAGAACACAACTTGGCCTTAGCCTCAGAAGATACCTGTGGTACCTGTGATGATGAAGCATTTGAGCATGAACCATTAGTAGACTCCAGGGCCATAAGAGCAAGATTTCCAAAAGGATTTTCACCACCATGTTGACCAGCACCAGAAAACACTTGTTCAGAATAACCAGAAAGATCATCTGGTAAGCTACTCCAGTCAACAACTCTAGGTGTGAAAAAGCTTTATTGTGATTGAGATTGAGATTGTTGATTTGATTAAGATGGTTGAGGCTCAGGTAGGACATGTGGTTGTTGAGCTATGGGTACAGGAACCTGACTGGACTGAGGCATGTAAAAACAGGGATAAGGATATGGCATTTGACCTTGAGGGACAAAATATGCAGGAGATGATTGAAAAATTTGTGAATGATGACCAGAACTGGTAGAGTGTTGCCCTTTGTTTTATGAGCTATTTCATGGAAATGTCACAAAGGGTGCAGAAGAGTTAGATCCAGATGATCTACACTCTCTTGCAAAATGTCCAAGTCTATGGCACTTGTGACACCTCAACTTGCTCTTGTCAAAACCAACTTTGGTTTTTCTAGAGAGACCAGGAAATTTTCTACCTGTCCTTTTGTAAAATTTTTGAGATCTGATATTGATTAATGTCATTTGGCTCAAAATATCCATCTCTTCCAGATCATCATCAGCAATTCCTTTCAAATCATCCATCAAAAAGCACAAATTATCACTACTACACCCTGAATTACTATCAACACCAACAAAAGCAGGATCTCCACTGTTTGAAGAGAAATCTATATGCTCATTATAAGAACTTTCTGATGCAGCATATTCTGACTCATGACCGACCAGAGCAGTATTCCCTGGTACAAAATCATTAGTGAGCTTCCCAGATGAAGCCAGTTTCCTTTTTTGTTCTATCTCTCTTTCAACTGTTAACAGTTTCCCATGAAGTTGGGTGAGAGATAGATTGTCTAGATTTGCACTGGAGCATAGAACAATAGTATATGTGTCCCATCTCTCAGGCAGGGATCTGAGGAATCTGTTGTTCATCTGACTATGTGTATATTCATGTTTAACCATTTTCAACTCAGATATCAAACAGGAAAATCGCTCAAACTGTTGAGTCAGTGACTCACCTTTTCTATGAGAGAATGTCTCATATTGCTGAGCAAGGATCTCTCTATTGTTTGCCAAGACCTCATCAGTTCCTCTAAATTGTTCTTTCAGAGCAACCCAGAGGTCATGAGCAGTTTCATGATGCACAAGTCCATAATAGATTTCATTAGGCAGTGCCATGGCCAGAATTCCATGGGCTTTAGCATCAATTTCAAACAGTTTCAGATCTTCATCTGAGTATTGCTCTTTCTTCTTCGAAACCATCTCATTGGTTTCTGGATTACTCACCATAGGCTTATATGGTCCATGAACCACAGATTTCCAACAACCTGAACAGTTGACAGACAGGTAATGGAGCATTCGACGTTGCCATATGTTATACTCACTCCTAACAAGCATCGGAGGCTTTGTTGAGGAGCCAGTATTGTGAGGATCATTGATTGATGTAACCATTTTCACCAATTCAAACAGGTTCAATGAGATTTTAACAGATCTAGCTCAAAAACTCAACAACACGGTTTGAAACAAGACGAATCTCAAATTAATTCACCGGAAGCAACAAAAAATCAAATTCTATAACCAATTCTTGCAAATTTGCTAATTCGATCAAACTTAGATATCAAAAGAGCAGTTTCAATGATCAATTGTTAAATCGATCAATGATTAACCAGCTCTGATACCATTTGAAAGGATCGGGATCTAGTTTGATCAATTAGATTAAGATTTGCAGCGGAATAGCACAAGAATTAGACGAAATTTAAGCAAGAATAATATGAATATTCAATCAAATAGTGACGGTTATAGAGAGAGAAAGTTTTCTGCAAAGAGAATGTTTTCATTCACGCACACGCTTCCCTACGAAGAAATTAGGTCAACATTCCTTTTATAAAGGAATGTGACATCAGCTGACGTCACTTGATACTGACAGCTAACTAAATTATACAAACAACTGAAAGTAAACTAAACTACTAAAAATGTCCACAACAACTGAGGACACCTTCACAAAAAGCTAAGTACAAGCTAACATTACAACTACTGAAGTTATAACATCTAAAGTGTAAACACTTCAGATGTTTTACATAAAATAAAACTACTGATTACAAACTACTGAAAAGTGAACCATCACAACTACTGAAAAGAACTACTTCAGCTGTTGTGACAACTTCTGAGAACTTGGTCTTCAGACTTTGTCTTCAACAGTTGTCTTCTGACTTTGTCTTCAGCAGTTGTCTTCAGACTTTGTCTTCAGCTGTTGTAGACCACTTCAGTTGTTTTGATGTCTGTGGAACTTAAAGGTTTTTTTGATCTAGCTCATTGGTTCTTTTGGTCCAACAGTATCCATCTGGTTATACAACGCCCCCACACTCAAATATAGATTCTATAACTTTTGAAGGACATGTATCTAATATAGAAGCAAAAGATTTTATTACATGCTAAAAGCTTCCTATGAGCCTTTGTGGGAGGGGGAGAAGGTTACAGATTGTTCAAAGTTACAAGCCGCCACAAGCTTTTTGAATTGGAAATCACTTTACAATGTATCTACCGAGTGTTACAACCATAACATTACCATGGTTAAAGCAATGATGCCTAAAGAGAACAAGCTTCCAGAAAGCTTTTATGATACAAAGAAGAGCCTAGAAAAGCTTAGTCTTCCTAAAAAAAGGATTGATGTTTGCAAAAATCATTGCATGCTATTTTACAAGGAAGACCGAGCATTAACACAATGCAAATGGTGTGGGGAATCTTGTTACAAGAGTAGTCAAAATAAGGTACCTCATTTGGTGATGACGTACATGCCTATTGGTCCTAGACTTAAGAAGTTATATATGTTAACAAAGACAGCAAAGATATGACTTGGCACTATAATCGAGAACGTTTGTTTGAGCGTTGTGAGGTCTTTACTTACATTTGTAAATAAAAATGTTGATACCTTGATAAAGAATACATACATAATTGATAAGTGTTTTTTCTTACAGAAATACTATCAATGGGAGGATGAGTGGGAGCCTTTAGTTCGATCTTGTTGGAAAAAATGCATAAAGAGAAAGTTTCCTGATTTGTTGAAGAGGGCTCGTAATAAAGCCAAGGACCTTGCGATCAAAGAAGGTATAGAAATTGGGAATGATTTGAGTGTCATTCTTCCATTTAAGCCAATCTGGATTAGTCAAAAGGTTTGGGCATCACTGGTTAAGATATGGAATACCGATTTATGGAAATCCAAATCTTCCATAAATAGTGAAAACAGAAAGAATGCAACAGGCGGTCGACATACGCTCAGGTCCAAAAGCTTTGTCACAGTCAGAAAAAATTTGGTAAGAATATTATATTTTGATACATACTATTTCACTTCTTACGCTCTTCCATGATACAAATATACAATAAAAATCACTTCTTTTTCAAGCAAAATAAATCCCTTTTGGTAGAAGAAAATAAGGCTAAAAGTTAATAAATAAATAAGATATTAATAATTGATGATTTATCTTTTTATTTCTTATTAGTACTTAGATTCTCCGTCATGAAGTTATATATGTTGTTACCTTTCTGTTTATCTTGATGTAATCATGTACTATATATTGCTCAATCATTTTTTTGGTATGATTAAAGTTTTATATATGTTTCTACAACAATAATATATTCTTTCTAATTTGAACATGAATTTTTTAGGATAAGACATTGAAACGACGTGCTACGCTTGATGAATTCTGGATGCAAACACATGCAGAGAAAGGATCGAGACCCCTGGACAGATTGGCGAGTAATGGTGGTTCTGTAGGAGATGATTTGGGAGAAGCCAGTGTGGAAGAGAACATTCACAAGCATAACATGAATTGGGTTGACTCGAGGGCGGGTGAAACTATTGTAAGTCTTCTTTACTTTGTAAATATATTTAGTTACTAAAGTATAAAAATTTAGAAAAACATGATATTTTTTAGTTAAACAAAGTACTATTTAGAATATTTAATAGATATCAATTCTTTCTTGAAAACTAGGTTAAGTTAAGAATTATATGTCATGTTTCTTCTAAAATCCACCTTATAAAATGAGTAATATGCATGTTTACATCATACAAACATGGTATTATTGGTTTTAAATATTTGTTTTTATTTACATATACAAAGCATTAAATGTTTATTTGCTAACTTTATTTATCACAGAATAATATAAAGAGTATGTTGTTGAGAGATATGGAGAGGACGATACCTTACACCCCGAACTTGATGTGGAATTATGGTCGAAAACTAGCGGGGGAAAGAAAAAAGGTAGATTGTACGGGACTGACAACACTAGCGATGTGTATGTTGTGCTGATCGGTACACCGTTAATGCCTAGTACTGATCCACCTTGGAGAAGTGATGAGGTTGATATTCTCTTTTAAAGATAGAAATTCAATGTATATATTTATTGTGGTATGAATGAATCATCGTATTAGAAAGGTTATATTTACAGATATTTATGGAAAGATAATTATTTGCATGAATTAGTAATGACTAGAGGTGATAATCCTAACCCATTTGTTTTTAGTTGGGCTGATTTGGACATTATTTATACAGATATGGGTAGACTTGCCAAAACAAACCAATTCATTATATTTTAGATCATTATGGGTGTTAATTATAAGACCTTGGGATAGTTTGGGCAAAAATAGTTTTCTATAGGTTTTAATAGGTCAAGATGTGTAATAACAAATGTAGAAATGGGACAGGATGAGTGATTCTTGCATAAACACACAAGTTACTTGTTTGTTATATTGAGCTTTATTTGTTTGTAATTTGTTAGAAATAAGAGTTCTTAACATATTTGATATTGATATATTATGAGTGTGATGTGCTAATTTATTCATTATAGGTGCAAAGGTTGAAAGAACAAATAGCGGAGTTAGAACGCGATAAAGCATAAAAGAATGCTATAATGGAGAAAATTGAAGAAAATGCAAGGTTATATGCTGAAATGAATAAGAAACTTCAATTGCTATCATAAAACCTACCATAAAACATTTCATGAAGTTAAGAAATGAGTTTACGCTAGTAGACACTATGATTTCTATATTACTTTTGATGCTTTTGGATGATTCGATATTTTATGCTTTATGGTTTGGATTAACTTGTGATGTTTTTGGATGTTTAATGTACTGAAGTTGGATATTTATGTTATTTGGTTTGGATTAACCTTTGATTAAGTTTGTATATATTTATGAAAGTTGTGATATATATCATTTACAGAAAACGTTGAATAACATTATGAAAAACAAATCTTTCTAAAAATTTAGACAAATTCGTAGCTAGATCCATAGCAATAATTTTATAAAATCCGTAGGAAACTAATTGTAAATCCATAGCAAAATTGGTAACAAAAGCATAACAAAACTAATAGCAGAATTCGTAGTCAATTTCCATAGCCAAAAATAGAAAATCTATAGCTAAGTTTCATAACAAATATTGTAGCAAATTCCTAAAAAATCGTCGATAGCAAAACTGTAGCTAAAATCTATAGCAAACCTTTCCGTAGCAACATTTTTGTAGCTAAAATCAAACAAAAGTTTGTAGCAAACTCCATAGGAAATATTCATAGCCAAACGCGTAGCTAAATTAGCGACGCTAATTTGTGTAGCTAAACCTTAGCAAATATTAGTCCGTAGCAACACAAATTAGCGACGAAAGTATCATCTACAAACCAAATCCGTAGCAAACACTTGTTTTGCTATGGATTCGCTACGGATTTGATCGTAGCAAATACTTTTTTCTGTAGTAGTGGATGTTTACATTTATGCCTTTAATCTTTGAAAGGCGGAGACGAGTTTTCTAACCCATGACCACCCTTACTTTTTTTTCTTTTTTTTTTCTTTTTTTGGTGAAATTGATTGTTTTAATCTTTTATATTTTGATATTTATAATTACATAAGATATATTTTATTTTTCTGTTATAACTTTTTAAACACAATACTTTCTTAGATTCAGAATATATTATTGTTATTGGTTATTTTCATATACATTTCGACATAAAATTTATTCAAAATAAAACAGGGTAAACTTTAATATAATTATACTTCTTTTTTTATTCGTCTTTGTATCCCGTAACACTCATTATCACAACAACATATTACTTCTTAAACTATGAATATAATGTTACGATGTTTTTTTGGTTTTTATCTACATTTCAATGTACGTTTTATTCAAAATGGAACCCTCACACATCTAGTGTTTAAATAAAATAAACTAGCTTTAGTGGTCTTGCATTGCGGCAACATCATACGCGACGTGATAACATATATACTAACAATCGAGTCGAATCGACCCGACTTGTCTCCCAGAAAAATTTACATTGAATAGTAAAAGTAACTTGAATTTATACCATTAAACAAGAACATATTACATTTGAATCGCCTCTTTTCCAAACAAAATTATGTTGAAATATAGACCAAGTCAAAGCATAAATAAAAATGTAAACCAAGTCAAAGCGTAAATAAAAATGTAGACCAAGTCAAAGCGTAAATAAAAAAGAAGCACATATATTACAATCATCCCGGCTTGTTTCCGAACTTAATTTACATTGAAACGTAAAGTAACTCGGATTCATACCGTCGAATGAAAACGTTTTATATATGACGCGATTCATTTATGGACAAAACTTACATCAAAACGTATGCATTGTAACGTTTTATATTTGACCCGACTCGTACTGACGCATTCCTAAAAATACGACGTCAAATAAAAACGTTTTATATTTGATGCGACTTTATTTTGAACAAAACTTATGTCAAAATATATACACGGAAATGTTTTATATTTGATTCGACTTGTACGACACGTACTTAAAAATGTAAATGTAAAAAATAGTTTTTTTAAAAAATAGAAATTGAATTGTGATTGACCCGAAACTTTAAAAGCTTAAGGAGGTTAAAGTGACATGTCAAAGTTAACTAGTCATTTTTTAATTCAGTAATCAAATATTATTATTATTATTATTATTATTATTTAATTATTTAATACACAATGATAATAATAATAATAATAATAATATAATAATTATTATTATTATTACTTTTCAATACTACCTTGTTAATATAAGTGGTGGGGTTATTAGAGCATTCACAACCAGTTTAGTATATATATGTAAGTGTAATCTTTAAATTATATAAAATAGTTATAAGTAGTTGTGAGTGGTTATAAGTAGAAAATAAAGAAATGTTACTGTTCAATCTATAAATTTAAGTAATACGTGTTCAACTCTTATAATTTTTTAATATTTTTAAAAGTTGTTGCATGTGGGTGTAGGAGAGAGCAAAAAGTAATGATAAAGGTGTTAAAAAATATTATTTAATTAAAAAGATGAGAGAAAAAGTTATATTTTTAATGTAATCATATGAATAAAAATAAAGAATGAGTTGTGAATGCTCTTATAAAAATAGAGGAAAAACTAAAAAGTACGCAAGAATTATTATCAATTAGATCTTAGATCTAATGGATAAGAAAATTCAATGGTATAATGGTAAATAATTGAACTTTAAATGATAGATCAATAGTAATTTAATCTTAACCACATTTTAAAGTTTCATCATTTTCTTAAACACTCGGTAACTTTTACATACAACGTTATTTTTAAACAAATTTACACCATATAAACAAGTGTTTTTAAATCTCTAAAGCACCTATAAATTTGATACAAAAAACAAAGTTTTTTTCATGTTATTTCATCTTATTGTGTAATATTTTTAAGATCATTGTGTAATATCAAATAATTGTGTAATATTCATCAGATATTGTGCCTAATGTTAACCATTTTATTATGCATTATGTTTTTAGATGATGATTTTTAAATAACATAATTCTAAAAATGTAACTTTTTTATGTTTCCCAATTCATTGTGTAATCCTAACCAGGCAATTGTGTAATCCTGATCAGGTTATTGTGTAATTCTTATCAAGCAGCTTATTCTGTATGTTGCTAATTATCAAGTCTTGTGCTAGTAATTATGTTACCCGTTGTATCTAATGTTACCATTGTGTTTTTAAAAAATATGATTTTCAAATAACATAACGTTGAAAATGTAACTTTTTTTACGTATTTTTCATTTCATTGTGTAATCCTGATCAAGCCATTGTGTAATGCTGACTATTATGTTATGTATTGTGTTTTTCAAAATGATAATTTTCATATAAAACAATATTAAAAATGTTTTTTTACGTTTATTAGTTCATTATGTAATTCTGATACCCATTGTGTCTAATGTTGACCATTATGTTATGTATTATTTTTTTAACATGATGATTTTTAATAATACAATAATAAGAAACGTAAACTTTTTATGTTTTAAGTTCATTGTATATTACTCATCATAATTGTGTAATCTTCATCAATTCAAAAGATTGCAAATTACATGACGAAATTACACAATAAGTTTTAAAAACTTAGTTTTTTATATCAACATTGTACGTGTTTTTAAAATTTAAAAAATACTTGTTTTATGGTATAATTATTTATTTTAAATAATATCGTATGTAAAAGTAATGAATGTTTAAAAAATTATGGAACTTAAGAATGGGTAACATCACCAATTTTGCTCCCAACATAATTTGAATTAAAAAAATACTTGTTAACATCTTAATGATTCTTATACCTTTTAGTTTTAAAGAACTTTGTATTTAAACTCTTCGATAATATAAGGGTAATAAACTTCAAAGGTTATTTAGAAAAAAATAATTATAATTTAGAAACAAACACAGGTGTTACAGCCCAACACTCATTTTGGGCTTGGCAAAAAACCGTCCAATCTAGAAACCTTTTGAGTTTTGACATTGTCCCATTGCTATCCTTATTAATACGTAGAAACCGGTTCTGGCCCCCAAAGGTAGTGATTAATGTTTTCAGAACCAGATCGGGTGTCGAACCGGACGTCTTACTGGTTTGATGGTCGGACCGGTCGGACCGGTTGAACCGGATTTAACTATATTTTAGTTATATTTATATATGTAGTTAAATATAAGTAATTTATATATATATTTTATAGTTATATAGAAAACTTAACTATATTTGTATATCTAACACACTAATTAATGATTTAACACACCGTTTTTACCCATTAAAATAAAATAAAATAAAATATTAAAAAACTGGTCCGAACCGGTCCGGTTTCCCAGTCCGACCAGCGGTTCAGGAAAAACCGGCCGGTTCGACCATTTAAAAACGATTCATAGCGACCCGGACCGGCCACCGGACCGATCCCCGGTCGAACCGGTCGGACCGGCCAGTCCGATCCGGTCGCTAAAACATTGGTAGAGATGCACATTTTGGGTTTTGGGCCGTACCCAAAACCGGGTTCAAACCGGGTTAGGCCCAATCGGGTTTTTTTGTACCCGGGTATTGGTGAACCCGGGTCGGGTTCACTTGCGGGAAAACTCTACCCACCATACCCGGGTAGGATCGGGTCGGGTCCGGAACCGGGTCCAATACCGGGTTTAGTTTATTTTTTCCTAATTTTCTTTTCTTTTTTTTATGTCCAATACGGATTCAATATCGGGTCCAATACCGGGTTCAATTTGGGTTTAGACCGGGTCGGGTTCGATTCGGGTCGGGTTCGCTAAAAGACTCAAAAACTAATCCCGATTCCAACCCTATGAGTTCGAACCGGGTATGCCTCCCATCGGGTTGTACCCGAACCCGGGTCCGGGTCGGGTCCGTACATGGTTATTTTGTGCATCTCTACCCAAAGAGCTTCTAGATGAAGTCATAAAACCTTTTATGATCCCTCTTCTAGTTGAAACCCAAGTTTTATCTATTTTGATATTGCTTTGTTTGGTTTTAATATATCCTAATAAAATAGTAAATAGAGGTGTCACGTGTTAGTAGCACAGTTATTGTTATCAAACTTTTCCCCTTTTTTTCTTATATTAAATAACTACATTAATTACTAATAATATTATTTATGTATTTTAACATTATAATTAGTTTTTAATATATTAAGAAATAGATATTTTTATTAATGTTATCTCTATAGAAATAGTTTAATATAAAAAGTTTTTTTCTAAAAAATCAAACTATTTTTACGTAAAATTATAAATGTTTTCTTCCTAAAATAAGTTTTTTTATAATAGGGAGTTACAATAATGAAATTTTTAAAAATGAGAATTTTGTAAAATGTTATTTTGAAACAAAAATTTTAATTTATCTTTGATAAAAATAATTTTTTTTAAAAGCTCATATTATTGTTTTATTACTTATAGTTATTACTCATACATAATTTCAATAATATCATGTCTTAGTATATCAATTATATAATTCATAGTTTTATTTTATTTAATATTTTATTTATTCAACCCGTGTAATACACGGGTTTATTAAAGCTAGTTTGTTATAAAACAATTTCAACCCTACCTTGTAGAGTTGTTTCTAATCATTCTTGCCTAACCGATTTCTATACTTGTTCTGTGTTACAAACTAATTTTAGTTTCTGAACCGTTTATTTTATGTCACCTCTAATCCTTATTTCAAAAATCTATCATCTATTATGTAACATCCGTCGAATTCAAAATTATAAAACCAAACCCGAACTCACTTTAAACTTTCATACGATGGAAATTTTAATATTTAAAATTTTTATTATTTATTTTATTGAATCAAACGCGTTAAATGTGCAATTTAAGCAATATTGAAAATTGTTTTATTCATTTTATCATTTAAACAAAGAATAATAATTTATTTATTTTATAATAAATCTTTTTCATAAAAATATAAATCTTTATTTATCATTTTACAATAAATAACTAAATGGATAAAACTTATTAAAACTTATAAATTTATATAATGAATTTTAATAAACTTATAAAGTTACAAGTCTTATAAAAGTTATAAAGATTTTATAAGAAAATAAATTATAATTATTCTTTTATCTATTTTTTATTAATCTTATATTTATTTCAAAATCATAACCCCCTTTTAAAAGACTTATAAATCACCATTAACACCATTCATAACCTCCTCCTAACCTCAAGTATAAAAGCAAGGCTTAGGCCTCACTTTTTATTTACTCATTCTCTAAAAATCTCACTATCATATCTTTTTTTTATCCATTGATTATGATCAATTTTAATAATTTTATTTTACAAGAAATTTTAAGAATTCTTAATACGAAGGTAATTTTTTATTGCTTTTATATTATACATTTTAATCATCCTAACATCCAATTGTTCTCATGACTTTATGTTCTTACTATTGTTTTTTCTGCTACCAAATCTCTTTTTTATACTAATCATCATCATTTGATCATTAACATTTTAATAATCACTAACCTTATAACAATTACTAACATTCCTAAATCAAGCTAACAACACACTAACATAAACAAAGAATCCCATTTGCATATGGACGGCTATGCCGCCGCATTCGGTTATTCCACAATATTATTGTTCTAAATGATGGTTATGCCAAAGTCTTAGAATATTTTTATAACTCAAATGAAGACTAATATACCATACATTGACATAATAAAATGTTCTAACCCGTTTCATACTTTAATGTTTTTAAAAGTGCATATAAGTGCCTTACTATAATTCTGGCAGAATATAATCTTAATTCAACCGACCATAACTTAACCATAACAAACTAAATTTGAGTAATATCAGACTCCAATGTTAAGTTCTTTGAATTACCTTTTCAACGACAGTTTATACGTCTTCAAACTCAATCGGAAAACTCAACAATAGCCTTCACAAGATAAGTGCGCATTTCAGCACCTTCTGTCTTGTGCTGCTTGTTTGACCTATTTAAAGATCTTTTCATAAAATTATTTCTGAACGAAAGTTGTCCGGGAGACTTTGAACTAATCAATTATAAATTCTTATAATTTTATGAAACCGTTTTCTATTTTTAAAACATATTCAAACACATACCAAACATTCTGTCCAAAATCTAAAATTGATGCAACAATCCTTTTTCAATCTAACTTTCATTTTTTTAGCATTCTCTAAACGTCCTAATTTCTTGTAATGAATTCCAATCTCAAGTTATTGTTCTTTTTATCATTTAGGATATCACCTTTGACTCATGACATCAAGTTTTCTTATGTACTCTACAACTATCACTATACTTGTGAGTGTGACATCCGGTAAATTTCCGTTACCAAACTCCGTTAGTTCCGTTAAGTCTTGTATACACATGTCGTGAGCACACTAGTTGTCGTTTAACGTTGGTGACCTAATAATAATGGATAATGTTAGTTTGATGTGAATCTAATTGATTATGTGAGTATTGGGTTATGTTTATGTAAGGATTCCTGAAGTCTGATGCAACCCAAAACTGCCTAAGTGTTTCAGCAACATGCACTAAGTACTGAAGTGAAGAATGCTTCAGAAGAATTACACAAAGCATTAGAAAATACTCCAAGTGTAATATCTTCCGAAGCCAAGACCAATATCTTCCGAAGCCTAACATGAAGTCTTCCGAAGCTTGAAGAGACAAAGTCTTCCGAAGCTTCAATCTATGAAGACAGATTTCTTCCGAAGACTTTTAGTACACATGCTTTATCTGATGTACTGTTCCATAAAGCACCTTTTCCGCTGCGTCTCTGATAAGTCACCAACTTACAAGAGTTGGTGAAAAGGTCCATGCTTTTGGTAACTGTACATTGAGGTCTTGAGTCTGAAACTTTCCACTTTATGTACTTTATCCTTTTTATAATGTATAAGGATGTGAGCTATGGCATGTCATAGTCACAAGGTCAAAAGGCAGATATGCCTTTTGATCCTACAATTGATTTTGTTAGTGTCTAGTCAATTGTATCCAGCTGGCTTTCATAGTATAGCCGGCTGTAGGTTGTAGTATAAGTATTCCAAGTTCTTGTATCTTTCAAAAATATGCTTTGTAACACTTGTAAAAGAACTTGAGAAAGCAATATACTGCTCCCTTGAAAACTATACTTTCTTGTTCTGTCTCTTGCTTTACTTGTGTTCTCTGCATCACCTTTGGTTACCTAGTTCACTGTTTGATTAAGATTTAGTTAATCTCCTCATTGTGTTGTTGTGTTGTAATTGTGTTCAAGCCCTTGAACGATCCTGCAATTTCGGAAGCTTTTTCAATCAAACTTCCGAAGACAAATTACTTTCGGAAGCTTTTCGAACTCCAAGAAAACTACTTTTTGAGCAAAAAAGGTAAACTACTTTTTCAGAGGTGGGACCGACATACGGATTTCAAAGTTTATCCTCTTTCATTAAACTTTATCTGAAATCCTTCTCTCTCATATAAACCCAACGGTTTCCCCCCTCTTCTATCATCTGCTTTTCTTCCATACCTAAAACCCAAAGCTTTCTCTCTGAAATTTCTTTCCCATTCTCTTCACTTCATCTCTGAGCTACCTCACAATGGCTGACCTTACACACAGAAATGATCCTCACTTTACCATGCAGCTACACAGACAACACAATCAGGTTGCTCTGTTATGCTCTGACAAAGATCCTCATTTCTCAGAGGTTTGCCGTTTCTTGTCTTTGTCTCACTACTTCACCTCCCTAACCATTGATCCTCCTCTATATGAGGATCATTTGCTTGAATTCTGGAAGACCTGCCAAGAGGTCATTATGGATGGGGAGAAGGCACTGTCTGCCACAGTGCAGGGGAGAACAATTTTCATCACTCCGGCCATCATCAACCGACATCTTCAGCTGGATGATGAAGCAGGTGAAGTGTTCTTTCCAAAAGAAGCGGTTAATCATTCCTTCGAGCAGATGGGCTATGAAGGAGATTTCTCTGTAAAGACCTTCAGGAAAGGGAAGGTCTCATCCCAGTGGAAATACCTGCTCCATGTGGTTATCCACAGCTTATCAAACAAGCATGGTGGATGGGACCAGATTCCTGAGGATCTCTCCTTTATAGTTCATGGGATGGTTCAGGGGGTCAAGTTCAGGTATTCACAATTGTTTATACTAATTTACTTGCAAACTTAGACTCCTTAGAATATTACATGTTTCCTAGATATGTTCAACACATTCTTAACTGTGAACTGGGCTCACAGTTGAGGGAAACAGGCAATATTCTTAAACTAGGACAGATGAAGCCCGGCATCTTTAAAATTATGAAGAAGCCAACTGTAGGCTTCTCAGGGGTAGAAACAGCCCTAGTCCCAAAAATGTTAGAGCTCATTGCTCAAGGTGACAACATAGCAGTTCAAGCTAGTGTTGAACCCACACCTACTGCTCTCCTACCCTCTTCACAACCTCCAATATTCATCACCTACAAAAGAAAATCCCAACGAACCCCTGCTCAGGCTATTGAGTCTGTGCAGGCCCCTAAATACTCAACCTTACAGGAAGAAGTAGATTCCAGAGCTCCCACTTCTCCTGAGGAGCAAACCACTCCCATTACTTTACCTATTAGGGCTGAGGTTCCTCAAGCTCAACCTGATGAGCTCATTAGCCAAACAACTGTAAGCCTTCACTCTGAGTCTCAACACTCAAGTGAACAACCTTCAGGGGACAGCTACCATCCCCAGCCTTTGGATCTAAACCAACCAATTCCCAACCTATCCTTTTACACTGATGAAGACTTAGGATTCAGTGAGTACCATGAGTCTCTCTTCTCCTCCCCTACTCAAAGAGAGATGAGTACCTCTGACTCTCCTCAGTCTATCCCTCATCAGTCACCTATTACTGAGGTGGACACATCTGAACCTGTTCAGGATGTCCATATGGAAGAGGCTCTCACTTTTGAAAGTGATTACATCATTAAGACCTCAACCATGGCAACTCAGCCCATTGGCATCTTAACTGAGGTTGCCAGTGAGCAGAGGAAAACCAGCAGCCAAGAAACTCAAGCTGGTGGTGAGAGAAGGGATTTTGGTCCAATTCTCTCATCCCCCAGTGATTCTTCTGATGAAGATGAGGGGAATTTGAGACTAAAGGTAAAACAATTGTCACAAACATGCACCTATCTAGTCTCTAAGGTTAGTCACTTGGAATCTCAGGTGACTACCCTGCAAAACAGGGTCAATGATCAGCAACTCCAGATTTCATATCTGCAGGAAAAACTAGCTGAGAGACCTTTAAAGAGAGCTCAACCAGGAACACAAGAACCTGTGGAAGTGACTGACTTATCCTCCAGCTCACCTATGCAAGTGGGTGATGCTACCAAAAAGGGGGAGAAAGTTATCACAACCACAGAACCTGGGAGTTCTTCAAAGAGAATGGACATAGAGGACTCACCATCCTCTCTTGCTGTTGTGCATTCTCAGCAACTTCCTCAAGTTCACATTAATGTGGACTCTATAGACTCTCTCATCAGGAGTCTCTTTGAGGAAGGTATACCAAGGGCTGTCTCATCTCCACCACATGGAACTGGCAACTACATTATCAGATGGAGGTATGATGATGACAGAAGAGCCCTCATACTTCACAGAGTTCAAGGTCAACAAGAAGTCTTTCAGTTTCAAAGCCTGAGCTTCTATGAAGGACTGGATTTGGTCAACATGCCACTTGTCAACCAAGCAAATCTAGACAAGCTGACAGGCTGGCTCAAAGAATCCAAGACAGGATCCTTGCAGAGTTCTCTCTAAGAAGGAGACTTAGGCAATCAGGCAATGTCATCGGTCAACTGGATGCTGAGGTGGACCCTAAGATTAGTTTCATAGGGGAAACCTTGGCTGAAGGCCCAGTGGCAGAACCTGACACCCCTGTCTCACCATCAACAACTGCTGCAGAGGTCCAAACTCCATCTGAGACACCTGCTGGTGAAGGTGTCTCTCAGCCTCTCTCTGGCCAGAGCATGGAAGCTACACCAAGCAATGAAGGCCAAGCCTCAATCCACCCTGAGTCACAAAGGTCTGTTGGTGACAAAGGGAAAAGGAAAATGACTCCTGAGGAAATTGAGGAGGAAGAGAGAGAGAGAGGAAAAGGAGGCTAAGGGGAGAAAGTTCTTCTGGGTCATCAAAATTTATGCAAGCTGCAATCAGGGCTGTCCCCAGACCAAACACTCAAAATGATGAACAAAGGGCAGTCAGGATTAATTATTTACAGACCAGGAACTATGATGTTGATGAAATCATCTCCCTCCCCTTAGAAGAGTTGAATGAACTGGCTGACATGGAAGTGTCAAGAGAGATAAAGGAGAAAGAGGATGCAAGGTTACTTCTCCAATTCAAAGAGGAGAGAAGACAGAAAAGACTTCACAAGCATACTCCCACTCTCTCTCCAGTTCAAGAAAGTCCTGCACAGGAAGATGTGGCTCCACAAGAACCTCAGGTAGATAAAGAAGAGGATAGAATCAAAATGATAAACTACCTGAGTGCCACAGGCTTCTATCAGGCAAATACACTTCTTCCCCTGTCCTATGACTTCATTGAGTTCGAGTACTTAAAGCAACTTGAACTTGAGTTAGTCAAAGAAAGAAAAACAACCAAAAGGAAGCTAAGGGAAGAAGCTGCAAAGTCAAGAGCCATCATTCAAAAGAATGCAAAGAAGTCTGCTGACAGACAAAGAATGATGAGCTTCTTGAAGTCATATGGATTCTCCGGAAGGAGACTTGGTCCCATGTCTCTATCTACAATGGATGAGCATATAAGGGTAATCAAGCAGAAGATTAAAAGTGGTGAACTCATTGATTTGCACTCTCTTCCAAGTCAAGTCCCACCTGAAGTAGAGGTCAAGTTTGAACAACCAGAGACACCTGAACCAGAACCTCCAGCTGAGCCTCAGCAAACTTCATCTTCTGATCCAAGACAGGGTCAAACTCCCTCTCCTTCTGAACCTGTGAGGGAGGTACACCCAACTGAGAAAGACACTGATGATCAACATGGTGCTGCAGACCAGTCTTCTCAGTTAAAGACATTAAAGAGGAAGAAGAAAATGGCCTCTAAACCAAAGACTAAAAAGAAGAAGCCAAAGTCATCTACCTCTACACCCCAGGCTGAATCAGATCAACCTGAGGAAGTGCATGATGAGGCAGCCCAATCAACTCCAATGCAAGTGGCTCCTCTAGCAACCGAGACACCCATCTTATCCTGGACTTACTCTACCAATCCAGAAAGATGGAATGTTATCAGAGATCAAGGTGTTGAAAACGTCTACTCATGGCAAGACATAATCAACTTACCTCTGCATGATCTCCTTGAAATGAGAAGATATTATGAGAGTCTTGATGATCCTGACCATCAAATGAAGAAAGGGATGGTCTTGATTATTCTGAAGACTACAAACATTTAAAGATCTTCTAAGTGTTTTGGTAGCATCAGCCTAGGGGGAGTTTGTAAGGATTCCTGAAGTCTGATGCAACCCAAAACTGCCTAAGTGTTTCAGCAACATGCACTAAGTACTGAAGTGAAGAATGCTTCGGAAGAATTACACAAAGCATTAGAAAATACTCCAAGTGTAATATCTTCCGAAGCCAAGACCAATATCTTCCGAAGCCTAACATGAAGTCTTCCGAAGCTTGAAGAGACAAAGTCTTCCGAAGCTTCAATCTATGAAGACAGATTTCTTCCGAAGACTTTTAGTACACATGCTTTATCTGATGTACTGTTCCATAAAGCACCTTTTCCGCTGCGTCTCTGATAAGTCACCAACTTACAAGAGTTGGTGAAAAGGTCCATGCTTTTGGTAACTGTACATTGAGGTCTTGAGTCTGAAACTTTCCACTTTATGTACTTTATCCTTTTTATAATGTATAAGGATGTGAGCTATGGCATGTCATAGTCACAAGGTCAAAAGGCAGATATGCCTTTTGATCCTACAATTGATTTTGTTAGTGTCTAGTCAATTGTATCCAGCTGGCTTTCATAGTATAGCCGGCTGTAGGTTGTAGTATAAGTATTCCAAGTTCTTGTATCTTTCAAAAATATGCTTTGTAACACTTGTAAAAGAACTTGAGAAAGCAATATACAGCTCCCTTGAAAACTATACTTTCTTGTTCTGTCTCTTGCTTTACTTGTGTTCTCTGCATCACCTTTGGTTACCTAGTTCACTGTTTGATTAAGATTTAGTTAATCTCCTCATTGTGTTGTTGTGTTGTAATTGTGTTCAAGCCCTTGAACGATCCTGCAGTTTATGTGTTTACACATTTTTAAAAGGTTAATTAGAAAATTAATCGCGTAACGCGGAAACGTGCCTATTTATTCGTATGTCTTGTGTTTTTATAAAGATAAGATATATAATGATTTTCATAAGTTTATATCTTTATATTATGAAGTTAAAAACACTTTACAAAGAGTTTAAAGCTTAGTTTTTTTATAAAATACAAATTACAAGGGTTAAAAGGGTAAATGTGTAAATTAAACTAAACAAAACAAACCCAAACCCTAATTCACCCCCATCGGCCGCCACCTCCTTCCCAAACCCCCTCCCTTTGGGATTTCAACTTGGAACAAGCATCAAGCATTGGATTTTGGTCGATTTGAAGGCATACAACACATTAGAAGTCTCAATTTTGTTACTTTTCACGAATTAGAGGTTAGTTGGTGTTGTGTTTGCATGAAATTGGATATGGCCGAAACCATAGTTGCGAAATTGATGTTCTTGGTGTTGAGTTTTAATCAATTGATGATGTTAACATGTTAGTTAGATTGTATACATGTTAGTTAACGTCGATTATGCAAGAATTCTATGTTTTTAGTGGATTAATCATGAACCTTGTGTATGAAACAAACCCTAGTTCGAAAATGCTATGATTATGCATGATGGATGATTGTTTGATGAATGTATGATGATTAGTAGGTTGTATGAATGTTAGGATACATTGATTTTGCAAGAAATTGGTGAATTGAAGTTGGTGTTCATAGGTTACTAATAATAGTAACTTTATTTTGCATGTAATGATGATCTAGTGATGGATTGATGTTATGGACGTGTTCATGATGATGATTGGATGCTAGATTGTTGTTATGAATGCTAGAAATCTTTGAATGGATGTTATTGATTCATAGCTTGCCAAAAGTAGAAACTTTTGTTTATGAAGATTGTTAGATTATGGGGATTAGGTGATGTTGATCATGTCTAGATATTGTATGGAGCTTGAGATAGTATAAATATGTTGAATTCATGAATACATTGGATGGTTGATGGATGTTGGGATGTACTTTCCCAAAAGGGAAACTTTATTTTCATAACGTCTGAAAAATGATAGCTTGAACATGTTTGGGATGTTAGGAGCATGTTAGTATGATCATGGATGAATTCTAAGGTGATGAAACATGTTGAATTAGTTGTATGGGATGTTTTGGATAATCATGGATGATGTTTGGACTTTGATGGTCATGTATGATGTTGGTGTTGATTAGTAGTTAGGACATCATGTTTGGGACTGGAAATTGATTGTTGTGATGTTTGTTGAATGCAATGCATATGGTTAATGAATATGGTTATGATCATCATACACGCGTGCGAATCTGAGGCCCCTACTTAATAGGATTGGCAGGGTTTAGGATGTGAAGTCGTAAGTGGCTTCACATTGCATGTAGTGAGTAGTTTGATCTTTGTGTGACATGTTAGTTGTGTATAACTAGTGAATATGTTAATGTTCTAGATTCGCATGACTTGTATGATACTTGGTTGTATGATGACCTAAGTGTTACACCTGGATGATATAGCATACTGATGATCTGTTTGAATGTTGACTATGTATGATATATGTGTATGATTACTTGAATGGTTAACAACACATAAAGTCACCAACGGGTCAAACGGATCAACTAGGTCAAACATGTCTGTTTTGTTTGAAATCTTGAGTCCTTGGTTGTAGTGTACTTAGGGTTTCACATGTTCTTTGATTACACGTACTCATGCACTTATATGATCTAGGTAACCTCTGAAGGTTGTCTGTCTATTCTGTTTGACAAGTCAAACTCTGTGTATCTAAACGCATATCAGGTGAGTTCATGCCCCACTTTTTATTTACTCTCTTTGGGGGAGATAGCATACTGGTAAATCACGAACGCTTTATGTATTTAAGTTGTGTACAATATTATATAGTGTTGATATCATGAAAAAGTCCTCACACTTTCGAATTGTTAATATTGATTAGCGGGGAAATTTGGGTAGTACTACTGGGTCTGACGAGCCCCACCTGTGTGACTCGAGGTCAACCGGGTGCAAGTTGTCCTAATGAACATTGTCACGACCTGTTAAGTCGTGGCAGGAGGCAACAACGTAACACAGTCAGCTTCAATTGCGAAATCACTATGAAATAATATTTATTGTTAATGGACTAGCTATCTGTTACAATACGCTACTTGTACATCTATATTGTTAAACTGTTTATATTTGAATATCTCTTGAACTCACCAACCATTGTGTTGACATTTTTAGTATGCTATTCTCAGGTCATTAGCTTGCTTGCCATAGGAGCACTGCATGGTCCACTGCATTCTATGACACGGTCTTCAAGACAATTTTATCATTTTAATAGTTATTGATTTCTCTTTTGGGATTGGCACGTGTTTTGCCACAATTATACTTTTATGACCTTGGGTGTTTTCAAAACGCTTCCACACTGTTTAATTTATTTACTTTGGATTGATTTCATTTAAATTATGACATATAGAGTCGTTCCGAGTAACTATTGACTGTGATCCTAGTTTGTTCACACGCCTCGAGGTAAAACTCCGCAAGTGGATTTTGAGGGTGTGACAGTGAGTTTTCCATGTGAATATTTCTATACCCCTTTTTCATATTTTCACACTTTAGGGTGAAACATGTTACCTTATAACCGTTCACTTGTAAAAACATTTGATTCTTGTAAACTTATGACAATTCACTTGTATGTTGTGGTTAGTTGATCTTTGTAGCTACCATGTAATGTCGATTATATGTACAATCATTAACTATTGCTAGCTTGGCGACGTCATAGATCTATGGGCATGACAAGCCTGCTTGGTTGATCCAAGTACACTTAGCTAATCGTATATACTTGTAAACGTTTGAGACTTGTAAAACTGTCAAGGTTTGATTGTGCATTCTGTCTTACATCCCTAGTTACTTTTTTTCACTAATCTATGACATGAATTGCCATCTTTTAGATATTTATGTATTGAAATACGTTTAAAAGATGGCAATTCATATCATAGATAAGTGAAAAAAGTAACTAGGGATGTAAGATAGAATGCACAATCAAACCTTGAAAGTTTTACAAGTCTCAAACGTTTACAAGTATATACGATTAGCTAAGTGTACTTGGATCAACCAAGCAGGCTTGTCAGGCCCATAGATCTATGACGTCGCCAAGCTAGCAATAGTTAATGATTGTACATATAATCGACATTACATGGTAGCTACAAAGATCAACTAACCATAACATACAAGTGAATTGCCATAAGTTTACAAGAATCAAATGTTTTTACAAGTGCAACGGTTATAAGGTAACATGTTTCACCCCAAAGTGTGAAAATATGAAAAAGGGGTATAGAAATACTCACATGGAAAACTCACAAGTATAGTGATGGTTGTAGAGTAGATAAGAAAACTTGATGTCAAGAGTCAAAGGTGATGTCCTAAATGATAAAAAGAACAATAACTTGAGGTTGGAATTCATTACAAGAAATTAGGACGTTTAGAGAATGCTAAAAAAAATGAAAGGTAGATTGAAAAAGGATTGTTGCATCAATTTTAGATTTTGGACAGAATGTTGGTATGTGTTTGAACAGGTTTTAAAAATAGAAAATAGTTTCATAAAATTATAAGAATTATAATTGATTAGTTCAAAGTCTCCCGGACAACTTTCGTTCAGAAACAATTTTATGAAAAGATCTTTAAATAGGTCAAACAAGCAGCACAAAACAGAAGGTGCTGAATTGCGCACTTATCTTGTGAAGGCTATTGTTGAGTCGTCCGATTGAGTTTGAAGACGTATAAACTGTCGTTGAAAAGGTAATTCAAAGAAATTAACATTGGAGTTTTAGTTTACTCAAATTTAGTTTGGTATGGTCAAGTTATGGTCAGTTGAAGTAAGATTATATTCTGCCAGAATTGTAGTAAGGCACTCATATGCACTTTTAAAATCATTAAAGCATGAAACGAGTTAGAACATTTTATTATGTTAATATATGGTATATTAGTCTTTATTTGAGTTATAAAAATATTCTAATACTTTGGCATAGCCATCATTTAGAACAATAATCTTGTGGAATAACCGAATGCGGCGGCATAGCCGTCCATATGCAAACGGGATTCTTTGTTTATGTTAGTGTGTTGTTAGCTTGATTTAGGAATGTTAGTGATTGTTATAAGGTTAGTAATTATTAAAATGTTAATGATCAAATGATGATGATTAATATAAAAAAGAGATTTGGTAGCAGAAAAAACAATAGTAAGAACATAAAGTCATGAGAACAATTGGATGTTAGGATGATTAAAATGTATAATATAAAAGCAATAAAAGATTACCTTAGTATTAAGAATTCTTAAAATTTCTTGTAAAATAAAATTCTTCAAATTGATCACAACCAATGGATGAAAGAAAGATATGATAGTAAGATTTTTAGAGAATGAGCAAATAAAAAGTGAGGCCTAAGCCTTGCTTTTATACTTGAGGTTAGGAGGAGGTTATGAATGGTGTTAGTGGTGATTTATAAGTCTTTTAAAAGGGGGTTATGATTTTGAAATAAATATAAGATTAAATAAAAAAATAGATAAAAGAATAATTGCAATTTATTTTCTTATAAAATCTTTATAACTTTTATAAGACTTGTAACTTTATAAATTTATTAAAATTCATTATATAACTTTATAAGTTTTAATAAGTCTTTTCCATTTAGTTATTTATTGTAAAATGATAAATAAAGATTTATATTTTTATGAAAAAGATTTATTTATAAAATAAATAAATTATTATTCTTTGTTTAAATGATAAAATGAATAAAACATTTTCAATATTGCTTAAATTGCACATTTAACGCATTTGATTCAATAAAATAAATAATAAAAATTTTAGATATTAAAATTTTGATCGTATGAAAGTTTATAGTGAGTTCGGGTTTGGTTTCATAATTTTGAAATTCGATCTATTAATCCATTAATACTAATAAAAGAATATTTTTTTGACACTTGTTATTTTTTAACCCATCTTTTTGCCACTTGTCAAACTTTTATATATTCACACATTGATTTTCCCCCCAAAGGGTATTATAGTAATTTAAATAATAATACAAGTTTCTCTTTATTATTAGAAATAATTTTATTAATTGCTATAATTCTCTCTCTTATCAAGATTTTTTGAAATCAAACTATATTTTTTATATATATATATATTTTATTAAAGAAGTTTAAAATTACATCTTTTAATTAAAATATCAAAATAATAAAAAAATTTATATAATATAAAATTTTCTAAAACACTAAACCTATTCTAAGCAAATATTTTAAATCGTTTTGTTTCTAAAAATATAAAGGTGAAAATTTTAAAAACAGTCTTATTAAAAACAACAAAAATAATTACAAATCATAGTTTAAAAAAAGAAGATTTTGATAAAAATATTTTTTTAATAAAAAAATCTTAAAACGAATGTCTAAAAATGAAACTATTGAGATAATAGAGTTATAAATAGTATAGTTATTTTATTTTTTGAACTATTACGTATATATAATTTTTAATTATATTTAATATTAAAATATTATAATCTAACTCTTCATGTTTTTACTAATTATAATCGGTTTAATTAATGGGTTTTTAGCTATATATCTATCTATATAAAAACTAAAATAAACATGAAATAATTGTAAGCCTTATCATACTAATTTTATCATTTATCTATAATAATAATAATAATAATAATGAATACTAATAATTTTACTCTTACCATTTTCAAATTAAAAAATATATATATACTTTAATAAATAGAAAAACCTATTTTTTATTAAAACACACTTTTTAAAAGTAAAATTTTTATAAAATACATAATACAACAAACTTTTTCTTTAAAAAATCATTTTTCTTAAAATAAAATATTTAAAAATCACATTTTTTTATAAAACAAAGTTTACGAAAATACATTATTTCTTATTTACTTAAAGTAGCTATCTATATCTAATATAATCATTTTTATCTTCAAGCATGATTTTATAATGCATAATTTTGATTACTAATTATTTAATATTTTATTTATTCATTCCGTGTAATACATGAGAACTAACCTAGTATTGCTTGTAGATGCATCATTTAATGACATATCTATCCTTTTATTTTTATAAATATTCATTTATATTAGGGAAACTTCAAGTGTTAATAGTCAAGTTTATTAGTGAGTTACTAGTGTCATTTAAAAAAAATTATCACTAAACTTTCTTATGTGTTCCAATGCTATGTAATATATATCTACAAATATTAAAATCTTTCAAAAATCATATTAGCAAATTGTAGAGATTAATGAAGAGGCTGATGCAACCTAAACATCTTTAGTCTTTCCTACATGTTGCACAAGTGCATTGAAGTGGAATGCTTCGGAAGTTTCACATATGCAACAGAAATACTCTAAGTGTGAAATCTTCCGAAGCCAAGACCAACATCTTCCGAAGCCAAAGATGAAGTCTTTCGAAGCCTCAGAGACAAAGTCTTCCAAAGCTTCAAGTTCATGAAGACAGATTTCTTCCGAAGACTTTTAGTAACATGCTTTATCAGATGTACTGTTCCATAAAGTTGGACACCTTTCCGTTGCAACTCTGCAAGTCACCAACTAACATGGTTTGGTGAAAAGGTCCATGTTTTTGGTAACTGTACATTGAGGTCTTGAGTTTGTAACTTTCTACTTTATGTACTTTATCCTTTTTGTAATAGATAAGGATGTGAGCTATGGCATGTCATAGTCACTAGTCAAAAGGCAATCTGCCTTTTAACTCTACAATTGATTTTGTTTGTGTCTAGTCAATTGTATCCAGCTGGCTTTCAAAGTATAGCCGACTGTAGGATGTAGTATAAGTATCTCATGTTGTTGTATCTTTCCAATATGCTTTGTAACACTTGTAACAGAACATAGAGAAAGCAATATACTGAATTCTTGAAAACCATACACCTGTGTTCTTTATGTTCTGTCTCTTACATTACTTGTGTTCTTAGTGTCTTATCTTGGTTAATCTAGTTTACTATTTGATTAAAGTTTGGTTAATCTCCTCTTTGTGTTGTTGTGTTGTAATTCACACCCTTCAACGATCCTGCATTTGGTATCAGAGCATTCAGGCTCTTGATATAAGATATGACCATCTTAAGATCCCTCACACACACAAATACCAAACTTTTCAAATGGCAGCCATTTTCAAAACTGATATGGAAACTGGAACCATGAACAAGTCCCCACTGATCACTCTTGATGAGTTTGACACCTGGTGTTTAAGAATGGAAGGTTTCATCAGGTCTCTTGATTCAAGAATGTGGGAGTCTATTGATAATGGACCTTTCATACCCAGCACACCCTCTACTACTGGTGCTGGTATGATCCCCAAGGATATGGCTAACTACTCTGATGAAGATAGGAAAAGAGTAGAGATAGACAGGAAAGCCATGACAGCTCTTCAAAATGCTCTTCCAAACTCTGTGTACAAAGGTTTCAAGAAGTGCAAAACAGCTAAGCAGCTGTGGGATGCACTGAAACTGATGTATGAGGGTTCTTCTGAAGCCAAGGAGAACAAGAAGGATCTCCTGAAGCAGCAGTTTGAAAACTTCACCTTTAAAACAGGTGAGACCATGACTCAGCAATACTTCAGGTATGTTGAGATTGTGGATACCCTAGTGGATGGAGGAGTTTCTCTTGAGAATAGAGACATTGTAAGGAAGCTCATGTCCTCACTTCCTAGGCAATGGACACACTACTGTGTTGGTGATCAAGAGAACTGAAAATCTCAAAACTCTCACTCTGACAGAGTTATATGGGATTCTCAGTGGCTACCAGATGGAGATGAACATGCAGGGTTCATCTGGCAACTCCAACAATCAAATGGGTTCAGCCCTACATGTGGTTGAAAGGTATAGCATAGAACCCAAACATCATCTTATATGCTACCCTGACAACTCACCCAAGGGTCCTTTCATCACCTTCCTAGAGACACCAAGGGAGAACTACACTCAAGGAAGCTCATTTCAAGAGACAAGCTCTTCTCAAGCATTTGTGTCTTCTGATGAAAGCTGTGACAACTCTCTTTTCACTCTTGAAGACCTGGACTGTATCCATCCAGATGATCTGGAGTACATGGAAATAGTCCAGCAGATGGCTCTTCTCACTCACAGAGCCAATAAGTTCTACAAGAGGACTGGAAGGAATTTCCCGAGCAATGCAACCAGTGGAAAGTTTGGACTGGACAAAGGCAAAGTCAAGTGTTACAACTGTAACTTGATGGGCCACTTTGCCAGAGAGTGTAAGGCACCTAGAACCAATGGTGGCCAAACACAATCCAGACCAAACTACACTGACAAAGTTCTCCATAATGAGAAGTCAAAGCAACAAGCTGCTGTTGCTGTTGAAGAAGGAGGCTTTGACTGGAGCTTTCAGGTGGAAGATGCTTCTCCAAACCAAGCACTGATGGCAGATCATGATGAAGCCAAGGTATTGGAACATCTCTGTACTCCTGAATGCATTGCTAAAGTTAACAGGTACACATCCTATAACTTGGAACTGAGATATGATATTGAGTCCTTAAACATTTTAAAATCTGATTTTAGAAAGTCTAAAAATGATTATAAGCTGAAAATAGAGGACTTAGAGAAAACAATTTCAGTTCTAAAACATGAACACACAGATTTTAGGACTCAAATTAAAGATCTCATAACCAAGTTAACTGAGTGCCAGGCTGAGCTTGTGATCAGCAAAGCCAGGGCAGAAAAGAGTGTTCTTGAAGAAGAGACCTTCAAGAACATGATATCCTCATCCCTGCACAACAAAGTGTGCTATCAAAATAGACAGGGACTGGGATCAATGAGATAGCTCCTCCACACACAATCTTGTCAGTAAGATCTCCTAGGTGTGGAACTTGTGAAGATGAGCTTCCTCTCATAGATCCTATGAGTGAGGAGGATGAAGAAGAGATAGTGAAGAATCCCTCTACTAAGAGTGAAGAGGAAGATTCCAAGAAGGGCCACTGTCACACCCTCAAAATCCACTTACGGGGTATTACCGCGAGGCGCGTGAACAAACCAGGATCACAGTCAATAGTTACTCAGAACGACTCTATATGCCATAATTTAAATAAAAATCAACCAAAGTACAAACTTTAAACTGTGCGGAAGCGTTTTGAAAACAACCCAAAGAAATAAAAGTATAACTATAGCAAAACATGTGCCAACCCAAAAGAGTAAACAATAATCATTAAAATGCTAAAAATGTCTTGAAGACCGAGTCTTAGAATGCAAGTGAACCATGCAGTGCTCCTATGGCAAGCAAGCTAATGACCTGAGAATAGCATACTAAAATGTCAACACAATGGTTGGTGAGTTCAAGAGATATTCAAACATAAACAGTTTAATAATAGAGATATAAAAGTAGTGCATCGTAACAGATAGCTAGTCCGTTAACAATAAATATTATTTCATAGTGATTGCGCAATTAAAGCTGACTGTGTTACGTTGTTGCCTCCTGTCACGACTTAACAGGTCGTGACAATGTTCAATAGGACAAATTGCACCTGGTTGACCTCGAGTCACACAGGTGGGGCTCGTCAGACCCAGTAGTACTACCCAAATTTCCCCGCTATTCAATATTAACAATTCGAAAGTGTGAGGACTTTTCCATGATATCAACACTATATAATATTATACACAACTTGAATATATAAAGCGTTTGTGATTTACCAGTATGCTATCTCCCCCAAAAGAGGTTAAATAAAGAGTAGGGCATGAACTCACCTGATATGCGTATAGATACTTAGAGTTTGACTTGACAAACAGAATAGACAGACAACCTTCAGAGGTTACCTAGATCATATAAGTACATGAGCACGTGTAAGCAAGAACATGTGAAACCCTAAGTACACTACAACCAAGGACTCAAGATTTCAAACAAAACAGACATGTTTGACCCAGTTGACCCGTTTGACCCGTTGGTGACTTTATGTGTTGTAAGCCATTCAAGTAATCATACACACATATCATACATAGTTAACATTTGAAATAGATCATATGTATGCTATATCATCCAGGTGTATCACTTAGATCATCATATAACCAAGTATCATACAAGTCATGCGAATCTAGAACATTAATATATCCACTAGTTATAACACAACTAACATGTCACACAAAGATCAAACCACTCACCACATGCCATGTGAAGCCACTCACGACTTCACATCCTAAACCCTGCCAATCCTACTAAGTAGGAGCCTCAGATTCGCACGTGTGTATGATGATCATAATCATATTCATTATCCATGTACATTGCATTCAACAACATCACAACAATCAATTTCCAGTCCCAAACATGATGACCTAACCACTCATCAACATCAACATCACACGTGATCATCAAAGTCCAAACATCACCCATGATTATCCAAAACATCCCATACAACTAATTTAACATGTTTCATCACCTTAGAATTCATCCACGAACTTACTAACATGCTTCTAACATCCCAAACATGTTCAAACTATCATCTTTCACATTTTGCATAAATAAAGTTTCCCTTTTGGGAAAGCACATCCCAAAATCCATCAAACATCCTATGCATTCATGAATTCATTAATAATATACCAATTCAAGCTCATATCATCATCTAAGCATGATCAACAACATCCAAACATCATAACACATCAATTCATATCCTAAAAAGTTACTATCTTTAGTAATGTATGAACTATAACATGTGTTCTTGAAGTCCCAATGATCACAACAACAATCTAACATCTAATTATCACCATGAACACATCCATAACATCAATTCATCAATAATTCAACATTACATGCAAAATAAAGTTACTATTATTAGTAAGCTATGAACATCCACATCAATTCATCATTTTCTTGCAAAATCAATGTAACCTAGCATTCATACAACCTATTAATCATCAAACATTCATCAAACAATCATCATTCATCCATTATCCTACCAATTTTCGAATTAGGGTTTGCTTCCAATCAAAGTCCATGATCAATCCACTAGAAACATACAATTCATACATAATCAACGTTAAACAACATGTATTCAATCCAACTAACATACTAACATCATCAAACAACATCAATTTCGACCCTATGAAGATCCATAAATGATTTTCGGTTTGGCCATCATAAAAAAAACTCACAAAAACTTGAAAAATCTAACCTTTAAACGTGTAATTGCATGCAATTGATGTTTCCTACGTGTTGTAATCCTTGAAATCGACCAAAACCGAAGCACGATGATTGTTTCTTGATCAAAATCGCAAAGAGAGGGTGTGGGTGAGGGTTTGCGGCCGATTTGGAGTTTGGGGGGATTAGGGTTTGTTAATTTTGTTAAGTTTTAGTTTTTGGTAATTACACTTAACCCCCTTTATTTTATATTTTATAAAAACTATTCTTTTAAACACTTTTTGAAAGGTTTTAACTTAATAATACCAACATTATTAATCAACAATAATAATATTTACATTATTTTCACAAGTCACAAGATAGGAAATTTAAATATACGCGTTTCCACGTTACGCGATAAAATTCACCGTTAACATTTAAATTGTGTAAACACATAAGCATAACACAATAATCACATAATCAATTATATTATTATTATTAGATCACCAACATTAAACGACAACTAGTGTGTGTTTACGACACATGTATGCAAGACTTAACGGAACTAACGGAGTTTGATAACGGAAATTTACCGGATGTCACATTATCCCCATGTTGAAAGAATTTTCGTCCCGAAAATTGCGTTACATGGTGAGAGTGTTCCATCACTGGTCTACTGCATTGGCACACAGAAATCGAAATCGAGTGAGTTTTGGATGAGTTGTCACATCATCCCCATGTTGAAAGAAATTTTGTCCCGAAAATTTAAATCAATACCTTCGTCTGCTGGCATCGTCCTTTCGAATAGTTGAGGGTACTTAAGCTTCATTTGATCTTCTCGTTCCCATGTGAATTCCGGTCCACGTCGCGAATTCCAACGGATTTTGACAATGGGTATCTTGCTTTGCTTAAGTGTTTTCACCTCACGGTCCATCACCTCGACTGGTTCTTCGATAAAACGTAATTGTTCATCCACTTGAATTTCTTCTAGTGGTAAAACCATTGTTTCATCAGTTACGCACTTCTTCAGGTTTGACACGTGAAATACATCATGGATTCCACTTAGCGAATCAGGTAGGGCTAGTCGATAGGCCACTGGACCTATTCTTTCCACTATTTCAAATGGTCCAACGTACCTCGGATTTAGTTTCCCTCATTTACCAAACCGAACTACGCCTTTCCATGGTGAGACTTTCAACAAAACCTTGTCACCAACCTGAAACTCTAAAGGTTTCCGTCTCTTGTCAGCATAACTCTTTTGTCTGTCTCGCGCTGCAGCCATATGGTTCCGTATCTGTACAATCTTCTCAGTTGTCTCATGAATTAACTCGGGACCTGTTAGCTGACTATCACCAATTTCTGCCCAGCAAAGTGGTTATCGACATTTTCTCCCATACAGCGCCTCGAAAGGTGCTGCCTGTATACTAGTATGATAACTGTTGTTATAAGAAAACTCCACCAATGGCAGGTGAATTTCCCAGTTATTCCCGAAGTCAATCACACAAGCACGTAGCATATCCTCTAACGTCTGTATGGTACGCTCACTCTGGCCATCCGTCTGTGGGTGATATGCAGTACTCATATCCAATCGTGTACCCAAAGATTTCTGTAATGATTGCCAGAAATGTGACGTGAAATGAGCGTCACGGTCGGAAATAATCGAGATCGGTACACCATGTCTCGAAACAATCTCTTTAAGGTACAGTCAAGTTAATTTCTCCATCTTATCTATTTCCTTAATTGCAAGAAAATAAGCAGACTTTGTCAATCGATCCACAATAACCCATATCGTGTCACAACCAGTACTAGTCCGGGGTAACTTAGTAATAAAATCCATGGAGATTTGTTCCCATTTCCACATTGGTATCTCAGGTTGTTGTAACAGTCCGGATGGTTTTTTATATTCCACTTTTACTTTCGAGCAGGTCAAACACTTGCTCACATACGTAGCTACATCCGCTTTCATGTTAGGCCACCAATAGTGCGCCTTTAGGTCATGATACATCTTGTCGGATCCAAGATGTATAGAATACTTAGATTTGTGTGCCTCGCTCATAACTAAATCTCTCAGATTTCCATAAACAGGCACCCAAAGTCTATCCATGAACTCCCGAATTCCATCCTCTTTCACCACTAGCTGTTTATCCATTCCCCTTAATGACTCAGAACCAATATTTTCTGCTTTTAAAGCTTCTATCTGTGCCTCCTTAACTTGTTCGGGCAGTTGGGTACTGATAGTAAGCTGTAAAGCTCGCACCCGTCGGGGTTAGCTGTTTCCTTCCTGCTTAGGGCATCGGCAACTACGTTCGCCTTTCCCGGATGGTACTTAATAGCGCAATCATAATCGTTTAGTAGTTCCACCCAACGTCGCTGCCTCATATTCAACTCTTTTTGCTCGAAGATATGTTGAAGACTCTTGTGATCGGTGTAGATAGTGCACTTGGTACCGTACAAGTAATGTCTCCAGATCTTTAAGGCAAAAACCACTGCACCCAATTCTAAGTCATGGGTGGTATAGTTCTACTCATGAACCTTTAGTTGTCTCGAGGCGTAGGCTATCACCTTATCTCGTTGCATCAAGACACGACCCAATCCTTGAATGGATGCATCGCAATACACCACAAAGTCTTCCGTTCCCTCTGGTAATGCTAATATCGGGGCAGTTAGAGTTTTTGTTTTAATAATTGGAAAGTTGATTCTTGACTCTCACTCCATTTGTATGTCGTTCCTTTGTGGGTCAAGGCAATGAGAGGTTGTGCGATCTTAGAAAATCCTTCTATGAATCGTCAGTAATATCCTGCTAATCCCAGAAATTGTCTTATCTCGCTCGGCGTTTTGGGTGTAGTCTAATTCTTTATCGCCTCAATTTTGGAAGGATCAACATGCATCCCTTTCTCATTAACAATATGACCTAGGAATTGCACATCTCTTATCCAAAAGTCACACTTTGAGAATTTAGCATACAGCTGCTCATTTTTCAACAGTTCCAAGATCATTCGTAAGTGCTCTTCATGCTCCTCCTTGGTCCTAGAATATATCAGTATATCATCGATGAACACAATGACAAACTGATCAAGATAAGGTTTGCACACGCGGTTCATGAGGTCCATGAACACAGCAGGTGCATTAGTCAACCCAAAAGGCATGACCAAGAACTCATAATGACCATAACGAGTACGAAACGCAGTCTTGGGAATGTCTTCTTCTCGAACTCTAAGTTGATGATAACCAGATCTCAAGTCAATCTTCGAATAATAGCTTGATCCTTGAAGCTGATCGAACAAGTCGTCGATACGAGGTAAAGGGTATCGGTTCTTGACTGTTACTTTGTTTAACTCTCTATAATCGATGCACATCCGGAATGTGCCATCCTTCTTCTTAACAAAAAGAACAGGAGCTCCCCAAGGTGATGTGCTAGGTCGAATAAAGCCCTTATCTAAAATCTCTTGAAGTTGTGATGAAAACTCTTGTAGCTCGTTTGGCGCCAATCGATAAGGTGCCCTAGCAATCGAAGTTGTGCCGGGAGTCAACTCAATCTGGAATTCCACTTGGCGGTGAGGTGGTAATCCAGGAAGATCCTCTGGGAACACATCTGGAAAATCGCATACTATGGGAATATCCTCCATTCTCCTTTCTTCTGCCTGCTTTTCGGTTACAAGTGCTAGGATAGCCACACGACCCTTTCGTAACAACTTTTGAGCTTTCATGAATGAAATGATGCCTATCACAACACCACTCCTATCACCTCTAATGGTAAGGATTTTATCATCAACAGGGATTTGTATGATCTTCTTATGACATATGACTTCCGCTTGCTTGCTAGAGAGCCAATCCATGCCTATCACAACATCAAAACTCCCTAGCGTAACAGGCATGAGATCTATAGCGAAAGTATGTCTAGCAAGTTCTATCTTACAGTCTTTAAGGATATGCGTTACATGGATTTGTTTACCGTCGGCTAATTCCACAGTGTATTTAGATTCTAAAGCAGAGGGTATATCACTTAAAAGACTACAGAACTTTAAGGACACAAAACTCCTATCGGCTCCAGTATCAAATAGTACCGTAGCAAAACAACCATTAACAGAGAATCTACCAGTAACAGTTGTTGGATCATTTAGAGCCTCACCTGAGCCAATGACGAAGGCTCTCCCCTTGGCTCCATCTTTATTGCCGCCATTACCAGTACCATTTCCACCGTTGTTGTTATTACCGTTGTTATTGTCACACCCCAACCTTGACGGCGGAAACGTCGAGGAGTGAGAGTTAAGATCGTTCATAGCCACATAACGCTATTAAAAATCCAAATATATTTTACACATAAGTTTCATTCATCACATTACAAATGTAAGTCTCAAAGGATATAAAAACGTAACATAAAAAGTAACAATTCATCCTATTTTATTTATTAATCTAGGTCCAATCCTAGATGTGCAAGCTTCAATGTGCAGATAATCAAACTTGGGCATTTCCTGAAACATGTTAAAAATAAAGGGGTCAACAATAATGTTGGTGAGCATTCCATAGTTTTAAATACATAGCATATATAAAAGATGGCAATTCAAGTCATAAGTTAGTGAATAAAGTGATTAGGGATGTCATGAACAATGTAACAATCAAGCCTCGACAAAATTTTACAAGTCTCAAATGTTTAAAGTATATACAATCAGTTAAGTGTACTTGGATCAACCAAAGCAGGCTTGTCTTGCCCATAGATCTATGACTTCACTGGGCTAGCAATAGTTAATGATTGTACATATAGTGCCATAACATGGTAATCACAAAAAGTCCAACTAACCACAACTTACATGAGGAATTGCCATAACGTTTACAAGTCTCAAAAATGTGTGCAAGTGTAAAGATAATAGGATAACATGTTCCACCCCAAAGTGTAAAAACATGAAAAAGGGGTATGGAAGTACTCACATGATCAAATAATATATATTTGATGATTAATAAGAATAATAACAAGCAACGTTCAACGTAGACCTTCACAACGCACCTAAAACAAGTATATATTTACAAGGTTACAATTTAATATAATTAATAGTTAAACGAGGCTAGGGTTTCAATTGGTATTTTGAGGATTTTAAATGACGTTGGTTAGAGAGATCGTATATATACTTAATCTAAGAGAAAATGTCATGTATCAAATTTTAAGGAAGTTAAATCCTTTATAACAATTTGTGAAGGTTAATTATAAAATATATAAATTCTATAATTATCATATTTAATCCTTAATTGTATAGTATTTAAATAATAATTACATGATTTACCAATATTATATAAAGTCTATTCTTATAAAAATAACTTTATTAATTTTATTTTATAAGGAAATTGTTAAGGTGTTTAAAGTGATGAATTTGTAGAAAAATAATAGGATAGCTTTAAAAATAACCAAAGTTTACAAAATCTCTTTTTATAATTTTTAGAAAATTTTATATATTTTTTGAAAGGCTGAAAAGCCAAAAACAATTGAATTGGAGGTCGCCGGGTTCGAACCCGGGACCTCTAATTCGGAATGAGAGTGGGGAACCAGTGAACCAAGGCCTTAGCCACGGTTTTACTTGGTTCTCTAATCTTAAGAACATCCGTTTCAGAATAGCCCCAAATTCGTATGAACCCTAGTTTGATTTGAATCGAAATTGAAGGTCAAATCGATGATGTTTAAGAGAAAGAACATGGGGCTTTGATTCCCCATGTGATTACGCGTATATAATTGTTGTTTATTTACCCGATTGATGATGAATTCAAGATGAACACGACGAAGAACAATTCGCGGCCACGTAAACCGGTTTGATGCTCAAATGATGATGATAATCAAATTCAATGCACAGATAGTTTCAAATGACCTCGAGGATGAAAAACCCTGTATCAATTTCGAGTTTTGAAGCTTGGAAGATGGGGTTCGAATGGTAGCAGATTCGCGATGAGGGGGTAATCGTATAACCTGTTTGTGTGATTTCAGGTGTAATTAGAAGGTGTGGACGATTAATCGTAGTTAGATAGCCGTTTAGGTTCATTCAATTGAATTATTACAGAGTTTTAATGCCTAAACGGCTATAAGATTAATGGGTTTCGGTTACTCGATCGATTTGGGTTTGTAACCGGCGTTTAAACGCGTTTAAAGTGCGCATTCAGGTTCGAATCACGTAATCAAAACGGTTTGGGTCGGTTTGTGTGTTAAAACCGAGTGTTTTGAGGCGTTTTGAAGCTCACCGGAGCCATAGCCGGCGGTAGCCGGAGGCTTGGCCGGAAAAGCGGGGTAAGGGGGGAAATGGTTTGGGTTTTTTTCAAAAATTACACAAATGGTCCCTCAAGTTATGCATGCTTATTATTTTATGCAAAAACTCCCATATTAAGTTTCTAAAATGGCAAAAACACCCCCCCCCCAACTTTATTACTTTAAGTTTTAATATTTTTAAGTTTAATGATTCTTTATAAATTATTATCATTATAGTTATCATTTATTGTTGTAATTATTATTAATATTATTTTTATTATTAATATTATTTACCATAATTCTTATGTTCAAATCAATAGATAAACTATAATATTTTACATTAAAGGATTAAGAATAGATCACACAACTACCCACAAGTTTCATGAAAAGGCATTAATAGTCCCTACAAGAATAAACGAGATTAACTATTAGTTAACCAAAAATGCAATATGTTACAGTTATTGTTGTTACCGTGATTGTTGGTGCTGTTGTTGTTATTGTTGTTGTTGCCATTACCGTTCCTCCTTAGTTGTGGGTAGTTTCGCCTGTAATGCCCTTCTTTCCCACATTCGAAACAACCCTTGGGAGTTTCTTGAGGTTGTTGTGGCCTCCTTACCAGTTCACCACGACAATCCTTTGCAGCGTGTCCAATTTTCCACAACGTTGACACTTGAAGCTATCACACCTTCCCACATGATGGTAATTACATCGAGTGCACTTCGGATGTCTACCACCATAACCACTGGGTCTTTGATTATTTGCAGGCGTTTGGTTGAAGTTACGGCTATTGTCGAACCTCCGTTGCTGCTGAGCCGGCTGTTGTTGCTGTTGAGGTTGAGGTTGACCGCTAGAAGATGATGATGCTTTGGTGTTGTTGGCATTATCCCACTTTCTTTTGTTGTCGGGCACGCTTGCCACATCGCCCCGTTTGGGTAGACGTCCTTGCTCCACGGCTTGGTCAGTTAGCCTGTGAGCTAGCTGGATGGCTTGCTGAATTATGGCTGGATTGGAAGCAGTTACCATACTTTGGATTTCGGGTATCAATCCCCGTATGTAATGCTCTACCCTTTTATGCACCTCATTCACCATTCCCGGGCACAAAGTTGCTAATTCATGGGTTCTGGTGGTGTAAGCCTCGATTTCCGAGCCCTGCATCTTCAATTGCCAGAACTCCATCTCTAACTTCTGCACTTCGTTGCGAGGACAGTACTCCTCAGTCATCATTGCTTTGAACTCATCCCATGGAAGTCCATTCGCCATCGCTTGTCCTAGCATCTGGACTTGCGCGTTCCACCAAGACAGAGCAGCACCCTCCAAAGTCCCGGTGGCATACTTCACTTGATCCGCAGGTGGACAGTTACATTTGGAGAAGACAGACTCAGTCTTCTCGAACCATCGTACAAGCCCTACAGCACCCTCTGTACCGCTGTAGGTGTGTGGTTTACAGTCCATAAAGGACTTGTAGGTACACACTGGTGGTCCTGTTTTAACACAACACACATTAATCAGACATCCCATACAGTTATGAAGGATATCAGATTTATCTTTCTATCATTGTTTTACCTACTGGTTGACCCACGTGGGCAGCAGCCCCTGCCGCCTGAACATGCTCATTAATTAGAGCAGCTAATTTTGCGGGGTCATGTTAATAGCACCACCGCCCTGTTCTCCGGTGCCACGTCCATGTCCGCGTCCACGTCCGCGTCCACGACCACGTCCACGTCCACGTCCACGGGCGTCCATTCTTTTCACTTTACATTCACAAATACAATAATGAGTAACATCAAACACATTTAACTCATTGAAGCACAGTAAACAGTAAATAACAGAAATAATGAATCATCACAACCACAACATTCATAACAAAAATAATAACCAAAGTAAATAAATTGTAAATGAGTCACAATGTATTTATCAATGTCAAACTTTAAGTTTGTCGTTCGTGTGGGGAAACAACCCTTCCCACATAGGTTTCAAAAAGAAAAACACTACATAGTCTAAGTCACATAAAGAAGTCAATCAACAACATCTGACCCATCACTGTCATCCTCCATCTCCTCCGGTTCCTCCTCTTCGGATCCCTCCTCGGGATCCTCCTCATCCTCAGGGTCTGCTGCAGAAGCAGGAGCTATAGCAATCTGAAGTGCCACTAGTTGAGCTTCTAAAATGGCAATCCTATTATCAGCTATGGCGTCCCCCTGTTCACGAGCAGTCACGCACCCTTGGAGTGCCATGAGACCATCTTGCATATGGTGACACCCGTTTAGGGTCTTCCCGTGTTGTTCCTTGAGTTCATCCAGTTGATGTCTCAGTTTGTACACCTCTTGCTGCAGTGTACAGACATCACCCGTGAGCCGCCTTACTCGATGTTGCTCAGTGTCCAGTGCAGCCACTAGTACAGCAATCAGTTGCTCGTTGGACTACACCGTCCGTGGGAGTGAAGGCATTGGTTGGTCGGCATGGTTCCTAGTCCTGGGCCTCGGGACAGGTACGCGCTCCCTAAACATGATATGATCAACAAGTCTAGGATAGAAACGCCAGTCTCGTGGAGGGTCACGCTTCATCAATGCAAAGGGTTGATCCCAGTCAATCTCCTCTCGAGGATAAGCCAGTCGGGGCCAATCGAATCCATCATCAGGTACAGGTGCGGGAGGTGGGGATTCAGATCGTGAAGGTGATTCAGGTCGTTTACCCGGAGCTCTCGATGACGATGCCATGCTGCAGAGAGTGTGACGTGTATGCCAATGAGTATACAGTAGATGAGAATAAGGCACAGGTAACTAATTAACTGTGTGTGGTTATAGTCTAGTGTGTATGCAACCTAGTTCCCTATAACCAATGGCTCTTATACCAATCTGTCACACCCTCAAAATCCACTTGCGGGGTTTTACCGCGACGCGCATGAACAAACCAGGATCACAGTCAATAGTTACTCAGAACGACTCTATATGCCATAATTTAAATAAAAATCAACCAAAGTACAAACTTTAAACTGTACGGAAGCGTTTTGAAAACAACCCAAAGAAATAAAAGTATAACTATGGCAAAACATGTGCCAACCCAAAAGAGTAAACAATAATCATTAAAATGCTAAAAATGTCTTGAAGACCGAGTCTTAGAATGCAAGTGAACCATGTAGTGCTCCTATGGCAAGCAAGCTAATGACCTGAGAATAGCATACTAAAATGTCAACACAATGGTTGGTGAGTTCAAGAGATATTCAAACATAAACAGTTTAATAATAGAGATATAAAAGTAGTGCATCGTAACAGATAGCTAGTCCGTTAACAATAAATATTATTTCATAGTGATTGCGCAATTAAAGCTGACTGTGTTACGTTGTTGCCTCTTGTCACGACTTAACAGGTCGTGACAATGTTCAATAGGACAAATTGCACCCGGTTGACCTCGAGTCACACAGGTGGGGCTCGTCAGACCCAGTAGTACTACCCAAATTTCCCCGCTATTCAATATTAACAATTCAAAAGTGTGAGGACTTTTCCATGATATCAACACTATATAATATTATACACAACTTGAATATATAAAGCGTTTGTGATTTACCAGTATGCTATCTCCCCCAAAAGAGGTTAAATAAATAGTGGGGCATGAACTCACCTGGTATGCGTATAGATACTTAGAGTTTGACTTGACAAACAGAATAGACAGACAACCTTCAGAGGTTACCTAGATCATATAAGTACATGAGCACGTGTAAGCAAGAACATGTGAAACCCTAAGTACACTACAACCAAAGACTCAAGATTTCAAACAAAACAAACATGTTTGACCCAGTTGACCCATTTGACCCGTTGGTGACTTTATGTGTTGTAAGCCATTCAAGTAATCATACACACATGTCATACATAGTTAACATTTGAAATAGATCATGTGTATGCTATATCATCCAAGTGTATCACTTAGATCATCATACAACCAAGTATCATACAAGTCATGCGAATCTAGAACATTAATATATCCACTAGTTATAACACAACTAACATGTCACACAAAGATCAACCACTCACCACATGCCATGTGAAGCCACTCACGACTTCACATCCTAAACCCTGCCAATCCTACTAAGTAGGGGCCTCAGATTCGCACACGTGTATGATGATCATAATCATATTCATTAGCCATGTACATTGCATTCAACAACATCACAACAATCAATTTCCAGTCCAAACATGATGACCTAACCACTCATCAACATCAACATCACACATGATCATCAAAGTCCAAACATCACCCATGATTATCCAAAACATCCCATACAACTAATTTAACATGTTTCATCACCTTAGAATTCATCCACGAACTTACTAACATGCTTCTAACATCCCAAACATGTTCAAACTATCATCTTTCACATTTTGCATAAATAAAGTTTCCCTTTTGGGAAAGCACATCCCAAAATCCATCAAACATCCTATGCATTCATGAATTCATAAATAATATACCAATTCAAGCTCATATCATCATCTAAGCATGATCAACTACATCCAAACATCATAACTCATCAATTCATATCCTAAAAAGTTACTATCTTTAGTAATGTATGAACTATAACATGTGTTCTTGAATTCCCAATGATCATAACAACAATCTAACATCTAATTATCACCATGAACACATCCATAACATCAATTCATCAATAATTCAACATTACATGCAAAATAAAGTTACTGGTATTAGTAAGCTATGAACATCCACATCAATTCATCAATTTCTTGCATAATCAATGTAACCTAG
This sequence comes from Flaveria trinervia, assembly GCA_025506515.1. NCBI lineage: Eukaryota > Viridiplantae > Streptophyta > Magnoliopsida > Asterales > Asteraceae > Flaveria > Flaveria trinervia. The sequence continues at coordinate 97,559,891 of CM046445.1, forward strand.
CATTCATACAACCTATTAATCATCAAACATTCATCAAACAATCATCATTCATCCATTATCCAACCAATTTTTGAATTAGGGTTTGCTTCCAATCAAAGTCCATGATCAATCCACTAGAAACATACAATTCATATATAATCAACGTTAAACAACATGTATTCAATCCAACTAACATACTAACATCATCAAACAACATCAGTTTCGACCCTATGAAGATCCATAAACGATTTTAGGTTCGGCCATCATAAAAAAACTCACAAAAACTTGAAAAATCTAACCTTTAAACGTGTAATTGCATGCAATTGATGTTTCCTACGTGTTGTAATCCTTGAAATCGACCAAAACCGAAGCACAATGATTGTTTCTTGATCAAAATCGCAAAGAGAGGGTGTGGGTGAGGGTTTGCGGCCGATTTGGCATTTGGGGGGATTAGGGTTTGTTAATTTTGTTAAGTTTTAGTTTTAGGTAATTACACTTAACCCCCTTTATTTTATATTTTATAAGAACTATTCTTTTAAACACTTTTTGAAAGGTTTTAACTTAATAATACTAACATTATTAATCAATAATAATAATATTTACATTATTTTCACAAGTCACAAGATAGGCAATTTAAATATACGCGTTTCCACGTTACGTGATAAAATTCACCGTTAACATTTAAATTGTGTAAAACACATAAGCATAACACAATAATCACATAATCAATTAGATTATCAATAATGTAATATTATAATTATTATTAGGTCACAACGTTAAACGACAACTAGTGTGAGTTTATGACACGTGTATGCAAGACTTAACGGAACTAACGGAGTTTGATAACGGAAATTTACCGGATGTCACAGCCACTATCCTTCTGAGGAGAAAGTGAAGACTGTGATGACCAAGTCCATGAGAAGAACTTGATTAGAAAGAGCAAAAGAAAGGCAAGGAAGGCTCAAGAGATCAAGGCTACTTTTGACTCTAAGCATAAACAAATTTTTATTTCTGCAGGGTTAAAGTGGTAGGGACTGAAGGCATCAACCAAAACTCTGCTAAGAGTTCTGGTTCTTGCTCAACTCATCTCAGCAGCAAGAAGAAGACTGATCTGCTGTGTACCACTGCTGCACAACCTGGTCCATCAAACTCCACGCACAGCTCTCAGCCCAAGAGGACTGTATCAGCATCTGCAAAGATGAAGGTGGAGAAGGGAAGTGACCAAAGACAGTCTTACTCTCAAGACAAGGCTTTTGTGAAGAAGAAGATGAATTGTGTTATGTGTGACAGCACCACTCACATTACAAAGGATTGTCCCTTCAATCCTAAAGGTACTATCCATATGGCTAAAACAAAGGCTTCAAAGAGTTCTAAGAAGATTCAGGCTTTGGAAGGAAAACCAGTTTCCTTCGGAAGTTTCAAATCTAACAAGAAGGAAAGTGGAAAATTCTCTTCGGAAGAACATTTGGTCTCGGAAGAAAGGAGTTCTTCCGAAGCACTAAAGTCTGCTGCAGTGTTTGTAGAATCTTCCAAAGGTTTAGTCATCAAAACTTCTGAAACTCCAAAAGTTTCTAAAGTTTTGAAGGTCAAGTCCAAGACTCCAAAGGTGGTGTGGACGTCTAAGAAAGACCAAGTGACTGAGATTTCTCCATCAACAACAGCTCAAGATCCTCTTAGTACAACCATAGGATCTATTACTGTTAATTTACCTTCTGCAAGTGAGCCCAAGACAAGCAAGGCTTGGGTTTCTGGATGTAACTAATCATTCTCTTTTGTGCAGGGACAGCTGAAGACAGACAGAAATGTTTGGATCATAGACAGTGGTTGCTCCAGGCACATGACTGGTAATAGGTCACTACTCCAGAACTTTTGAAAGGATTGATGGAGGACCTGTTGCTTTTGGAGGAGATGAAGGTGCTTACATTTCTGGAAGGGGCAAGGTCACAAATGGTAAGCTCAGCATTGAAAAGGTAAACCTAGTTAAGGAGCTTGGATACAATCTTCTGAGTGTATCTCAATTTTGTGATCAGAGTCATAACATGCTCTTTACTGAGCATGAGTGCATTGTTCTTAAGCCTGGTGTGGTCATTCCTCATGAGCATATCCTGCTTAGAGCCCCCAGGAAAGGAAACATGTACAAGATGGATTTGCAAGAAACCTCTCCCTCCGGAGAAGTTTCATGCTTTCTATCTAAAGCCAATAGTGATGAGTCTTTCCTATGGCATAAAAGAATGTGCCATGTAAACTTTAAGAACATGAATAAATTGATTAAGCATGATCTGGTAACTGGAATGCCAAAGAAAGAGTTTACAAGTGATGATCACTGTGTTGCATGCCTGAAAGGGAAGCAACATAAGGTATCTCATAAGCCTAAAGAAATGAACTCCATCACTACACTCCTACACTTGTTACATATGGATCTCTTTGGCCCCACCAGTGTAATGAGTTTAGGAAGGACCTTATACTGTCTAGTGATCACAGATGATTTTACAAGATTCACTTGGTCTTTTTCCTTAGAACTAAGGATGAGACTCCTGAGATTCTGAAGAATTTCATCCTAAAATTTGAGAATCAGTCTGATCACAAGGTCAAAATCATAAGATGTGATCAAGGAACAGAATTCAAGAACCAAACCCTTGATACATTTTATGATGAAAAAGGTATTGCAAGACAATTTAGTGCTCCCAGGACTCCTCAGCAAAATGGTGTTGCTGAGAGGAGAAACATGACACTGATTGAAGCTGCAAGAACCATGTTGTCTGACTCTAAACTGCCCATCACCTTCTGGGCAGAGGCTGTCAACACTGCCTGCTATGTGCAGAACAGAGTTTTAGTAGTTAAGACTCATGGCAAGATTCCTTATGAACTTTGGCACAAGAGAAAACCTTTCATTGGTTTTCTCAGGTCATTTGGATGTCCTTGCACCATCTTGAATACCAAAGATCAAATTGCCAAGTTTGCTGAGAAATCAGATGATGGACACTTTATTGGATATTCTTCACAAGCTAAGGCTTATAGAGGGTACAATCTCAGAACTAGAATAGTTGAGGAGTCAGCCAATGTGACCTTCAATGAACACACACCATGTGTTGCTGGTTCTGGTCCAGATTGGCTATTTGATCTTGATTTGGTTACCAACTGTTTTAACAAATCTTATAAGAATGTTTCAGGATCTACAGAAAATTTAAATACAGGTGATCCTGACCCAAGATTTGAGCTAGGAAGACCTTCAAGTCATACATCTTCAGCTCCAGTTAGAACTACTTCTGCAAATGAGGTTTCTATCAGCATAACAATGACAAATTCAGCTGATACATCTGGTATGCCTTCAAATTCCAGCTCAGAGGCTCTACAACCAAATAAGAACACCTCAACTGTGGAAGGCAACAATGGTGATGGTGACAGTGACCAAGAATTTTTTGATGCCACTAACCACACCATAGATGAGAACATCAATGATATCACACACTGCTTGGATCAAGTTTCACTTGAAAAGTGTGCTGATGTGGTGGGAGAAACATCCATGCCAGATCTAAATTTTTCTAATTTAGATCTTTCTCAACAACTTGCTATGATTCCTCAGCTTAGGATCCACAAGTCTCATCCTACCACAAACATCATTGGAGATGTTGTCTCCGGGGTAAAAACAAGAGGACAAACCCATGAAGCAAATGTTTGTCTTCACTCTTGTTTTCTATCCTAGATAGAGCCAAAGAAGGTTGAGGAAGCTCTAAAGGATGGAAGTTGGGTTGAAGCTATGCAACAAGAGCTGCTGCAATTCAAAAGACAGAAAGTTTGGAACCTTTGTCCTCTTCCTTTTGGGTGTTTAGGAACAAGAAAGATGATAGAGGCATCATCATCAAGAATAAAGCTAGACTGGTGTTCAAGGATACACACAAGAAGAAGGGATTGACTACACTGATGTCTTTGCTCCAGTGGCAAGATTAGAAGCTGTTAGGATATTCCTGGCATTTGCTGCATCCAAGAACTTCAAGGTCTTTCAACTTGATGTGAAATGTGCCTTTTTATATGGAGTGATAGATGAAGAGGTTTATGTCAAACAGCCACCTGGTTTTGTAGATCCTGATCATCCTGATTATGTCTGCAAGCTTGACAAAGCTCTCTATGGGCTGCATCAGGCACCCAGGAAGTGGTATGAGACACTGTCTGAGTATCTCTGTAAACATGGATACAGGAGAGGTACTATAGATGGAACTCTCTTCATCAAAGGACAAGGAAAAGACATATTGCTAGTTCAAGTATATGTGGATGACATCATCTTTGGTTCAACTAATCCAAAGCTCTGCAAAGACTTTGAGAAGCTGATGAAATACAAATTTGAAATGAGTGCCATGGGGGAACTCAATTTCTTTCTGGGAATTCAAGTGAAGCAAGTTGAAGATGGCATCTTCATAAGTTAGTCAAAGTATGTTCAAGACATACTCAAAAGGTTCAATATGACTGACTGTAAGATTGCTAAGACACCCATAGCCAGAAACCACTCCCTTGGTTCTGATCTTGAGGGGGAGTGTGTAGATGAACACTTATACAGGGCTATGATTGGGCCTCTTATGTATCTTACTGCTAACAGGCCTGATATCATGTTTGCTACATGCATCTGTGCAAGATATCAAGCCAACCCTAAGATGTCTCACCTTATCACTATCAAAAGGATTCTAAGATACCTCAAAGGTGCATCAACACTTGGTCTATGTATCCCAAGAATTCTGACTTCAATCTGTATGCTTATACAGATAGTGATTATGGTGGTTGCAATATGACTGCAAAGTCTACATCTGGGGGATGTCAATTTCTTGGTGGAAGGGTTGTCTCATGGCAATGCAAGAAACAATACTATGTCTCTGCATCAACTGCTGAAGCTGAATACATTGCTGCCGCTAGCTTCTGTGCTAAAGTGCTTTGGATTCAGAATCAAATGCTAGACTATGGGTTAAATTTCAAGGAGACTCCAATCCACATAGACAACAACAGTGCTATCTCAATTACAGAGAATCATGTGCAGCACTCAAGGACAAAGCACATCATATCAGGTATCATCTAATAAGAGATAATTATGAAAAGGGATTAATTAAACTAGTCAAGGTTCACACAGATGAACAATATGCTGATTTGTTTACACAAGCTTTTGATGAACAAAGATTTAATATCTAATATCAGCTATTGGGATGATCAACCTTGAGTAAATTTTTCTTAAAACTAATTCTTATTATTTCTTAAAAAGTGTGTTCTAAGTTGTCTAGTTCATCATCTTCATAAGCTCATGTTTTCCTTGGATTAAAAAAACTCTTTCTCTAAAGACTTTCCTTAGATTATTGATGATTTTATACTTCGGAAGTTATGCATTTTAAGTTCGGAAGAAAATCATACCTTCAAAATATTTAACTGTCTAAAAAATTTACCTTCGGAAGAGATTTCAATTTTATCTTCCGAAGCTTAAATAGTTATCTTAGACACTTACTTATTTTCAAGGACCTTTTCCTTCCGAAGCAAAAGTTAACTCTCGGAAGCTTTGTTGATCTCTATACAAAGCACTCAAGTCTTAATTTTTCCTTCCGAAGCAAAATCATCAAATACTCTCAGGAAATTCTTCCGAAGTCATTTTAGCTTCGGAAGCGTTTTGACTTCCAAGAAAACTACTTTTTGAGCAAAAAGTAAACTACTTTTTCAGAGGTGGGACCGATATCCGGATTTCAAAGTTTATCCACTTTCATTAAACTTTATCTGAAATCCCTCTCTGATATAAACCCAACAGTTTCCCCCTCTTCTATCATCTTCTCTTCCTCCAAACCTAAAAACCCAAATTTCTCTCTGAAATTTCTTTCTTTCTTTCTTCTTCATCTCTAGCTACCTCACAATGGCTAACCTTGCTCACAGAAATGATCCCAACTTTACCATGCAGCTACACAGACAACACAATCAAGTTGCTCTGTTATGCTCTGAGAAAGATCCTCATTTCTTAGAGGTTTGCCGTTTCTTGTCTCTGTCCAACTACTTCACCTCCCTAACCATTAATCATCCACTCTATGAGGATTAGTTGCTTGAATTTTAGAAGACCTGCCAAGAGGTCATTATGGACGGGGAAAGGCACTATCTGCCACAGTGCAGGGGAGAACAATCTTCATCACTCTGGTCTTCATCAACTGACATCTTCAGCTGGATGATGATGAAGGTGAGGTTTTCTTCCCAAAGGAAGCTGTAAATTATTCCTTTGCGTAGATGGGGTATGAGGGAGATTTCTCTGTAAAGACCTTCAGGAAAGGGAAGGTCTCATCCAATGGAGATTCCTGCTCCATGTGGTCATTCACAGCTTATCAAACAAGCATGGTGGATGGGACCAGATTCCTGAAGATCTCTCCTTCATAGTCCATGGAATGGTTCAAGGGGTCAAATTCAGGTACTCTCAGTTTGTTTATACAAATTTGCTTGCAAATTTAGACTCCTTTGAGTATTACATGTTTCCTAGATATGTCCAGTACATTCTTAACTGTGAACTGGGCTCACAGTTAAGGGAAACGGGTAACATCCTTAAATTGGGACAGATGAAGCCCGGCATCTTTAAAACACTGAGAAAGTCCATTGTTGGATTCTCTGGGGTAGAAACAGCCCTAGTCCCAAAAATGTTAGAGCTCATTGCTCAAGGTGACAACCTAGCAGTACAAGCTAGTGTTGAACCCACACCTGCTACTTTCCAACCACCTACACAGCCTCAAATCTCCGTTACCTACCAAAGAAAATCCAAACGAACCCCTGCTCAGACTATTCAGTCTGTGGAGGCCCACATACACTCACCCATACAGGAAGAAGTGGATACTGGAGCTCACACTTCTCCTGAGGAGTAGACCACTCCCATCTTTTCAAGAATTAGTGCTGAGGTTCCTCATGCTCAGCCTGATGAGCTCATTAGCCCTACTGCCTTAAGCCATCATTCTGAGTCTCAACACTCAAGTGATCAACCTTCAGGGGACAGTTACCATCCCCAGCCTATAGACCTCAACCAACTAATTCCCAACCTTGACTTCTATACTGATGAAGATCTAGGTTTCAGTGAGTATAACGAGTCTATCTTCTTTTCCCCTACTCAAAGAGAGATGAATACTCCTGAGTCTCCTACATCTATCCCACATCAGTCACCTACAACTGAGGTGGACACTCCTGAACCTGTTCCGGATGTCCATATGGAAGAGGCTCTCACTTCTGCAAGTGATTACATCATTAAGACCTCAACCATGGCAACTCAGCCTACTGACATCTCAACTAATACTGCCAGTAAGCAGAGGAAATCCAGTGGCCAAGAACTTAGAACTGGTCATGAGAGAAAGGACTCTGGTCCAATCTTCTCCACCCCCAGTGATTCTTCTAATGAAGATGAGGGGGATCTGAGACTAAAAGTGCAACAACTGTCCAAAACATGCACCTATTTAGTCTCAAAGGTCAGTCACCTTGAATATCATGTGACCACCTTACACAATAGGATCAATGATCAGCAACTTGAGATTTCATATCTTAAGGAAAAACTAGCTGGGAGACCCTTAAGGAGAGCTCAACCAGGAACACAAGAACCTGTGGATGTGATTGATCTATCCTCTAGCTCACCTATGCAAGTGGGTGATGCTACCAAAAAGGGGGAGAAAGTCTTTACAACCACAGAACCTGGGAGTTCCTCTAAGAGAATGGACATTGAGGACTCACCATCCTCACTTGCAACTGTGCATTCTCAGCAACCTCCTCTAGTTCACATTGATGTGGACTACACAGACTCCTTCATACAGAGTTTGTTTGAGGATGGGATACCAAGGGCTATGTCACCTTCATCATCCTTCAATCACATCATTGGATGGAGGTATGACAACAACTGGAAGGCCCTCATCATCATAAGAGTTTAAGGACAGCAGGAAGTCTTTAATTTTCAAAAATTGGACTACTATGAAGGTTTGGATCTAGTCAACATGCCACTTGTCAACCCAAGCCAATCAAGACAAGCTGACAGAATGGCTAAAAGAATCCAAGACAGGATCATTGCAGAGTTCAGCCTAAGAAGGAAACTAAGGCAATCAGGCAATGTCATTGGTCAACTGGATGTTGAGGCAGACCCTAAGATTAGCTTCATAAGGGAAACCTTGACTGAAGGCCCAGTGACAGAACCTGAGAGCCCTGTCTCATCATCTCCAACTGCTGCAGAGATCCATATTCCTTCTGAGACACCTGCTGGTGAAGGTGCTTCTCAACCTCTCTCTGGCCGAGCTCAGATGATGCAACGAGCAATGAAGGCCAAAGCTCTCTCCACCCTGAGTCACAAAGGTCTATGACTGACAAAGGGAAAAGAAAAATGACATCTGAGGAGATTGAGAAGGAGGAGAGAGAGAGGAAAAGGAGGCTAAGGGGAGAAGGTTCCTCTACTGAGTCTCCAAGACTCATGGAGTCTGCAATCAGGGCTGCCCCCAGACCAGATACTCAGAATGATGAGTTAAGGGCAGTCAGGATCAACTATCTGCAGACTAGGAACTATGACATAGATAATATCATTTCTTCCCCTTGGATGAATTGAATGAGCTGGTTGATCTGGAAAGGTCAAGAGAGAAGAAGGAGGCAGAAGATGCAGAACTCCTAGTACAGATCAAAGAAGAAAGAAAAAGAAAAAGACTGTACAGAGGTATGCCTACCCTCTCACCAGTTCAAGAAAGCCCTGAACAAGAGGATGTGGTTCAACAAGAACCTCAAGTAGATAAGGAAGAAGACAGAATCAAGATGATTAACTACCTGAGTGCCACAGGTCTCTATCAGGCAGATGCACTCCTTCCCTTACCTTATGACTATGTTGAGTTTGAGTATTTAAAACAACTTGAGCTTGAGTTAGTCAAGGAAAGAAAGACAACAAAGAGAAGATGAGGAAGAAGCTACAAAGTCAAGAGCCATCATCCAAAAGAGCATGAAGAAGTCTGCTGATAGGCAGAGGATGATGAGCTTCTTGAAGCTGTATGGATTCTCCGGAAGGAGACTTGGACCCATGTCTCTATCCACTATGGATGAGCATATCAGGGTAATCAAGCAGAAGATTAAGAGTGGAGTGCTCACTGACTTACACTCCACTCCAAGTCAGGCCCCACCTGAAGTGGAGGTTAAGGTTGAACAACCAGAGACAACACAACCTAGATCTCCTGCTGAGACTCAGCAAGCTTCATCTTCTGATCCACAGCAGGGTCAACCTCCTTTTCCTTCTGAGCCTGAGAGAGAGGAAGTCCCAACTGAGAGAGACAGTGAAGATCAATCTGGTGCTGCAGGCCAGTCTTCTCAGTTAAAATTTGGAAAGAGAAAGAAGAGGATGGCTTCTAAACCAAAGTCTAATAAGAAGAAGAAGCCTGCATCCCCTTCTGAACCTTAGGATGAATCAGAACAACCCGAGGATGTGCAGCCAGAGGATGCTCAACCAACTCCAACTTTAGTAGCTCCTCTTGCATCAGGAAGACCCATCTTGTCTTGGACATACACCACAAATCCAAAAAGGTGGCATGTTATTAGAGATCAAGGCATTGAAGACATTTATACATGGCAAGATATGTTTCAGTTGCCTCTGCATGACCTCTTTGACATGAGAAGACACTTTGACAGCCTGAAGGGTCCTGATCATCTTATGAAGAAAGAAATGGTGATCATCCTAATAAGAACTGTTAATATCTGAAGTTTTCTAAGTGTTTTGGTAGCATCAGCCTAGGGGGAGTTTGTAGAGATTAATGAAGAGGCTGATCAACCTAAACATCTTTAGTCTTTCCTGCATGCTGCACAAGTGCATTGAAGTGGAATGCTTCAGAAGTTTCACATGTGCAACAGAAATACTCTAAGTGTGAAATCTTCCGAAGCCAAGACCAACATCTTCCGAAGCCAAAGATGAAGTCTTCTGAAGCCTCAGAGACAAAGTCTTCCAAAGCTTCAAGTTCATGAAGACAGATTTCTTCCGAAGACTTTTAGTAACATGCTTTATCAGATGTACTGTTCCATAAAGCTGGACACCTTTCCGCTGCAACTCTGCAAGTCACCAACTAACATGGTTTGGTGAAAAGGTCCATGCTTTTGGTAACTGTACATTGAGGTCTTGAGTCTGTAACTTTCTACTTTATGTACTTTATCATTTTTGTAATAGATAAGGATGTGAGTTATGGCATGTCATAGTAACTAGTCAAAAGGCAATCTGCCTTTTGACTCTACAATTGATTTTGTTTGTGTCTAGTCAATTGTATCCAGTTGGTTTTCAAAGTATAGCCGGTTGTAGGATGTAGTATAAGTATCTCATGTTCTTGTATCTTTTCAATATGCTTTGTAACACTTGTAATAGAACATAGAGAAAGCAATATACTGCATTCTTGAAAACCATACACCTGTGTTCTTTATGTTCTGTCTCTTACATTACTTGTGTTCTTAGTGTCTTATCTTGGTTAATCCAGTTTACTGTTTGATTAAAGTTTGGTTAATCTCCTCTTTGTGTTGTTGTGTTGTAATTCACACCCTTCAACGATCCTGCACAAATGAAACATATATGAACTTTGTTACTAATAAATGAATTTCTTGTCAACGAACCCCTAGATCAATTCGTTTGGCAGACGGAATCTTATAATATTTTAAAGTAGTGATTATAGGTTCGAGTCTCACTTGGTAACATATGCTTTAAGTAAACCAAGAGTTTTAACACAATAAGGGTTGTTTGACAGCCTCTTAATCAGTCTTTTAATGGTTCAGATGTCTGAATGGTTCAGCACTTAATGATTCTGACTGTTTGTTTTGCGAACACATGTCTGAATGGTTAAGACATTACCTCTGAATGGTTAATTATTATACTGATGCTGAATGGTTAAGAGGCCTAAAGCTGAATGGTTAAGAGGCTTAATGCTGAATGGTTAAGACATATTATCTGAATTTGTCAGACATTTGCCTTTGAATAGTTAAACGATATACTACCTCTTAATGGTTCAGACCTTTTAATGGTTCGGCACTTAATGATTCGGACCTCTTATTGTTTCAGCACTTAATCATTCAAAAGTTGCCAAACAGCCCCTAAGTCTTTAGGTGATGAGTTTCCCCTAGAACGATAATCGGGCAGAATCACCAGCGTTGTTTTTGCTTGCGGGCCGTTAGTGACATTTCGTTAATTGGTTTGCTTAAGTGATCGGGTTTAAAGTATTCGTTAGCTTTTAAAAAATACATTTCTTACCAATTAATTTGAATAAAGAAATAGTAAAAAAATGTACATATTATACAGACGTTATTCCCGCTAGTTACAGACTCCATGGCGCATAAATATCATCAAATAATAATCACATACCTCCAAATATTCAAAATTTGGAAAACAAAAACAAAAACAGAAAACAGCTGTACGTTTCCGTTATCTTCCATGCCTTTTTGTTAATTGTTACCACCACCGCACTGTCAACAAAACCTTTACTTTCACTTTAAGCAAACCCAAATTCTCCACACACACCTTCATATTATCTCTACAATTCATCATCAATCTCACATTTTCTCTCGTTGTTTCTCTCTACAACCACCGCGGTGATCGGCGCTAGTGTTTTCCGGTCGCCGGAGACGGAGAAAAGTAGCTTACGATGGGCCAACAGTCGTTGATCTACAGTTTTGTCGCCAGAGGGACGGTGATTCTCTCTCAGTACACGGAGTTCACCGGTAATTTCACTAATATTGCTGCTCAGTGCCTCCAGAAGCTTCCGGCGACGAATAATAAGTTCACGTACTCATGCGATGGCCACACGTTTAACTACCTCGTTCAGGATGGATTTAGTGAGTTTGATCTTTTGCTCTGGTTTACTTTTGTTTTTTATGCCTTTTGATTGTGAGATTTTGTTCGATTTTGTGTGATTTTGATCGATTTGATTGTTTGTGTTCGTGAATTATGTGTTGATGTGATTTGAAATGTTGAATTTGATATGTTACAGAGATAAGCGATATATTGATTTATCACGATTAACTATCTCGTCCAGCATGGATGTAGTGAGTTTGATGTGTTGCTCTAGTTTACTTTCGTTGTTGATGCCTTTTGATTGTGAACTTTTGTTCAATTTTGGTTAATTTGATTGTCTATGTTCATGAATTATGTGTTGCTGTGATTTGAAATTTTGAGTTTTATCTGTTACATAAGTCATAGAAGAAAGTTATGAGAAATTTAGTGGTTTATCATGATTATGACTACTGATCGCAGTTATGTTGTTCTCATTTTGAAATTTCTTCTCGCGGTGAAGAGTTGAATGATGATCATTGCTAGTTTGCTTTGTTTTCTGTTGATTAACTTGATGTCAATTAGTTCAGTTATATAATTAGTCAGAGATCTGTATGCATCTGTTCATAGTAAGGATGAAGAATGTGAGCAATATAGGATGTAAACTTGAGTAATTATGATGAATATCAGAAGTATAATGAATCAATCTTATAAGTACTTAGGATTGATTCGTTATAGTTTGTAGATGTGAAAGAGTGAATCAGATATGGTTGCTACTTGCTAGCCTAACATCATACTTTATCGTATGAACTCAAATAAACAGCCAAGTTCCTTTCAGTTTTCTTCACATGTGGAAATGTTATTGACCAATTGATTTGCTAAAGGAAATCAATTTATAGGTTGTGCATGAGGTGCAAGGTGTTGAAATCTTCTAGCCTATCTATTAATCTTTTTGGTGTATATGTAATTACCTCTACATGGATGATGTATAAAGTTATGCATTTGTTAAGGTGCCAAAAATTTAAGTGTTATCTGTAATGTAGAATATATTGTGTTAGTAAAGTGAGTTAATTAACAAAGAAAAAGCACATAAGTATTTGAACTAATATCAATAATTAGCATAGAAATAGGCACACTCAAATTAAAGCATCAATGATCACTAATTCTCATCATCATGATCATATTGAAGTCATGCCAACCAATCATTACCTTCATCATCACCAACACTATTAGTAGAATTTAAGGATTTTAATAAGATTCATCATGCAGAAGTTTCACAGAAATAAAGCACGCATGTTGTTATCATTCTGCAGGTACTTTGCTTCACTTGTTTTCTTTAAATTTATATGCAACTAACAATTAACTTCTTATTAAATTATGAAGCATACTGTGTGGTCGCCATAGAATCTGTTGGTCGGCAGATTCCAATGGCTTATCTTGAAAGAATTAAAGATGATTTTACCAAGAAATATGCTGGAGGAAAAGCTTCGACAGCTATTGCCAATAGTCTGAATAAAGAATTTGGGTAAATCTCATATGCTTGATTTGCATTCTATTACAACCCTTTATGCTTTAATCGTTTTTCTCCTAATTTGTTTTAATTCCAGTCCCAAACTGAAGGAGCAGATGCAGTATTGTGTGGACCATTCAGAAGAGATCAGCAAGCTTTCAAAAGTCAAGGCCCAGGTTTCAGAAGTCAAAGGTGTGATGATGGAGAACATTGAAAAGGTGAGTCATAATGATGTAAAATAGGTCAATTCTGGTCATCTTTTTATTCGTAGCGGGTTCAATGGTAAAGTTTCAAATTGTAGCTAAACATAAAACATGCTCAACAAATCATGATTTTGCTGAAGTGTAGCTAAACATTGTATATCAGTTTATCCAGAAATGTTTTTGATAGCTACCTGTATTTTAATAATAAAAATTTTAAAATATTTTAATTTAGTGATTATTTACTAAATTTACAAACAAAAAAGAAAATTGTCAAACATGTTGGCGAACAACACGACTTAACCTGTTTGACCCATTGCCATACCAGCCCTTCCCTCTCACTTTGCCTCCTATAGGCTTAATAGATGTTTGAGGGTTGTCATTGTGTAGATTTGAGGGGCAAAATGGGCAGGTTATGGCTGAGATTTCATAGAGTTTATCTCTTAATTTGGTAACATGTACTTGTTTGGTATAGGCCAAAATGGGTTGGGTTGACAAGCAGACACTTTCTTGTCCATTACTTATAAATAATTATCATATTAATTATGCTTGCAAAAACATCATCAGTAGTGTTATAATCTATTTTCTAATAACATTTTTAAGAGGTTGTATGGCATTAGAATTATGGGTAGCTTTAAACTTTCAACCCGTTTTCTTTTTATCCAAGTTTTTTTCTCTTTTGTCCGTTAGATATGAAAACATAAACCCTGTCGACTCATTCATAAAAAAATCTTTGTAGGTTCTTGATCGTGGAGAGAAGATCGAGCTTCTGGTTGATAAAACCGAGAGTCTTCACTCTCAAGTAAGATTAAACAAATGTAAAACTCAAATAAAACAGGAGATCGATTTTGCTTATTATTTTTCATAATGTTGCAGGCGCAAGGTTTTAGGATGCAGGGTACACAATTGAGAAGAAAAATGTGGTTTAAGAATATGAAGATTAAACTGATAGTTTTAGGAATCCTCATTGCACTGATTCTCCTTATATTTTTCTCTGCTTGTCATGGTGTCAAATGTGTCAACTAAATTGTTTCTGACCTATGATCATCTGCTTACCCATGATCTTGTTTTTTCCTTTCTTTTTTTAAATTTTTGATTGACTATACAAGCTTATATTGTGACACAATATTTGTATAGGTTTGTACCTATAAAGTAATTTCGATATATATTATTATGACAATTGATGAGCAGTGCCTGGTGGATGTTCTTGTGTTTTGTTTAGGTTTGCAAGCTAGCTCAGCCTTATGTCATGCATTCGTATCAACGAGTGTGGCATCTTTATCCTGGTAAGAGCTAATCTTCCATCCCACTTATGATAGATGCTCATTAGTTTCGTTTTTTCTTAGACTCGTTACGGAGTAGTTCAACTGATGACAAGATTGGTGTCGAGATGAGTATACACTCCTTAGACGTACTGCGCCTTAATTGTTATGGCACTCTAGAACCCACATATTTAACACCTTTCCGAACGAACCTACACCTTGAACATTATGGAATTTGTTGTTCCATAAATGCTAGCATCCTAATATTTTTATATATGGCTTTGCTTTGACTTCACGGCTAGCAGACGCTTGACTAACATTACACTCGTTATGTAGCAACCATTATGTTACTCTCATTGGTGACCTAGGCTCTAGTGTGCCGCGACAGGCACTCTTCTTTGAAATGGTCCATTACGCTCATTGGCATCCATGAAGACATGACACCATGTCTCAACTTTACATCATATCACCCTGTGGATGTGGTGACATCTTGCAGATTGTGTTCTCACCCGTGAGCATCGTGATCCTTATACTGATAAGAACAAGCCTTTCATCCCATGTATGGTTGAGGTTCAATGGTGTTCTACCTCATTATGGAAGTGGTCTTAACTCCAGACAAGTCGAGATGAGTATCGTAGCATATACTACGTTTTGATCATTTGACGCTCTAATATGATAAGTTGGGATGATTAGGAACAAACATCCTACACCTTTCTGAGTGTATAATTTGAACATTTGGCTAACGACAACTAGAGAATGAGATTAACAAGGTAGACTAAGTTTGAGGTATATTTATAATAGAATAACATATGAATGAAGCCTGTTCATAAAATTATTATAACTCTGTAGTTTGAACAAGAGGAAGAAAAACATTCAAGCTGGACCAAAAATCATTAACATGTGGTGAAGGTAAAACCTTTTTAAAGGTGTTTCAACGTATCAATCTTAATATGTTTGGCATGCTGAACAAATTGATGTTGGCTTAGTAGGCAACGAGGTCAACAACATTAGTAGACACCATAAGTCCATAACATATATTGAGCTTTAACATTGGATTGAGATAGAAGACAAGCATAGTAAGTTATCACCTAAAAACGAACAAGAACCAGAAGTGGACAGACAAATATCTAGGTAACCTCCCTAAAGGACGTCTAAATAGCTTCATGTATCACCTACATCATGTCTAGTAGCATATTAAGACACTGATTAGGAAAGTTGTCTAGATACACAATTATCAACTTCTCGTTATTGTTTTTACTGAGAAATAACTTACTATTTCATCTTCCGAGTATATGCTATTATCTCCAACACAAGTGTTGATGTCGTTTGCAATGTCACTAACGTGTTTGTGAAACATGTTGGCTTGAAAATTTGCACCTACATGAGCTTCGTCCTTTATGATGCGAATTTATTGTCTATAATAAACGATTCTTACCTTTCAAGTAACCCAATACAACATCAATGTACTAAACACGTTTACTCATTTGTTGAAAAGGTGACGATAGGTTAATTAGCTCCATGTTCATGATGTTCCTTGACGCTCACGATATGTTGACATATATATTCACCAAGTGTTGTCTTCTTCCCTTTCTTATGGTTCTTTGCTTGAGTTTGAAATTCCAATACAAACTATTCAAACTACATGGTGTAATAATGTATAAAGCCATATAGCAAAACACACCTTCACAACAGCCAGAACAATTATTTTATTTTAGGATGCAAAATATAACAACCAAATAAATAATATTATTAGTTTCAAGATGTTAATATGATGACCTATATTTTTTTAACATTTAGGTTCTCTTTAGGGCATACCAAAGGCGTCTTTGATGGATGTAATCGATGAAAAAGATTGTGAAGGTGATGATGACTCTTAAGATGATGACTCCATGGAAGAAGTTGATTCTTACTATGAAAAAGTAAATAAATTGTTGAGATTATTTATATAACTTAACTTTTTTATGATAGTTGTTTAGATTTCTTGAGCCAACAAGGTGTACGAAATCTCTTTCCACAATGAGAATTGAAATGCCTGTGAGAACATTTACCAAAACTCCATCAAGAAAAATATAACACTCAGAAACTTATTAAATATTTGATTAACCATCTAGGTTAAAATTTGAACCTATGAATATTACTTCAAGCATAAGATGTTGATTAATCTGATGTTTTCATCATGTTTCGGTCAAAGAAATTAATTAAAATTCTAACAATATTGCAAACTTTAGGATATAAAATATACACAATGATAATCACATGAAGTCATGAACAATGTCACGATTCATATAGTGTTTTACTTAAACAACATCAAGATATGTGTAAAGTTTAAAACTCAGAGAAATTTGCATGATGAGACACAAAATTCAGTAAAAACCAATCTCATACTTGATCTAGTTTCAACTTTCCTTACACTTAGTGATTCATTCAACAAACACATGCAAGTGGTTGATCTAAGTGTAAACATATTTGATTTTAACAATTTTTATTTCAATTTTCTTATGGAGATCACAAGATTTAATTTTAAGATTCTAAATGCCTAAAATATCTTCTCTCCTTGTCTTTCTTTTGAGCTTACACTATCATCCTAAGAATATTATATAACAAAATGCATATTCAAGAGCATGAAACAACTTTTGATATAAATAATTTGTACAAGTATCACTATAGACATATAGTTATATTACGTCAAAAGCTTATTTGCAACTGAGATAGCAACAAAGCATTGATCATCAAAACTACTGGCCTTAATAGCTTTACAAACAAGCTCTTTCTCATTTATTTTCACACACTTTACAATATTCAAATTCCTAAAAATATTCAACACTTTTAACACCCCATCTTATACACATTTAACAAGCTATCTGGTCCCTAAAATTTTCAATCTGTTCAAATATGGGCAGTCTTTTTGATCTACTGGGGGCCCATACATTCATCAACTTTTCAAGCCCATTAACAAAGTCCTCATCTAAGTCCAGCCCAGGTAGGCCCGCTAAGAGTTCAGATGTTGGCTCCCATGTTTCGGTCTCTATCAACAGTTCTTGGGCCTTGGTTCGAGCCTTGATGTAGTCGGATCCAGGAAGCTCACCGTTGATCACATGTTGAAGGACAAAACGGGCTTCATTGTATCGGGCTGTTTAATAAGGCAGAGGCCCAAATTGTTGGCCTTATTTGCATCAGGGTCAATCATTTGGGCTTCTTGTAAACCACTTCTGCTGCCATAAAGTTGTTTTTTTGCATGTAGGCCCATCCCAAGTTTCCCTACAGAATAAAAGAAAAGTTAAATTTACATCAAATTACATTCAAAAATTTTATAATTGTTTAACTTTAATTCAAAAGTTTCAAGTTGAGTTCAAAATATTAAAATTTTGGACTGAAACTGATATAACGATTAAATTTCTGGACTTAAATTGATTATTTTTAAACTTTTGAAGAGAAATGATTACTTTTCTTAAATCTCAGCAAGTAAAATCGAAATTAATTTATGAAAATATAACGGCATATTATTTCGGTTTGATTCGGTTGGGTTTAGATGAATTTCTTACGGTTCTACATTTCAGTTCATGAAACGAAAAACAAGCAATTAGTTAGTTTATTTGTTACTTGTTGCTTCAACCATATTACAAAATTGTATATTTTATTGTAATATGGTACATGCAACACATACTATCACAACATATTCTTGTAGATAAAAGAATGTTAAAACGTAATAAAATAACGAAATATACCAGAATTCTAGAAGTTTCTTGTCTGACGGAAACTTGAAACTTCTTGCCATGAGATCTAGCGGTCTTCGTTGGTTTCCCGTTAAACACTTCTCCTCTATAGATCATCCTAAGCTTTTGCTTTAACATCGCTATTTGTTCATCAACTTTCCCACATTTCTGTACAATAAATATCCAAAGACGTTAATATTGTATTTTTTGTAGGATTCTATTGTTCTAAGGCTAATCGTTTAGGATGAGTTTGGTTTATTGTCATTTAATGAAATTGGAATTTAAATTATGTCACGTGTATTGAATAATATGAGTCATGACCTTTTCATATTTTTTTACTTAATAGCACAAACCTAGTGTAAAATTTGGACTGGTACTTTACAATGCTTATGCTTTTGCTATGTCTAATTGTTGCAAAAGAACATAAGATATTACAAAACTATGTATAATGACGTTTAAACTTTAACTTTAATCAACAAATAGTCAAGTATATTAATGACAGTTCACTTACAAAACAAAAACTATAGTGATCATATCATGTTAAAACACTATCTTTTTAATTATTTATAATCTATTTTTACATTCATCTAGTATGTATGTTAGAAGATTTAAACCATCAACCTACATGCAAGGGAGAAAACACTGATTACACATTCGGATACAATTAGAGTCGGTGTCAAAACACTAACTAACACAACAAATATGTGGGTTCTTTCTCTTCCATATTCAAGAAATTGAATACATAAATAACATAGACATTAAAGTTACTTTAATAATGTTAATGACTAATAACTTAACTAAACAAAATTACACAAAATAATTAACAAAACAATGTCAAACTAACATTAAAAAACTTAAAAGACTAATTGATAAACCCTGAACTTGAGGTTCTTTAATATTCTCTTAGTATTTCTTACATTTGTGCCCACTTTTATTTCCATAAATTAGAAAATTACAAAGTTGCAACTATTCTTTTCTTTGGACTTTTACTTGGGGCTACAAATCCTCCTTATGTATACTTATCTGTTTGTGTATGATTAACAAAAATATAAAAATTGAAATTAATTTATTCATTTAACAAATTATCAACCAATTGCGCTTATTATGTGGTGCAAGATGTTTTAATCCATTCTAATGTAACATCTATCAAAGCATCTAGCATTATCAAGTGCATTATGTATGTGAGCTTGGTACTATGTGCATGTGAAGTTGTACCTTGAACAAATCAATGAGCACATTATCAAGTGATCTTGTGAACTTTTAGGACACAAACACCTAAATGACTTGATGGCTTCAATGGCTTCTTCAGTTCTATTCAATTGCTTCATTACAACCACCATGTCTTTTAAAGCACTCTCCACTCTATCTCCTGTATTTATTGCTTTCCAAAACCACACTATTGCACCCTCTTGATCCTTTTGCACAAGCTACAACAATTATATATATCATCACATAACATTAGTAAGCTTATATATAACTCATTAATATTAAACTCTTTTAATTCAATCTTCTTTTTTGAAAATATAAAACTAATATAAATTGCAGAATCTAAGGACAAGTGTTTATTATGAAAAGAAAGTAAATACAAATTAAATTACTATAAAAAGTTCTTCTCAATAGTAGATTTACATTGAACATGGACCGCTACACCCCATTTTGTCATTGAATGATAAGCATGGTATATATAAGTTTTTTTCTCATTTGTTACCGTTTATAATTTATATACACGAGTAATAAACTAACGAATATGTGTCAAAAGTAACAAAAGATGACGTGTGATAAAAGATGGATGGAGATGAAGACGAAGAAGATAAATTGTTGAGTAAACATATAACCAAAAGAATAATAATAACAACGATAATAATAACAGTTAAAGAACAAGATTCATGTTTGAAGATAAAAGATGGATACGATGGAGATG
Source organism: Flaveria trinervia (assembly GCA_025506515.1). NCBI lineage: Eukaryota > Viridiplantae > Streptophyta > Magnoliopsida > Asterales > Asteraceae > Flaveria > Flaveria trinervia. Next base: position 97,580,213 of record CM046445.1, read on the forward strand.
AGGTCGAAGAAGATAGATAGTCAAGTAAACATATAACCGAAAGATAATAATAACAACGATAATAATAATAATAGCTAAAGAACAAGATTCATTTTCGAAGCGTTATACAATCAGATCTAAAAAACAAATCCCATCAGATCAGAACCAAGTTAAAGAAATTTATGGGATACGTGTGAAATTCGTTTTAAAACATGATTTTAATTCTTTCATTGCTTTATAGACCGGTTTTGAAAGAAAAAAAATTACATAAAAAAACAACATAACATATCATTTTCTACTCGTAGGTCTCAAATACACACGGATTTTAGAACTCCTTTAATGTTTTACTTATAACTATTACTTCAATTTGTGAAAAACACCAAACTATAAGTTTAATTTTACACAATCTACTAAAAAACTAAACCTCATAATTATAAAAAAGAAAGATAGAATTAACCTGAGCATGTTTAGCTTTCACATAAGGACCATCACCACATGGAACTTTATGAATAACATGAAATTGGTCTTCTTTAGTTCTTGAATTCACCTCCATACTCTCTCTCTAGAAATCTTTATTCTCTCTCTAGAATACTCACATCTATCTATCTCCAATTATTATTATCATTATGTAGGGTGAAGAGAGAAACATAACAAAATGAATCTGGACATATGTATGTCCACCTGAACTTTTATAGCTTCTTTCAATTCATTTTATATATTAATATATTATCAGTTTAGTATTAGTATTTTTATTTTAATAAGTTATCTGAAGTTACTCGTTTAGTTATTTAATCATTTTGGATTACGTTACTAGAGTTTTGATAGTGAAGATGATGTTTTGGTAAACTGCAGCTTTTTAATGAAAATGATAATCTTTGTATTGGTCCCAAATTTGAAAAGTACAAATAGAGTTATCCGAAATATCATATCCGGATCCGACCCGTTCTACACCGACCCATGGGGCAGTGAAATTTGTGGAACATGTGACCAAATAGCTCCCACTAACAATGTGGGGTGACAATTATATATACCTTGTCATGTATTGATAGTTATATCGTAGATCTAGTATTTAATCTCACGCGTTGCGTTGTGGTTGTAAAATCGTATCAAATAACATCACTGTTACACAGTTGGTAGCATCCACCAACATCAAAAAAATTCGTAAAACAAAATAAATAACACCGAATAAAAAATAGGCGTAATAACTTTAAACCATGCATGTGCGTTGTAACGTGTTAATGTGTATAAGTGAAAACAAAGTGTATTACACAACACGGACGTGAAACGTAAAAATAGATGTAGAAACATTAAACCACATACGTATGTGCCTGTATATTAACTCGAAAATATTAGTACGAGACATAAAACAAAAACATTTGTAGAATATAAAAAGTATTGAGACCAAAGTTGAAATTAAAAAAATATCAGGGTTAAATATAAAAGATAAAAAATTAATTTTGAAAAGTTAGTAGGAGTTATTTTTGAAAAGTTACTTTTCAAAATTAACTTATTGGAGAAAATAAGTAATCCCAAACACCCGCTATGACGAGACAAATAACGTTCTTTTTTTCTCTTTATAAGTATGAAAAGTAACGTTAATAGAAGCCTGAAATATCCATGTTTAACCATGATGTGTGGAAGGCAATATTAGTTGCGTGTGAAAACATATATAGTTGAAGGCTTTTTATCTACTATGATTGAGTAGTATGAACCTTGTGTGTTACAATTGAGGTCTATGAATCTTTCCTTATACGGTCCATATTACCATATTACAATTGAGGTCTATGAATCTTTCCTTATACGGTCCATATTACCATATTACAATTGAGGTCTATGAATCTTTTTATCTACTATGATTGAGTAGTATGAACCTTGTGTGTTACAATTGAGGTCTATGAATCTTTTCTTATACGGTCCATATTACCATCAACGTCGTATGTGTGTCACCAAAGACTTTAATTCAACCTTCCAAATCAAAATATATGAACCTTATGTGTTTGATAATCCTACTTGAGTCCGATAAACCTTAAGTGTGTAGTTAAACATATTAACCCTCACAATTGTGATCTATGAATAAGAGTGCGTGATGACTTGAGCCAAGCCAAATGTAGATTCTTTTTCGGTTTAAACTAGGCATGGTCATGTTAGCCCGCAAATACACACGTCGTGATTGAGTTCACGTCTAACAAAAATTTCAAGTTTATGTTGGTCTCAAAATTTTAAGTTCGGGTTTGTGATAGGTTCATCTTAGGGGATGAACAACATTTGTTAAAAATGTGGTAAGTGACCTAAATGACCATTTGTTTTTATATGCTTTATATGTGATGGAAAATTTAAATGCATCCATACAATTATATATTTGACCCCATAAATATGTAATAAAATGAGAAGTTGGCTCACTCGTGATTGCTTGACAACATCGATCCGTACAAAGAACTTAAGTTTGAATATTTTCTCCCTCTTTTTTTCCATAGCTCTTTCTTATTTACCTTGATTTTAAAGGCATTGGTTATATGGACATCTAAATTGGTTATTGGTTATATACCCTTCGGTTCTCTATCTCATTCTATTTGTATTTGCATATGTATAGAGAGAAATAGAGTGTGAGTGTCTTAATAATTATTAGGTGTATAGACCGCAAATTATATAGTAAAATGTCATATACTTGTATGTTCAAGCTCCACCACTGATGATATAATAAAACATGATTACCTGAGGTGCCAAACATGAATACAAACAGGATAACTACTCGTGTCACTTTATCAATAAAACATGATTACGTGAGGTGCTAAATGTGAATACAAACAGGATAACTACTGATATCGCTTTTTCAAACACAAACATGTTTATAACATGTCACATGATATGACATGTTATGAGACACGAATACATATATAATGAAAAAAAGTTGTCAAAAGTTATAAAAGCTTAACTAATACATAACATACTTTAGTAAAAAAACAAATTATAACCTCCGTTAAAAGAAATTCAGACAAAGAATGAAAATCAAATGTGTCAACTATGATTAAGGTTTGCAAAAGCACCTATTTTATTTTATTATAATTTAATTAAAAAATATAAATAAGTTTAAACAAGTCATTAACAGGTTATAGATGTTTAATCTTTGTAGACATAAATTTAATTGTATCTTAATTAAATGTGTCGATTTGTTCAAAGCTAGAACCGATTAAGTTAAATTAAAACTTGTTTAAATTCGTGTCATTTCATATCATATTAGAAGGTCGGTTTCGGAAACTGTTTAACACTAAAAAATATACCTCACAGGTTAGTATATTGCCATATAATCATAAAAATCATATAACATGTTACATGTTAGTGGTATGGATAGTTGGTAGTGATGTTCATTAGACACACTCTTTAAAACCCTAAACCTAACTACCAAAAGTTCTAATTAAAGTTAAATAATTGTAGAGAACTCGGTTATGTTATTTTAATAAATAAACAGACAAATGAGTTTTTTAGCGTGCTTCCAAACCATTATCGTAAAGAGTTGACTTTGTTAATTTCTTTATTTCTTTTAATTATATTCAGCTCAGTTTCAATATTACTAAATAAATTATACAAGAGAAGTTGGCGGGGTTACTAAATAAATATTGTATACTATATTCAACTTATTCTAATGCATTTTGTATTTTTGCATTTTATGAAGATTACTAATTGCAAATGAGAAAACAATATACGTACAATCAATTAATAAGATTGCCAAAGAAAAAGAGAATTCTGTTTTAAGTTGTTTAGAAAGTTCTAACACGTTGTTTTATATTTAAAGTTATAAAATAACTTTGCTTGTTTGTATACTTTGTATACAATTAGTAGTTATCAACTTAGGTAATTGTATCAAATTATCAATATATATACATGTTAGCTATAAGTCTATACAAGTAGAGTAATCATATAGTAATTGTATCAATACTATTTTAGTTGAAAACTTAAATGATTAAATTATTGAAATTTGACTTAGGTTTTAAGTGTCTAGATACAATAAGCTTTTAGTATTTGTACGTTTGAACCGTTGGAAACAAATAAAAATTGAGCTCAAACAAATTAACTTTGACCTCAAACAATTTACTTCGATGATTTTATATATGTTGTAGATTACTTGAAACCAAACTTGGATAATCTAAGAGTCGTGAAGATTACTTTCAGATCGAAATTATTCGGTGGTTCACCCGAATAAATCAATTGGATAAAACTCAGATGAGATCAAGAATTCGTATGTTGTGTGTGTGAATTTTTTTTTCGTGAACCAGAAAAAGAAGAATTCGAGAAGTGACCAACATGACTAATGCCATTCGATTTTGGAGAGAAAACCCTAGAAAAATTGTCATTGGGCAGTTTAATTAGTTTCTGTTTTTATTTTAATAAACATTAAAGAATACGTATTTTCCATTCTATTCGAAAAGCATTTTTTAGTTTCTGGAAAATCGATTCTAAAAGCATTTTTTAACGAAGCCGTTTTTATCATAATAAAAATTTTCAAACTGACCTGGCAGCTCGACCCCAGCCAGGGGCAAGGGCACTGCCCTTAAGAAGGTTTTCAATATCGAAAATCATAATACACTTAGACAAGCGTGCACTTCGCACCTACTAATTTGTTTGATGGATATTATGTTTATATTGGACATTAGTCAATCTAATTAAACTAAAATATGTAAGATATGCTAGTATTTGCACCAAGTAATATGATCGACTTTATTTGGTATGTATTTTTATTTTCCTTTTATAACATTTAATATGTATTATAGACTTATAGTGATATTTAATAATAAAAAAATACATATCACGTGACTTATACATGATCTTGAAAATGTTATAATGTGTATGAAAAACAAGAAGGGTTTGTCGATATTTGTAGACCCTATTTGTTACAGATAACTAACAAGTATACTGTTAGAAAAACTTCTTAATTAAACCGAGTGGGGATCATATCCTTTTCTGATAGTACCTTCATATTAGCGACAACATCTACCGACGGATTGTTTTGGTGGATTCATTAGGTAATTTATCAGTAAAATTTCATTGGTGATCATATTTTAAAAGGAGGATGGTTGAATTTTATATAACAAAATCATTATGATTACAAGTTGTGATAACAAGAGACGGAATAAATAATTTTGACACTGAGGTTTATACGTACGTGTCGGGTAATAATTTAACATTTAATTGATGTACATATATTTCCAAAATGGACTGAACATATACAGAAAAGGGTCCCCATACATCCATTTGATCCTCCTTTATTTATTTTATCATTATATCATTATATTATTATTTTAATAATTATTGTATTTTTGTTTCATATATGTTAAATTCAGCTGAGTTCTGGTTTGCATGGTTATTTATTAATTAAAAAATCATTGTTTTATATGCTGACATAAGAACTGGAATTATATTCAGTGACCATACTATTTGTCGCAATATTTGATATTTGCTACTGACTAACAACTGCCAACTATTGATCGAATGTTAGTTGTTGTAAATTGGCGATGGTTTTGTGACCAGATCTTGATCGTAGCTAATGTTGTAACCGATACACATTATTTGTTGCAAATATTAGTAGTGTTGGAAAACGCTTATTGAACCCTAACCTATAACTCTAAATCTTAATTCTAAACTCTAAAGCTAAACCCGAAAAGCTAAGCCATATATATAGCTTGACGAGTTGGTTCCAACACCGTTTGAATAGTTTAATCGAGATTCTTTGGATCGATTCCTCACACTTTTAAAACTTTTGCCTATGTACACCCACTATTATTTGATGAACTTAAAATATCAACAATTTTTTAATTCTATTATTAGGGTGAAGCTTAAAACCTAACAAACCAAGTGCGGAACTACATTATATACTATGGGGTCAAGTGATCCCATTGGTTTTTGAGCGGATAATATACCGTATAATACCAAAATTGTAAGTGAACCCATTGTTTTTCAAAATGTGAACCATTAGTATTTTTAGGTTTTTAAAATAATTTAAATTTGGTGTTGGTTCACTGGATAAACCTGAGTGAATATGGAGAATAGGTCATGGGTTCGACACCTACAACCCCTTTTTTTAAACCCTCCTCCCCCCAATGGACCATTGCCCAAGCACACCACCCATGCCCCGTTCTGCGATCAACTCCAGCGGGCGGCGGGGGCTAGGACTCCAGCGGCGGGTATTGAATACTAACTACAAAGCCCTAAATCGTTCAACTATTCAACCTTTCAAGTTCTATTGTTTAAAGGTTAGTTTTCTAAACTTGTTATTTATATATTTGTCTATGAATCATGAATGAAGATTCAAACCCTAGAATTTGTTTAGTATTTTGGTGTTTCCACTGTTGTAATCTGTTAGTGAATTTATTGGGGTGATTCAAACACTAGTTTATGTTCAACGCTTAATATTATGTGTATTAGTTTGCCATAATTCATAATTGTTGTGTTACATTTTGTGATTTTCTATTTAGTGATTTTTGTTTTGTGTAACCTTGAATTTTAGAGAACTTGAGAGGGTTTGAGTGTGGACATTTTGTTCTAAAAAGTAGACATTGATTTTTAGGAGGTTTGTTTTAGTTATCGATGCCACTATTTACCAAGAAACCAATATGATGCAAACCACACAACCAAACATGTTGTAAGAATCATGAACAATAATAAAATATGCATTCATAGGGATGACTTCACATAATATCATATTGTTGTAAAGCATATATGGGGTAGTCATAATCGTGAATCAATGAATCCTACAAGTTAATTGTTAAGTCTAGTTATGAACATCTTAGTTTTTTAATAATCTAACTAGAAATCACATTATTAGATTTTGTAACTTGTGGGTTAGGATTAAAATTTGGAATACTCATACAAAGTTATGGGTCATATTTTCAGCCTAATAAAAAATATAAAACCAGAAGAGCATACTTGACCCGACCCGCTCAGACTATTTGAAAATTTTATGTCATTTCTTTAAAAACCTAATCACCAAAAAAGAGTGACCGCATAACTAATAATTTCTGGTTCCGTCACTGTAACAAACTGTATATGTTTTAAAAGTCAAAATAGTACCATTAGCAAAACCAAATGTAAAACCATATTATACAACTTAACATTCGTAGTCAGACTAGTAGTAATAAATAATTATTATCTAAAATTAAGTATAAGCAATTTGGATGAATAATTTTGTATGTTTTTTTATATAAATTAATAACTGGCCAACCATATAACAAAGTTGGCAAGTAGTTATATAATCATCTTCTAAATATGTGAAGAATGAATATATTAGAAAGATACCAAATTAACAAAACATATATATTAGTCTGAAATCTGAATAAATCCATCCTACATCCATTCAAATAAGTTATCACTCTTGATGGTTTTTGATACGTTGTTAACCTTTTAAGATAAAATACGACATATAAGTTTATTAAAAATGGAAATTTAGGATTTATGTTTCATTTAATGTGGATCATGTTATATGTGTAAGATTTTCAAGAAGGTGTTTTTTGTATCGATGTAACAATGAACATGGACGCAAATAAGATGATATATATGTGTCACTTCGTCACTTGTAACAATGAATCTAGACGGTTCTTGATTTAGTGAACATTTGGATTTAGTTTTGACTGGTTGACAATATTTGAATGATTAAATGTTAAATCAATAAAAGGTCTAAACTATTAAGTGCTGAACCATTAAGAGGTCTGAACCATTAACAGTTAGTATATCGTTTAATTATTCAAAGACAGCTGAACAATTTAAATAAAATGTCTTAACCATTCAGCATTAGATCTCTTAACAATTCAACATTAGTATAATGTTTAACCATTCAGTGGCAAATGTTTGAACCATTCGGACATTTGCTCGCGAAACAAACAGTCTAAACCATTAAGTGTTGAAATTCAAACATGTGAACCATTAACAGACTGATTAATATACTACCAAACAGCCTCTTACTTTTAATACAATAAATTGTAGTAATATCATCTTTGATAATGAAAAATTAGGCTTTGATACTCAAATATATAAACAAAATAAATTGTTTTATGATATTTGATTTCTTGTTATATTGAAACATAAGAGGGTGATTAAAGTGGTAAGCCATCGAGTTTTATTCGATTAACCAACCAAGATTATTGGATTGATATGAGTTTTGTATTACATATATATCAAACTAAACATAGTTCTTTTTATATAATTATAACAATAGGCGGTGTTGGATTCAAATGAAAAATTAGCGGTGTCAATATATTTTCATATTTCAATACATAGTAAACATCAAACAATGTCAACTTTTACAACCTCTCTTTTCTTGGGTTTACACTTTGTCTGTTTGAAAATATAGTATCATCGTACAAATAATTAAACAGTGTAGTTAACTGTTAGATAATACGATACATAAGATAAGAAGAACATATCATTGGAGTTAGCCTAACCCTAGATCCATCCAAGATAATAAGCCAAAATAAAAATAATAATAACATCAAAAGTACATTTCAATATAAAATTACAAGGACTCAATTGAGATGAACTGAACAAGAAATTGTGTGAAACGTTATTAACGAACCTAGATGACTTAATGTCATTTCATTTGGATTTTACGTTGGAAACATTAGTTTCTTTTAACGTTGTCATTCTGCAATTCATCAATGTCGAAAAGATGGTCCATAGAGTCAAAGTATGACATCCAATAGTTCATATATATGACTAATAAAGCAAACAGTACAAACCAATTGATTAACACCCAATAAACATGGAAATAAATACTTGTGATTTTTATGTGAGGGTTAGGTCGAACGATAAAGAAGAGTTAGAGTGGTAAAATTTTGTTTGAGGTCGATTAACAGAGTATGAAAGGTAGGGTAACATATATTCGTTAGAAAAATACGTACTCTAGGTTATCGATAAAAAAGAAAATTAAAAAAACCTTATAACATGTTTCAATAAAGTCACGTACGGTTATTTCTAATAACAAATAACACTTAAGTTTTAATATTGCTTTAATCTTATGAAGAAAAAGTTTAAATGCTACAATGCTTTAATACTAAGTGACATAAAAATTGATTGTTGTTTAGTGATTATATAACCCAAAATAGTAGAATACGAAGTAATTATGTAAGAAAAGCACCAAAGAATAATTAAGTTTCATTCTTGTCCTATTTAAGTTAACTTAAAATTTCTAAAAACTGATAATGGCATTAACATAAACAACAAAAGGTTTATATATCCTTCATTTATATTACTTAATTTATATCTAATTAACATTTGTAAAGATTTCCTATTATTAGAACAATAAACTTAAGTGGTTTTATTTAGCAAATAGTGTGTGTGATTTTGTTAGACAATATTTAAAGTTTGACTATTATTTCATAATTTTATCCCAATAAAAGAAATATGAAAACTCGTACAGTCGTACTAGTTATTGAAGTAACATTTGTTACAATTCGGCGGGCCATTAGTCAAAAACCCTAAACCTATGATAGCGAGTGGCGGACTCCATCCTTTTTACAATGGTTGTAAATTGACGGTTGAAGTGGTGTCACTCAAGTACTAATTGAATACGTAAGTAACACAAAAACCAAATATCAAATATGCAAGTAACACATAAAAACAAACATCAAATACTATATGATATAAAAAAAAGCTTACTAGGTGACATATTGACATACATCGGTGTTTACTACGTGGGTCCGCCCAACACAAAAACCATGTTTGAGCGAATGATGAGAACCAAAGTCTTAGAAAGGATGAATATACAGCTTGGATGCCAAACCGAGATACGAGGAAAGATGGTTAAAGACGAAACGCGTATAGAGGAACAAACAAAGAGGAACAACGGGACAAAGACATATCCTAGGTTGTTAATATGAGACATATATAGGTCCCTCCCCACAGTAACAATGACATGATACTAGCTTCTGATTTGTATTATCAGATTAATAAAATATGCGTTGCAAGGTTAATGTGGTTAGTTTTATATTGGTTTTAAGTTATCCTTCTTAGAAGCCATTTTCAACCACCCAAAATCATTTTTTTACATACTTTAACGATCAAAATCATTTTTTATTGAATTAAACTATCTTTCTAAGAAGCCATTTTCAACCACGCAAAACCATTTTTATTCATACTTTAACGATCAAAACCAATCTTAAGAGAAAACTCTAAGGGTTATGTTTAGCATTAAAGAAACCGGTAACCACCTAACAGCATCCCCAAAGGCTCATTTTTGGCCATCCATGAGGATGCTTTAACTATCGTTGGTGTTGGTGCTGGTGTTGGTGTCACTGTCATTAAGACCACCACCCGTCTACCCTGACCACCACCTTTGCTATATGCAGCTCGTGTGTATAACGAATAAGTTTCTGGATAGCAAAGAAGCTGACTCAAGTCCTAAATTCAATTTCCATATTCATTGCACATGAAGGACAAAACAAATTAAGAAATTACTAACCATAATAGCATATATCTCCTTCATGGCTGCCACTTTGACCATGGTATGCATTAATGCTGATAATGTTGTAGTTGAGAGAATTTAGTGAATATTGCCGATGTAGTTAGTGGTGGTGATGTTGATCCATTCATGTTGTAGTTGGAGAGAATTTTTATGAACGAATTAGATTTTTATTATTATTATAACACTATTGTTTTCTGATAATGTTTAATACATTAATAAATATAAAATTATTTTAAAAGTTGGATATAAATGCTTTAAGAGTCGAACAGTTGAAGGTCCCAAAAAGACCATAGTTTTGACTCATATGATCTAATAAATTGTTTTTTATTTAAAGGATTAAAGCGATTCTAACAATCTTGGGCCAGGGGCCAGCAATAAGAAACCAAAAAGTTTACGGTTGACAAAATCAAATGTTTTTGTTTGAACTTATAGTAGGAGGAATTTAAGATAATAAGCTATATCAGGGCTTAAGAAGTTTCAAATCGAAAATAGGAGTCAAAACAGTATGCATGAAGGTAATCTTCATGTTTTAAGTGAGCTACTTGTTGATGCTTTAAGCCTTAAAAAGAGAAGATGGCTATCAGGTATTGCTTCATATTCATCAAACTCGGTGGTTCTTGAATGCAACAATTAGTAAAGGTTTTGTTGAGGCATTAGATTTCATGATACACGTGTACAAATCTAAAGGTGTTTTGTTGAGGCATTAGATTTCATGATACAAGTGTTAGTTTCTTATATTATACTAAATAGGGGTGGAAATTAGCCGAGCCCTTCGCTTGCAACTCGAGATCAGATCAATAAAAGGCTCGATATGAGCCGAGCTTTATCAAGCCCGAGCCGAGCTCAAGCTTGAAAAAAAACTCATTTAATTTCGTGCACAAGCCTGAGCTTCAAGTATCAAACTCAAGCCAGCTCGCAAGCTTAAATGAGCTTTTTATCTATATATTGTTATTTAAATTATTAAATATATTATATAAATAATATTTATCGTATATAAAGTTATGATAAAAAAACTATTAAGTAATATCGTATAATGTGTTATATAAAATATATAGTTATAAATATATATCAAAATTAAATATTAAAAATAATATTTAAATAAATAACAAGCCGAGCTCGAGCTCGAGCTTTAAAAATAAAACTCTTAACAAGCCGAGCTTGAGCTCGAGCTCTTCTAAGTCATCACAAGTCGAGCTCAAGCCCATACGAGCTCAGGCTCAGCTCGTTTGCACCCCTAATCCTAAGGTTGAATATATACAACCTATGCAATAAAGAATCGAGTTACTTTTATAGAAAAGTGATCTCATACGCGATATAAGAAACATATCTAGACTATTTGATTATCTTTAACCTTTATGATAAGAATTCGCCTAAGAGACGGAAGAAAGAGAATTGTGTAGACACATAAGAAAAATGAGATATATGCAGGGTTTTCATCTATGGTTGTAGATGAAAAATAAGTGTGTCATATGTTGAATTCTTGAATTCCACCTCACTCAATAATATACAAATGCAAACAAGATGATCATGTCCATCTATTGTTGTAATTGGTTGGTGTAGATTACATAAATACCCCTTCAAGCTATGTAAAAAGAATGAACAAATGAACACTTACATGTAAAGAAGTAGAAAATGGACACTTACATAGACACGACAAAAACACGAAACGTAGTTATACGGGTAGACCTTTTTTGGTTGTGCTTGCTTGAAGTGCTTTGGACATTGACCGTAGTCTATTGGTGATCTCAGTAAATGAAGGTCGTGTGGTGGGGTCAGCTGACCAGCATTGCTCCATCAATTTCCTCCACTCGGGGTCGCACTTTTCTGGTATTGTAGGGCGAAGGGTGTCCTTTACAATCCCGCCTGTCATCAAGATTTGACATAATTAAACAGCTGATTATAACAACTTCGAACAGCAGAAGCATATACAAACACTTGTCGCAACTAATTAAAGATTCTGATTTTAGATCTTGAACTTGGATATTATCAACTTGAAAACATACATCAAGACACCACATAATTTCATCAGAAATTAACTCATGTATTTGTGTGATTTTCAAATACTTTCTACAATTGCATATCAAGAACTAATTGCATTCTCATGAGTTCCAAGCACTAGGTATTGCCTAATTATATTTAAAAATAAAAATAAATAAAATAATAAAAAAAGCTCACCAATGATGGCACCACAATGCATATTGGCATAAGGTTCTTCCCCAGTTAATATCTCCCACATTGTAATGCCGAAAGAGAACACGTCAACCTGTCAATAACCAAAATTAAATTAGTTTTAGTCAACCAATACCTCAGCTTAGCTATCATATTTCATGGCATGTGATGATATAAGAATATAAGACATTACTCTTACCTTTTCAGAAACTTTGGTGGTGCTACCATTTAACAATTCTGGTGCCATCCAAGGTAATGTCCCTCTAACGCCACCTGAAACCAGAGTGTTCCTTTTGATCCTCGACAGGCCGAAATCTCCAACCTGAATGTAGTCCAAAGCATCATAGATGTTAAAATTGCAAATTCTTTTTGTGATAACTATAAGCATGTCATACAACAAGAAAATATAAGTGTCATAGTAGATGTTGTATTGCATCCCATAGTCAAGTACAGGTGGCAAAATGGGAGAGTTACGTAAATTGTCAATACGAGTTATTTAAAACTGCACAGTCTGGTCAGGTTGACCCACTATTATTTTATTTTCTTTTAAATTTCATAATAATCTATATATTAAATGAAATATTATAATCTTAGCTACTATTCCTAAAAATAATTAGTAGCGTTAGAGGTATTATACATATTACAGTTGTAGCAGAAGTTTCGATTCTTATTCATTAGTATCGCTTTTATGATTATGTTTAATACTTAATTATTTATAAGATTCACAGAAAAAAGGTCAAAAAGAAATTGATGGGTAAATCAACCCGTAATGTTGCATGAATTCTTAAGAAAGGTTTAATAGTCACAAAACCAAGCAACTTTCATATCTTGGCAAATTAACCCTTAATTTTTTTTTCACAGTGGTTTAGTCCCTTAACTTTTTGACTTGCTAAAAATAATATATGTTCAGTTTTTAAATTCAATAACCAAGTAACCAACTTCCAACACTTTACCCAATTAAGTTCATTGAACCTTTTTTTTGCAGTGGTGTAATCCATGAACCTTTTTGTAGTGGTTTAATCCCCATTTTTTCTTTATGTGGTTCAAATCTATAAACACTGAGTAAACTCATTTATTTAAACTTTTCTAAACAAGCAAATGTAAGTTGAGGGACGAAACCACTGCAAAAAGAAAGTTCAAGGTTTATATCGCCAAAAAGTTTAACATTAACCATGCAAAAGAATTAATTAGACTGCATGTATCGTAGTTGGCTAACTTCCAATTACCTTACAGATGGGTCGTTGTGGGTCCCGCATATTAACAAGCAAGTTATCACACTTTAGATCAAAATGGACAATATTTTTCAAATGCAAATATTCCATTCCGAAGGCTGCATCCATGGCTATTATAAGCTTTCTACGACGATCAAGTGATCTGCACATAATTTTAACTTTCAGAAACAGTTAAATTCTCAACAAAGAAATATATTGATTGAGGGCAACAAAGTAAATCACCTGTCCTTTTTTATCAAGACATTCCTAAGAGATCCATGAGTCATGAATTCAGTAACGGTAGCCAGGGTTCCACCAGCTCCATCTGGTACAACCCCATAAAATGCGACAACATTTGGATGATGAAGATTTGAAAGGATTTGAGCTTCCCTCCAGAAGTCATTTGTCTGCACAGTTGGAAGTTAATGAGAATAGAATGGGTCTACAATCACAATAAGATGGAAATAGTGAAAAGAAAAACCGGAAGGAAAAAAAAAGGAAAGTTATAAAAAATGTGTGAAAAGTACCCACCAATCTTTCTTGCTCTGATGATCTCCCAGAGAAGCAGCTTTTTTTAATCCTCTTAATGGCAACATCTGACCCTCGCCATCTACCATGATAAACAGTTCCATATGTCCCGGAGCCCAATTCTCTTAATTCTTCAAGTTCAGCATTCTTTATTATCTGCATACACCATCAAAAAAATACTATTGAAGACAGCAGCTATACAATTAAGAAAAAGTAAGTGCCAGAAATAGCCATATCGCCAATTGATAAGAAAAAATGTTGTTTAATTATCTTTAATTGGAAGAATTGAATGGGTACTCGGTTGATCTTGACAACACTTTGGGTGTATTTGGCAGAAGTTACTGAAAGCATTATGTACAGAAGATAGCAATGTGTACCTGGAGACCATACATATCAGCTTCCATTTCAGCTAATAATGCATTACTGAATGGGCCATCCTTACTTTCATTCTCTGTTGCAGCATCCTGCATAACAGGGAAACACCTTACCCATAAGTCAACAGATTATTGCATAATATAAGATTAAAATTTCAGAAAAAGCTATAGTTATTTGCTTAAATCACCTACTTGAACATTTTGGATCATCAATAGCCAACATGTAAATGAAAAGCATTTCAAGCTTAAAAGGTGGTATACTGGTATAAATCAAGCTGGACCAAATAATATAGTGAAGCTTGAGATCCATAGCCACACAAAATAGGATAGATTAAGAATAATTGGGTCTATAAAATTCTACATTCAGTTAAGAACTTCAGTGACTTGCATGGACTGCAGCATAACGAGACAATTATCCCCGTGGAGGAAAACTTCACACAATAGCAACCAAGTATTCCTGGTGTTCCACTAAAGCCACTCAAGTTTTTTTGTCTCCAAAAAGTCACTCAACCTCCACTAAGTTTTCCAATCCTATGTAATACTTTTACAAATGTTTAAATATTTTAAATTAAGTTAAGCTAATGAAACATTTATAAATTTTGGTTATTAATATGTGACTTTTTTTTAATTTATTTGAATTAAGAGATTAATCACTAAATAGTTACCAAAATTTATATAATTTTCATTTGCCTAACTTAATTCTAAAAAAATTTAACATTTATAAAAATATTACATAGGATTGGAACAACTAGCGAAAGTTGAGTGACTTAGAAGAGACAAAAAAAACTTTGAATGACTTTAATGGGACACTTGGGAAACGTGGTTACTAATTTTTAAAGTGGATATTGTCAGCCCATGTAAGTTCAGTATTTTTGTCTATTCCAACTTTCCAGCAACTAATTGTTTTTAGCAAATGTATAAATAATATTCAATAATTATCTTTCTCCCCTTGTCATAAAATCTGGATGAAATTCTGATTAAACAAAAATTTTAAAATAAACATATAGTAATATTGCACAACTAAATTTGATACCCCAATACTGGAATCTGAGATAGCTTGGCCAGCTTCTGTTGCATTTGAGGGGAGAGCTTCATTGGTGACATCACCAATCATCTGTGAATGACATATATCATCAGTGTCCAGTTGTATTTGTTCCTTGCCCTTGGATGATGGGACTTCCTTTTGCGTCATGCTATGATGTTCTTCATGACCCAAGTGAGTGGCTTTCTGCTTGGTGTGACTGAAGTTTTCATCGATGAATTTTACTTCTTCCATGACTTCGGCACCTGTTGTTGGTATTTGCAATAATGGAACATCATGCATCACTGACTCCAACATGGCACCATCAGATTTCTGTTTAAGCTTATGGGTATTTAATTCTTTCTGATGTGAACTTGGTAGTTGTACAGCAGGTACATCCGATCTTAGACCATCAGATAATTGTGAAAGAAGATCATTTAATGATCTGTCAGCATCAGATATATTATTGTGATTGGGAACCATACTTGTAATTCCCATGATATCCGTCCCGGTATAAACCTGCTGCTGATTCTCAACAGTTTGTTGTTTGTTATTGCTTAAAAGTGGCTGCATCGCTGCATTTGATATAGGCTTTGGGTTAGTTGTTATTGATGTAGGAACAATGTTTGGCTCATGCAGTGGTGTGTCGGCTATAAGAAAAGATATCTGCTCATGATCGACCCTGGAATTATTAACAAAAGTCCCAGCTTGAGGAAAAGGAGGCCCATTTATATTATAATCGCGTTGCAACTCAACACTCTTATGTGAATCTTCTTTCATTTCTTGGTGCAGGATATCTGGTCGACTGTAAGCAACAGAAGGATTCACAGGTGGCATCTCATATGGGACTTGTGTACGAATATTATCATATTGTTCAACAGACTTCCCCTGCAAGAAAGAAGATGCCAGCTGTGCAGGTAGCGGTGGTTGTGGCGCAAAGTTCAATGCAGAAGGAAATTTTGATTCATCTTGAGATCCAAAATCAGAGGTTCCTCCACGTTCTTGAAGTTGTGGGTCAGAAAATGCATGTGGGATACCCAATTGAGACCCATCAGGTCCCGCATACAGATGCACTGGATCAGGAGGGAGTAAAATACGGTTTTCAGAATGAAAAGCACGGCCCTTGAGTGTTGGGATCTCAATACTATCACTTAATGGGTCTTTGTACACTTGTACATGACCATTAATACCATCATCTTGTGGCACTAGAACAGGTGAAACAAGAAGAGGTGGAGTGGCATTTGTATTATTCAGGCCAGCATTATCATCCAAAGGATTGAAAGGTGAATGATTTACGGGTAAGCTTGGATTGTGGTCAAAACTAGATGTCAACTGACTCATTTCATCTGTCAACAGCTGTGTATCATTGTTTCTTATCAGAGCATCATGAACTATTCCATTAACAGCAGCTACATATTGGTAATCTGGATTGTTGTGAAGATTAGCATCAGCTTCAATGGTGATTGTGCTTTCAGATTCAGACAAAGGAATCAAAAATATTCTAAGTCTTGTAGAACCATCATGACTCCCAAGCCCATTATACTCTTCAATCATGTTCTGAAAATCCTCATTAGAAGCCACAGATATAAGAGCGTCAAGATCTTCTCCAGGAAGCTGGTACTTGATCATGTGAGGCTGATTGCAATATTCGCTCGCTCGCTTGACAAATTCATCAAATGACATATTTTTCTGTACTGAGAAGATATGTGTCTCACCTCCCACATATCTCAGTTTCCCATCACCAGGTCTAGGCAGAATTTTACCACCAGAACTGCAAAGAAATTTTATCTTTTCTCTTTGAGAATCATTTGAAGCTCGATGGGACAAAGATGGAATTGAACCAATGACTGGTGCACTTGCCATAGAAATTAGATCAGGTGTATTCGAATTACTTACAAGATCCTACTTTGCAACCCAATCATACCACTAATTTCACTGTAACCAAGATGACCATTGACATCACTTCTAGATCCAACTATAGCCACGTGGTTCGGATCCATATCATGTCCATTAGGAATTCTTCTTGTACCACGTTCCTGAAGAAACTCAAGGGAAAATTCCTCACCAGTTCTTAGAGATATATTGTTATTTGAACTCTTGCCCGCAACTATTCTGTCATTTACAGTTGCAGAATTTGAATCTTTCTCAACCCCACTGGTCATTGCTGCAGCATTAAACGCAATATCATTAGAACTATGCATTTACCTTAACATTTTTTTTCTCTTCCATTTATACGAGCTATTTCACTGAAAAACCATGTTCATGCAGATGCAGATCTTCAATCACCGTACATGAAATCAATCCTAACTGCTTCACACTGAATCAGTTACTAACAAGCATACCTGTTTTATACTCCAAAAAATATAATGGATCAATAGTTTATCTTGCAATTTCTCTTCCTCTAAATCATATCACTGAATCTATACAAACACAATAAACATAACTTAAGCAATCATCAAACAAACTGACGATCTCATGAAAATACACAAAATTGAAAACATAATTCCTATAAAATCTCTAAATTTCAAACAAATCGCTTCCGCATCAAACAAAGCTTACCGATTACAAACGTAACCGAATCCTAATAAATCGGATCATGAAAGCTTAAAGCACATCCAAATCCCTATTCAACCCTAACAAAAACTTAAGAACTAATTAACAACGAAACACAATCAAAAACCAAAATCGATGCATAACATACAGATACGAATCCCTCTAGTTGTGAGCACGAAACTATGACCTGAGTTCTTCGTTTTCTGTGATCTGAGTTGAATTACTTGAATATTACTTCACGAATTGACCAAACGAATCAGCGAATCGATCGATGCAAGAGGTTCGATTGATGGATGAGGATGTGATTGTAGGGTTTATAGTTGAATCGAAGGGAAGTTGGTTGCAGAGTGCATAAAATTGGGGGTTAATTGTGATTTTGAATTGAGGTTGTAAAGGACCACTTGGCTATGGCGGATCGATACAATTGGACACCGTTATCAACGATACTCGTGGGTTCAAAATTGTCTCTTCGTTCCATGATTTTTTTAATTTACAGTGATGGATACGATAATTGAAGGGAAATAATAAGTTATTTCAACGGTGATGATGTTTATTGTTAGTTTAATGTAGACGTGTTAACGAGTCGAGTCGAACCGAGCGCATTTTTGTTCGTGCTTTATTTGTTTTTAAATCGAACAGAGCCGATCGCCTCATATGATTTATACAACCCTACTATTTATTGTGTCATATGATTTATACCGCAACGAATAAGGTTTCATTACATAATATTTTTATGGATGACAATACGTTGTGGCTAACGATAAGACTAAGTCTGTAGCCGATAAGGCGGAGAGCATATTGCAGAGAACGATAACGGTGAAAGCGGGAAATGATCGAAAAAATATCTCTTAACGGATTAGAATTTCAACTCTATGTTTAATGTAGAATTCTTTATTAGATTGATTAATCAAGTATGCATAAATATAATGTATATTTGTATATAATTGGTCAAATCTACTAGAGTGTTACGTATAAACTATATATCATATTAATTCGAGCCGATCCGAACCAAGGGGACATTTGCTCGTGCTTGGCTCGTTTACAAACCGATCCGAGCCGATCGGCTCGTTTACAATCGAGAAAAAATTCGAACGAGCATTTTTCGAGCAAATTCCAAACGAACGTCGAGTGAGCGACGAACGGTTTGAACTGCCCTAGTTTAATGAACACTACTACACTAATAAGAAACTAGTTGGATGTGAGTTTAAACATAGCTATCATTTTAAACGGAGATTAGAGGTGTGATCTTTTTAGGAAATGAATATATAAACCCGTT
Source organism: Flaveria trinervia (assembly GCA_025506515.1). Classification (NCBI taxonomy): domain Eukaryota; kingdom Viridiplantae; phylum Streptophyta; class Magnoliopsida; order Asterales; family Asteraceae; genus Flaveria; species Flaveria trinervia. The sequence continues at coordinate 97,599,771 of CM046445.1, forward strand.
AAGATACCAGCTATTTTTTAAAATATGATGGTATAGTTGTTTAAAGTAAAAGTTTATGCATGGTTGGAGCAATTATATGGACGGTTAGTGTTGTTTGCCCGTATTGTAATTTTGGTTCTTAAATTTGAGAAGTTACGTGAGCGGTTTATATTGTTCGTTAAGTGGTAACACTGGTGGTTTTTAACTTAAATTTGCATTTGGTTTTTCAGTTAAGTTTAGATGATATGATTAAATTATTATAAAGATATAAAAAGGAATTTAGGAGACAAAGAGAAAGGAACTGGTGATGAGTTATGTGAGGATATGTTTGTGGATTCTAATTTAGTCGATCACAAGAAATCGAGTCTTACTTTAAGGATACCCTTGAGATGATTTTAAAATTTAATTGGGTTTGTGGCAGGATTTTTAAGCAATTATATAGGAGAATATTTGGGATGTCATCAAGATGAATATAAAGATGATCATGATGGTGGATGGTGGGGCGGGGGGTCAAATAGGGCTGCTGATTTTAGACACGGACACAAACACGAATACATGACACGAACTTACTCGACCTTAACAGGTATTGGGTATGACCTTAACAGGTTTCACGTACGAAACAAGTAGACACGAATATACCTGTTAAATTTCGTGTCTAAACAGGTATTTTACATGTTTACCTGTTATGTACCCGTTAGTACCTGATAAATATATATTTTTTTAAAATATAAATAATATAACATTAAAAATGCTTTATGTTTAGATCTTTCGGATGATTTTTGTATTATTAGTGTTGCTTGCTAGAAACTTCCTAAAGCACCCCCACTCCAAATCTTTCGGATGATTTTTGTATCATTAAAATGGTTCCTAAATATGTGTTATTGATGGTTCTTATCATGTATACCTGGTATTAACAGGTTCGTGTTCAGGTTTGGAAACAGGTACACGATAAATTATCGTGTTGTATACAGATATACGAGTTTTGTGTTCGTGTCTTAACAGATACAGATATACCTATTATGTCAGCTCTAGGGCCAAACATTTATTATACTTCACTAAGTTATTGGTTTTATTATTTTGTACGTTTTTATTAATAATGGTGGAGTCCATCGAGATTAACTAAATTCACTTATAAAATTTTATTTATAAGAGGTAATTTTGTTATTTCACGTCAATATAGTTGAAAATTTTAGCGTTCATCCAAGTTAAAAACCAGTTATATCATGCTCATGCAAAACCTCGTTTAATTTTTCAAATTTATGGACCATAGTTGTAGTATAAATTAGAGCATCACTCTGTTTTCGTTTAAATATATCCATTTTCATTGACTTCTTTCGAAATCTTACCAATAATTAGTTTTTGTTTTGCACCATAACATAGTTCGCAATGAAACAAATTCCGACTAGTTACCGGTGATCCTAAGGTTGTTTGTGAATTCTTATATTCGTAAACAAAATATGTAATTATTTAAGTTCACTTCCTTCTTTTGATAAATCTTATTATGTATGTAAATTGCTTATTCGAGCTCTCCATCAGAATAAATTGTTTTTTGGGTTATCCAATATGATCAGATTGAACTTTGATTACTAAAATTAGATTAGTCGTGTTCTTGATGAGTTGCCTAGATGACCAGCAACAAATAAACCTTCATCATCACCATCCTAAACCACTTGTCATAATTTTTGTGATGGTCATTTGAATCGGTAGATATATACATTGATGTAAATCAAAGTCCATTGACTAAACAACTCTTGAATCTCTCTCATCACTTTGGATTCGTATCATTGTTCTGGTAAGAACAGGTGTCCCTCAACTTATAAACACAATCGCCGCACAAAATTTACTTCACTCTAACACTTACCATATTGTCATTAGTCAAAAACATATAGCCATGACATTTTATTCTCTAACCATCGTACCATATATGATGTGGCTCTTGTGTGCGGCAAGTAATAATGATTTGGCTAGAGGATAACATTTAGATGTATAAACATGATATGAAGATGGTAACTTGAGATAGTGTGGAGATGGTCATAGGAAAAAACGACCCTCCCATAACAAAAGAAGAAGAGGAAACGCGAGGGAGAGTTTTTTTTTTTACTTTTTTAATCAGTTTCTACCGAGTTCTCAACTTATTTTAGTTTTCATTCAATTTTTTTGTTTTTTTTTTGTTTTTCAACAAAAGGGTAAAAATAGTTAGTTTTAAAAAAATAAAAGAAAATCTTAACCAATTTTCATGCCATAGATGAAAAGTGATACATTTCTTCAAATAGACGGTATCGAATCTGTAATATTTCAAAACTAGAATTGAATTTGAAATACGAGAACACTCCTATGGCCATATGTGTAATTCACTATTTAATTAATAAAAAAGTAATATTTTAAATAAAGTTTACTCGGATGGAAAAGAAACATATAATTTTTTTTACTTTTCTGGATTTTAGAAAAAATCAAAAAGGGTTGTGTTTTATTCAGAACTAAACATGTCGTTATTTATACCCACCACTTTATTTTTACTTGTTGCGTCCCCGCATTCAACTTGTCCCATTAATGAAATTTTCTTATTTTCACGCTAAAATCAAAACTAGTTCACTTTCTTTTACAAAAACGTCAATAATATTAAAACAACCGGCAATAAGCCAATAAATTACAGCATCAAGACTAAACCCATTAAGAAAACATATTGGAGCTTCCAATCTACATTGAAACCACAACCCAAGAAGTATGATAAACAAACAAGAAGAGAATTACATCAAATTTTCATTGTATAGTTTTAGGACTTAAAACTACATTGAATTCATGAAAATGACTTGATTTTAACGTCTTTCATGGTTTTTGATAATGTAATTCTATTTTTTGTATATTACCGACTAATGAGCTAACCATAGAAACCAAAATATCAATCAATAACTGTAAACAATAATCCATTACATAGACTATTATAGAAGTAATTAAACAAGTGAGACTATGAATGAAATGGGCTCCAGAAAACTTGAAGCCTCTTCATCATTCCAACATAGTTGACACGCTTATAACACTAGAATGCTTCTAAATGTAGGATTTGTAAACAATGAGATTTTTTTACGAACAAGTCATAAAATTTGATTTGAAAAAGCATTTCAATTTAAAATACATGAGAGAGCATATAGATCCAACTGGTCATCATTGTTTAAGCCTTTTTCCTTCATACGTCGAGGATAGGATCTTAGATTCATCACTATTTGCTACTACTCGTTATGAGATGAGATAATTTTTTGAGTTTCTAATATAAAGAGAGGAGAAAACACTTCTTCTAGAGGTCTTTTCAATCCACGTATCTTTCCAAAATAATGTTTTGTCGCACAGTCCCACTATTCTTATAAAGATGTTATTTATATCAACTCCAACTTTATAAAGATCCTTATATATTTTTTAAACAAATAATAACCGTGGCATGGGGCAATTTTTCTTGCCGACATTCATAAGAATAGAACTTTGATATTGTGTTTTGCTTTTATGCGAGTGCACCACAATAAGTTTTCATCTTTAAAAGCTCTCAAGTAACAATATATAAAAAACAACAATGTGCAACCAATTCCCAAAACTCCATAAGGTTTATGTTTAACCACATTATGCCAAGCCATGTCATGAATATTTTTTACTTGTTTAGTTCCTCCCATAATAAGTTTATCTTTAGACGTTTAAGGCCTTTCATTAATGCTATAAACAAATAAAAAGAAATACAAATGAAGACTCCCCGATATTGAGGCTAATAAGGTAAGTTGCCACGAAAGGAGAGGTAATTGGGATTCCAAGCATTCTATATGTTTTTAAAATGATTATCGACATGCTACTAATATTTTGAAGAGTTCATATTAGCATAAAAGCTTCACTTTTTACTTTTTTTACAAATGTTTGCTAATCTTTTAACCTCCTACTCATCAACTTTGATCACAAACACATTGCTTATTTCAAATTTTATTTTAAGCCCAAGATAAGAAGAAAACACATAGTAATTCATTTACGACTTGACAATTAAAAACATGACATCATCTGCATACATGACATGTGAAGAATCAAGCCGTTATTAGAGAGGCAAACACCAAAAAATGTTATAATTGTGGTTTGATTTTAATCATTTAATGCAGTAATAAAAGATGAACAACAATAAGGAGTGGTCATGTCTAACGCCTCTTCCAATTGGGAATTCACGGGTAGCAAAATCATTCACCAAAGTTGAAAATCTACATGACACCAAACATCCCATGACCTAGTTCATCCATATTGTTCCTGTGACCACTCGTATTTTCAGGTTAGCGTTGTCAATATAATTTTCGTTACCTTAACGTTCTCTCGATATTTATCTAATTATTTAAATAAATTATAATATTAAATAGAATCATTGTGTAAATGAATCAAAGTGAAGGGACCTAAAGCGCAACTTAGGAGAACTTAAGGGGGGACCATTGTGTAACTTTCATATAAACATGTTAAATAACCAACCCACCCTCCTTCCCCGGCTACTCCACACCGAACCCTAAACCACCGAAAACCCCTAGTCGCCGTCGACCTCCTCATTCTCACGTAGTAGCCCATCAGGCAGCCCTTGTTCGCGACCCTTAACCTCCGGCATTCGTTCTGTTTTAAGTGACGATCCCGCTCGCGGCTTCCCACGTTACCGAACGACGATCGTTTGACGACCGACATCAACCGGCGTTCGTGAGGACCGACGGAGCAACCTTACGGTAAGAGTTCGTCGTAGTTGTTACAATTTTCGGCTTCGGTTCATGGTTGCGGGTTCGGGTTCATCTCGGTTTGAATGTATGCGCGTTGTATGCTCGTAGGTATATATATAAAGTGTATCTTGTATGTAATTGCAAGGGGATTTTGGGTGCATGTGTGAGTCCCGATTTGCATGTGTATATGGGTGTATGTGGTTGTGCGCATATGTATATATGTATGTACCTTCTGTAGTTTGTATGTATGTGTACGTGATGATGCATGCGTGAGTATGTATGCTGCGATGTATGTATATATTATGTATGTAGGCTGCGATGTATGTATATATATATGTATGTTGCGATGTATGTATATATTATATATGTATGCTGCGATGTATGTATATATTATATATGTAGGCTGCGATGTATGTATATATATATATATGTATGCTGCGATGTATGTATATGTTATATATGTATGCTGCGATGTGTATATATATCTATATATGTTCTGCGTATATATATATATGTGTATGTTCTGCGTATATATATACGTGTGTATGTTCTGCGTATATATGCGTGCGGATCGGATATGGGTCCTACGTGGTTATATGCGCATGTATATTGTAATGATATGTATGTTCCGGAATCTAATTGTGCTCGCTATGCTATTGTGTCGTTATGGTTCTAGTGAAACATGGTAACTCGGCTACGATTCATGTATGGGTGTGTTCGTTACGTTTAGGTTGTGCAATGCATGAATTTATCTATGTGCGTATATGTATGGGTGTGTTTTCTGTGTGTTTTCTGTGTGTATAGAGTTTGCGATGCATAGGATAAATATTGCTGGATGTGTATGTATGAATGTTCCAAAGCGTCATGTGTATGTTACATGTATATAAAGTGATATGTGCATGTGTTTTGGGTAGATGGCTTGAGGTACACTCTGCATGTGGTGTGTGATTTCGTGTGTGTGTGTGTTTAGTTTCTGTGGTGTGTGTGTGTTTAGTTTCTGTGGTGTGTGTTGTGTGTGTACTGTGCAGGTGTATGTTGTGCATGTGTATGTTGTGCAGGTGTAGGTTGTGCATGTGTATGTTGTGCATGTGTATGTGTATGTGTATGGAGTGTTATTGGTTCATAAGTGTGTGGTTATGGATGGACAAATTATGCTATGCAATTGTATGCATGATATAAATATGAAGAGTATTTTCATGCATGATTCGGGCAAGCGTGCGTAATTGGGTGTTTTGTTCGTGTGGGTTTATATATGTTGCGCTTGCTTGGGTGTGGGGAAGTCTCGATAACCGACACCGCAACCGAGTCGTGAAACACGAAACCGTATAATTATTATATTCTTAGTTAATAATTAATATTAATATATATTAACTTTATTCAGGTTATTTGGGAACTAATTTCTTGTTCTTTGCAATTTTCTTGCTGTGCTTTCGAGGTGAGTTCTCAGCCCCGTTTTACCTATTTTCGTTGGGGTGAAAGAAACGTGTGTTCCAAACGTATTTTCACCTGATGAGTATTACTTTAATATCACTTGCTTACTAGTGTGACACCATGCTTAAGTCCTCACTTTCGAACCGTTAATATATGTACTCTAGCGAGGTAATTCTGAGTAGATCTACTGGGTTTGACAAACCCCACCCGGCTAGTCGCGCTAGCACAACGTTCGTCAAACGGGTGTTTAATTGACCTAATTCTGTTGCTGTGACCGGTGTTCATAGCCGAGGCAATCTTTACGTTGTCAGCGTCGGTTGCGAACTTCATACACTTAGTAACTTGTTGAGTAGACTAGCTATCTACTGATATTATTTTGATTACTGCATCAGTTTATTGTTATGTTCAGTTATCAAAACCTGTGGACTCACCAACCTTGTGTTGACACTTTAGCATGTTTCTTTCAGGTTCACAAGAAGCGCACACTTAGGAGCATTTTATTCATGCATTATTATCCATGTGATTTATTTATCGTTTTTCAGTGAATTTTATTTATTCGTTTTGCGCGTGTTGCGCCATTTAAACAACTAACATTTACTATGCTTCCGCGACTTCTATTATGTCCACGTTTAAAACTAGTCTTTGATGAATTCAAGTTTTGTAAGTAAATTATGTTATAATCAACGTGTCGTTTGGTGTAACTAGTGGCTGAGATCCTGGAAGTCACACGCCTAACGGTAATACCCCGTTTGTGGAATTTGAGGGTGTGACAGATTGGTATCAGAGCTGCTGGTTATAGCGAACTAAATTAAAAATTGCATCACATTTGCATTGCATTTAGACTATAGCCTGATGCCTTAGTTACACACATATAGACACGATTAGTTTGCTCATAGACTTTGCTTGTTTGTTCGTTGGCATTGTTTGTTTGCGTTATTTGCGGGATTCATTGGCGTTGCTTATTCTTGTGAACAGTTTCTTGCAGAATGGCATCATCTTCTTCCGTACCATCATCATCTTCTCGAGGCAAGAGGCCTATCTATTACGATCACATTCCTTCCTCTGAGAACTCCTGCGTCTGGCCCTTACGTTATAATAATAATGAGAGACTCGATTACGATCAACTTTTAGCTTTACCCGAGTACCCACCGGTACATAGGGGGAGTGCTATCCACAGTACATTACTGATCTCATTCTAGAGAAGAATGTACCCCACCTCTTGAAAACCGCCCACGCACTAGATCCACTGCTGGTAGGGACCCTAATGCCCCTACGTTACCACCTCTTCCTTGCCCTCCAGAGCAGGCTATAGCTGCTTTGGCAGCCACAGTGCATTTGCAGCATAAGCGTGTGGCCGCACTCGTGAAGGAAAATGCAGAACTAAAGAAAACATCGGCTAGGACTGCGGAGAAACTCGAACGATTCGAGACTCGATTCGATAACTTCTTGGAATACCACAATGGCCTAATAGATCGTTATAATGGACTAGTCGAGCGGGCTGAAAACACAGACCAGCGACTAGGAATTGTGGAATCCCAAGTCTTCACTCAGAACGCAGTGCCTGAACCAGAAGCAGCACCTGAAGAAGAAGAAGAACCGAGGAAGCACCGGAGGAAGAAGACCCTGAGGAAGAGCCAGAAGAAGAACCCGAGGAGCAGCCTGATGATGAGGCGGAAAACAGCGACGGATCTGTTGACTCTCATTGACTTCCTCAATTATTCTTTTCTTTCATAAATTCTGTTATTCCATTGGACTTATTTCATTTCACACCTAGATGGAAAGGTGTTTCCCATCTGACTGATACTTTTGGATTTTAGTATTTGATTTGATTAATTGTATGCATACCTACAATTTATTTGATCAGAAATTATTATTTGAACTTATTAGTTGTGTGTGCTAAATCCTTTAATTACTTGTACTCAAATGAAGTAGATATGTTTCATATTACTTATTTTTGTATGTTGTGATTGTTAAGAATGTCTGGAATTGGCCGAGGACGCGGACGTGGTCGTGGCACCATCAACATGACCCCAGCTGAACTGGCAGCCCTAATCAATCAGCATGTGGCTGATGCTCTTGCAAATCCTAATCTCAATCCGCACGCAACTCCAATCGGTAAGCAATACAAAATTTCCCCCTGACGTTAACGTCCGTCACCCTGGTTAAGTTGTAACATCTATTCAAAATCCTAAACGCCTGATCAAAACTTGTTGCAGGACAAGGGGTATGCACGTTTAAGACCTTCATGGATTGTAAACCCAATCCATTCACGGGAGCAGAAGGAGCTGTGGGACTCCTACGCTGGTCCGAAAAGCTTGAGTCAGTGTTCGAGATGTGCAACTGCCCCGTGGCAAATCGGGTTAAGTACGCCACTGGCACCCTGAACGGTGCTGCGCTATCTTGGTGGAACGCTCAAGTCCAAATGTTGGGCGTTGAAATTGCAAACAGACAACCTGGAATGACTTCAAGACCCTGATGAAAGAGGAGTACTGCCCTCGGAGTGAGGTGCAGAAATTAGAAACTGAGTTCTGGAACCTAAAGATGACAGGCTCCGAAATCGAGGCGTACACCACTCGATCTCATGAGCTTGCTACCCTATGCCCTAACATGATCGACCCTACTTCCCTAAGGATTGAGAGGTATTTGCACGGTCTGTCACCTGAGATTCAAGGCATGGTCACTGCTTCCAAACCAGACACCATACAGGAGGCAATCAGGTTGGCCCATAGACTGACTGACCAGGCAGTCATCCAGGGAAAACTACCTCCACGAGGTTCGACATCGACCCCTTCAGATAGTAACAACAAGAGAAAATGGGAATCTGGTTCCACCAACAAGCAGAACAACTCTCAACCGCAACCTCAACAGTCACGGAAGTTTGACAACTATCGCTCATTCATCAATCATCCTCATCCTCATCCTCATCTCAGCAGAGTGTGGCTACTCTGGGACATTACCTAAGTGTAACAGATGCAACTACCACCACAACGGGAACTGCAAAAAGAATACTTGTGAGCGGTGTGGTACATTTGGCCATGCTGCTAGAGATTGCAGGATGAATATGACATCTAGACAGCCGGCCCAGAGGAATGAACAAAGAGGCTGCTATGAGTGTGGTCAGACCGGGCACATCAAGAGGTATTGCCCAAAACTGAGGAAGAACAATGGTGGCGGTAATGGTGCTGATAACCGCAATGGCAATGGCAATGGAAACAACGATAAGAACGGTAATGGTGGAGCCAAGGGAAGAGCTTTCATCATTGGTTCAGGTGAGGCTCGTAATGATCCTTCTACTGTAACTGGTAAATTTCCTATCAATGGTTGTTTTGCTTCGGTACTATTTGATTCTGGTGCTGATAAGAGTTTCATTTCGCGTAAGTTCAGTAAATTGCTAGATGATAATTCTGTACCTAGATACCAATTATACAGTAGAAATAGCAGACGGTAAGATCATTGAGTCTTCACGTATATACAGAGGTTGTAAGATTAGTCTATCGGGGCATGATTTCGAAATTGACCTATTGTCTATTACACTCGGTAGTTTTGATGTCGTTGTCGGCATGGATTGGTTGTCTAGGAACCAAGCCGAAATCATCTGTCGTGAGAAACTTGTTCAACTACTTTGCCTGATGGAAAGATACTCACCGTAGAAGGCGACAGGAGGGGTGCAGTAGTTGGCATCATTTCATACATGAAAGCTCAGAAGTTTTTGAAGAAAGGACATTCGGCGATTTTAGCCCTGGTCACCGAAAAGACTACTGAGGAGAAACGACTGGAAGACATCCCTATAGTTAGAGACTTTCCGGAGGTATTTCCGAGGACCTACCTGGACTACCCCCACACAGGCAAGTAGAGTTTCAGATTGAATTAGCACTTGGAGCAGCTCCGATCGCTCGGGCGCTGTACCGTTTGGCACCGAATGAACTACAAGAGCTGTCTAAGCAATTGCAAGAGTTGCTGGACAAGGGATTCATACGTCCCAGCTCTTCACCCTGGGGAGCTCCAGTGCTATTCGTGAAGAAGAAAGATGGAACTTTCAGAATGTGTATTGATTACCGAGAGTTAAACAAAGTGACAATAAGAATAGATATCCCCTCCCGCGCATTGATGATCTGTTTGACCAATTGCAAGGATCAAGCTACTATTCCAAGATTGACCTGAGATCAGGTTATCATCAGCTACGAGTCCGGGAGGAAGATATCTCGAAGACGGCATTCCGGACACGCTACGGGCACTATGAGTTCGCAGTAATGCCTTTTGGGTTAACCAATGCCCCAGCAGTTTTCATGGACCTCATGAACCGTGTCTGCAAATTGGGAAGCTTCTAGACGGCTAGGGTACGTCCGGAATCGTAGGGAATGAATGCCTCTTTTTCACGAATATATTGTATTTATAGGTTAGTATTGTTCATTCAGGCGACTGGACCATAAGCATGGTTCAGTTGTGCGATTGAACCAGGCGGTTGATCCATTCGCACGACTGAGTGTTCAGTCATGCGACTGAGTCAATCTTATGTGTCATCATACGACTGATCCAGTCTCCTGGTTCAGTCGTGCGACTGAGTCAATTGTATGAAGTATTCATGTGTGTGGTCCATTCGTATGGGCCATTCAGCTTCATCTTCAGAGGAGGAGTCACTGTCGTCGACTACTCCCCCTGACTGAGTAGATGATCCTCCTAGTGAGTTTTTTGTTGGTGTATTCAAGATATCATACATCATCCGTGTAGTTAACTCGTCATCCAAGGGAGAGAGAGAGATGTTGAATGACTTGAAGAATCCATCATAGTCGAAGAAATAGGCGGGTCCTTTGCCAGTAGGTGGTATGGTATATCGCTGAACGTCAACATTACACCACACTTCTACTAGACCCGTTGAGTTGTTGTAAACCCTCTTGTTCGGAATGTTGTACCCTAGAAAGATTCCTTCATCAACCTTTTCGCTGAATTTACCTTCTTGTGTTTTCTTCAGAAGTGTGCACGGTGCGCCAAATGATTCGAGATACTCCAGATTCGGTTTGCGTCTTTGTAGTAGCTCGTAACATGTCTTGCTGTGACGCTTGACAATCAGAACTCGATTCAGTGTATAACATGCATTAGAAACTGCCTCATTCCAAAATTGGATAGGTAGTTTCGAGTCTGCCAGCATGGTCCGTGCTGTCTCAATCAAGCTTATGTTCTTTCGCTCAGCAACACCATTCATCTGAGGTGTGTAGGCAGAAGTGAATTGATGTACAATACTTTTCCTTGCAGTAAGCCTCCATCCACTGGTTCTTGAATTCCGTCCCGTTGTCTGAGCGTACTTGTCTAACCTTTAGCTTGTAGAGAGATTCCAGTGTGGTATAACTCCTTGAAGGACTCAAATGTTTCTGATTTGGACTTCAGAAACATTACCCACGAGAACCTTGAGTAGTCATCAGTAACCACTAAACAGTACAAGTCGCCTCCTATGCTCTTTGTACTGACTGGACCAAACAGATCCATGTGAAGAAGTTCAAGAGGAAGTTCTATTGAATGAATTTTATTTCCTTATGAGAATTTCGTCTGTTTGCCTTTCTTGCAAGCTACACAAAAATCAGGAAGTTGGAAGTTCTTGACATTAACTCCTCTCACCAGATCCTTCTGAATCAAGTGATTCATCTTCCTTTGACTAATGTGTCCCATTCTCCTATGCCAGGAGATGGAATCCTTCTCAGTAGCTTTAGATAGAAAACACTGAACCTCTGATCCGTTGCAGCAGCTGTTGACAGATCCAAAACATAAAGGTCTTTATATCTTGAAGCCGTCATCAAAACTTGGTCTTCTGGGATCACGTAATCTTTCTTAAGCACGTAACACTTCTTGTTGTCGAAGATGACTTTAAATCCCTTATCGCAGATTTGGGAAACAGAGAGTAAGTTATTTTGAAGTTGTTGAACATAGTTCACCTTATTAAACTTAACTTTCTGATTTCTCACTTCTCCCTGAGCTGTGATATATCTTCCCTTGTTTCCAGCAACGAAACATGCTCTCCTTTATTTGCTTGACGTTAGATAAAAGAGCCCTGTTTCCTGTCATGTGTCTGGATGCTCCGCTGTCTATAATCCACGTATTAGTTTCAGCACTGTAGCGAACACCCTGCACATACAATGTAAAAGGATTAGTTTAGGTTAGGAACCCAAGCCTTTACTGGCTTGGGTTTCCCAGAGGCATCAAACATCATAAATTCAACCCATTGACCCTTAGAGGGTAAGGGTAGCCCAGGTTTCTTCTTGTCATTATCATTAGACACAGAGGTTGACTTCTTTTTCCATAAGCCAGATTTGTGCAATGCCTGTTTGTGATACACAGTTGACTGGCTAACGGGTTGAACTTTATGTGCACTAGTTCTTCTAGGTGGAGTTAAAAAACTCCTCTTAGAAGACCTAGATTTTGGGTCCTGAAGTTCAATCTTTTTCCTAGGTGTCTGATAAAGAAAGCAATAGGAAGCAATGTGTCCACAATCTCCACAATTGTAGCATGACCTGCTATCAACTTTATGAATAAACTTTCTTTGTGGAGACGTGTGTGACACTCTAGTAACATCACTTATTTTAGGTTTTGACTCTCGTTCTTTTGATGTTTTCCTTGTTTAACAGAGTTAACTGTTTTAACATGTTTAATCTCTTTTTCCTTTTAGTTAACTGGTTTTTGACTATTTGAAGTCCTGTTAGGTTCTGATTTGACTCTTTTTGACCCTGACTTTAAGTTAACTTTTTCAAACTCTTTTTCCAGATTAGCATAAGGCAATTTACCCTTAGCCTTTGACGTGGCCTCCTTTTGTTTGTTTCCAGAGTCAATGGTGGAACATGAGGAATCTGGATCACTAACAAGAGGAGTAGTCACCACATGATCCTTGATGGGATTGTCATTTACAGGTCTACTCTTAGTGTTCATCAAAGTCTCAGATGGTGGCGGAACCACGTTGTAACCCAAACCCTCCCCATTGTTTCTTTCTCTCACTAAGTGTTGGACTATGTGTGATGAACTTGTCCAACTGTGTAGTTTCTGTTTTAATGAGTTTACTTCTACTTCTATAACTGCCTTTTGCTTCTTAGTGTCTTCTAAGGAGTTTAGATAGTACCTAATGTCATTAGCTTGGTTAAATGCAAATACTTCGGTTTCCCTAAGTTGTTTAGTCAAAAGGTCTATCTTTTCTTTGTAACTATGCTCATTTTGTTTTAATACTCGATTCGCCTCAGTGCACAATTGTAAATCTTTTACCAAGTTATCATTATGATCTAATAACCTAGAAAATTTCTCCTCTATGCTATTTCTAAATGTATTACAATCAGAACAAGCATGATTATTAAACTCTTGGTCAGTGGTACTTACCTGAGTTGATTCAGAAGCATTAGCCATCAACGCAGCATCAGATGTCTCTGGTTCTGGTGATTCTGTCTTTGCTCTGGTAGTCTCCTCTTTAGGCTTGTAGCTGACCTCAGATGCCGTTTTCTCTTCAATATTAGACATTGCTATGTCAACTGCTAGATCTCCGTCACTTGCAGAATCATTAATAAAGTCTTCTACACTTGTAATGTTTGATTCCCCTGGAGAGACAAACCTAAAGCTCCAGTCCTGTCCTTCATCATCATGAGCAGTCAAGGCTTTTGGATCCTTGCTTGATGAAGTAGAACTAGTAGCTTGCTTGTCTTGACGAGTGAAGGATGATATTGGGTTCCCGTTTCCTGTCTTCTTTGGCTTAACACATTCTCTTTTGAAGTGCCCCTTCTCCCACAGTTAAAGCAGGTCCAAAGCCAAATGTGGTATCCTTAGTAGCTACCAAGTTCTGTCCGGTCTTTTTCACAAACTTCTTTGCTCTCCGGACAGCACTAGCTAAGGCCCACATTATGTCCATTCTCTCAGGCTCCATTTCGTCCATCTGCTCGTAGCTCGTCTGCCAGATGATAGTTTCCAATCTTCCCAGCAACAAGTCCATCATAAGAATGAACCACAGCAGCCAAAAGATCCATGTGTTCTTGAGCTACTTCTACCGTCACATTACCGAGGTTCTCGGTATTTAGTTTAGTAGCTTTTGTTTCAGATCCGATATGATGGGTACAAGAAGACCCCGACGTGTCTGATCCTGAAGGAGAAGCATGTGAAGGACCCAATGAGCTAGACACAAATGCAGTCTGGAGAGGTGCTCCAGATGTCTTAGCTTGATGTGTGGCATTGTACAAAGCTGGATTCTGAGAATACGAAGACTTCTGAGCTCTGTACTTCATCCTAAGTGCTTCTTCTCGCAGCTTTAGAATGAAGTCATTTATATCAGCTTTGCCAGCATTCCATTCTATCTCAGGTTAGACACGAATGAAGCCCACTTCTCCGGCAATCCATCTGCAAAGTTAGCAACTTTCTCTTCCATGGTAGTAGCCACCCCTTGTGTATGCAGTTCACTCATCAGATGGTAGAATCTATCTATAACATCGTCCAAACTCTCGTTTCCCATCGATGAGAAGTTATCGAATTCCTTCTTTAACTCCTTAGCCTTGATTGCCTTAACGAAGCATTCCGTCGTACCTCTTTTCCAGCTCATCCCATAGTTTCTTGGACTGCTTATTCTATGAGTACTGGTGAAAAATGTCTTTAGGGATAGACTGTGTAATCAATGCATAAACTCTCTTCTCTGCATTATATTAACTTTCTGCACGTCTGTCATCCCCCTAAGGTTAGCTTACTCCATCGGCTCCCACCGACGTACTATACCCAATCTCGATAGCTTCCCACAGATTCGGATCCACTCTATTGAGGTAGATCTCAAAACGTTTTTTCCAGTGGGGAAACTCATCTAATGTTAAAAGCTTTGGCGGTTTATTATGATTACCTACCTCACTCTCAAGTAACAGCAGGTTCTGTATCCTAGAGTCCTTCCCAATAGTAAAGGCTGACATTTGATCTTCCATGGCGAATAACTTTAAGTCAACTTACATAAACTGTCAACTGGTGTGACTGAAGGATGCGATTGGGCTATTCGTGTGAATGAACTATTGCGAATGGTTCAATCGTGCGGCTGAACTAAGCGATTGGTTCAGTCGTGCGAATGAAGCTGATGCGTATGAACACTGCGAACGAATAGTTCAATCGTACGAATGGAGATGCGACTATGTCCAATCGTGCGTCTGAGCAATGCGAATGAGGTCCAGTCGGGCGAATGGCTCACTCGTGCGACTCAAGCTGCTGTTTTGCAAAAAGTTCTAGGTTAAACGTGTTTTAGACGTAAAAATTCAAACTTTCGCAAGGTCTAATCGCCTAAGTCCGTAGAGATCAAACTTTGATGAGCAGGGAACGTCCAAGATCACTTTTGACACAAAAGATTGCGTTTTTTAGTGCAAAAACACAAGTTTTTTTATCAATCTTGATTGAATCACACGTAATCAAGAGCCAAGGCTCTGATACCACTTGTTAGGACCTGGTATTTGAACAAAATACCTAGTGATTAGCGTGTAAACCAGATCAAATAGTGCGGAATCCTATTTGATTGGCGATCCAATCAGTGAGAACACACGAAGAATCAATAAAGAATTGAAACTAACATTAGAAATCGATTGGAAATCAATCTAATGTGTTCTATGAACTTGGAGAATGAATTGGGAGGCTTCTGGACGGCTAGGGTACGTCCGGAATCGTAGGGAATGAATGCTCTCTGTTTTTCACGAATTAGATTGTATTTATAGGTTAGTATTGTTCATTCGGGCGACTGGACCATAAGCATGGTTCAGTCGTGCGATTGAACCAGGCGGTTGATCCATTCGCACGACTGAGTGTTCAGTCGTGCGACTGAGTCAATCTTATGTGTCAATCATACGACTGATCCAGTCTCCTGGTTCAGTCGTGCGACTGAGTCAATCGTATGAAGTTATTCATGCATGTGGTCCATTCGTATGGGCCATTCGCATGAGAACTTCATTATGTTAAGTTTGAATGTATTAATTATAAACATTATGTAACCATTCACACAACTACTATCCTAATTAACCAATTCAATATCTACTCATTAATGAAATATTAGTCATTACAAATCACAAACGATCAATATCATTTCATTAATCATATCAAATTCATCAAAATTAGATAAACAAGATCTATTACATTTCATATCATGATCTAGGGACATACATGTATCAACATTTTTAATGTAGGTATTATTATTATATTAAATGGGTTTATATTCGGTAATGATATCGAGTTAAACTATTTAAAATGTTAAAGAACTTTAAGGTAAGGCTTAACAAGCTAAAATAATTAAAATGCTCTTGGGTTGTTAATGAATTTATTAATGTTTTATAATTGTTTAGATATACACACATATGTATAATATTAAAATTTTAGGCTCTAGAGAAAAATCGGGCCCTAAACGATCGCCCGTCACAACTCTCGAGGCCATTAATGAAGATTTGACTTCAAGTTTAAAATGTAGCCATTTAAAAAGAGTTAATTACATAAATGATCCCTATGGTAATGTCCTTTTACAAGTTTATTCCTCATATATAATTATTATAAGATAACCCACTAAGTATGACAACTTATTACAAAATAGACCCTAACATGAATGGACGTTAACTATTCTTTTAAAAATTTAGAAATGACCAAAATGCCCATTCGTTAACAAATAACAAAACCTAATTCCTGTTGTCTTCTTCCACACTTCTCCGGTCACCACCCAACCAACACCGATGATCACCACCCCACTTGACTGCCCAAGTGTTTTCCGAGCAGCCACCCCGCCATTACACCCTCTTGGATTACCACACCACTACACCATCTTGAACCACCCCAATCCTCACGCAACAAATCAATATTTATGCGAATGCTCGTTGGATTGGTGGAGGTCATCAGAGTGAGGGGATATGAAGACGAGGCGGCGACGACGACAATTGCTAGTTGGAGATAAAGGCCAACATCCTGATTTATCGAAAAGGGTGATGGGTGCCCGGTACCCGATGTGTGACGCAGAGTATGAAGATAAGGACGAACCCGGGGTTTCGGTGGTGCGCAATACCTGAAATGTGATAGAAGGTGTTGTAAGTGGTGGGTGGTTGTTGTGGTGATGAAATGCAGTTTTTGATGAAATGCAGTTTTTGATGAAATAAAAAAAGAGAAAACAAAAAATTTATTTTTTAGCAAGAAGTATAATGATCATTTCATTCATTTTTAACAAAAAAGTTAACTTTCATTTAACTCCGCAATCATTTATTATAAATTATCATATTTAATAAAATACTTATAATAAATCATACTTAAAAACTAAACTTAAAAGATAATCATTTATATTATCAACTCTTGAGAGAAGTCAGACTCTCCTAATACCTAAACTACGAACATAGGCGGTTACGTATTATGATTTGACTGTAGTCAACTACATCAGAAAACATTTACCAATAAAAACTAATAAACCAACTTTCCAGAACAAAAAACACTAAACCATACAAAATACGCAGCAGCAGCTTGTACACCACTAAACCCACGCTCTCGTACACACCACGCAGATACCCATTTCCACCGTTATCCCCCACCACTTGCAACACAACGTGTTCCCCCTCTTTCTTCCCCACACTCTTTACACCACGAGACTCCATTGATGTTCTACAGCTTCATTCTGCTTCTATATCACGCACTGTAAGTCTGTAACCATCAAATCACCACCATACTCTGTAGATCTGGATACAAAAGGCGATAAGCAGGTGGTTTCACCGCGGAGATGGCGGTGGCGCAACCGACGGTGGAGCGGTGGCGTCAGCCGGAGGTTAATGATGAAGACGGTGGAGAATTTTCTGTTAGGTTCGAGAAGGAAGTTAGTGGTGGTGATGGTGAGGTGGAGATTGGTGACGGTGGTGGTGCGGTTTCTAACGGTGGTGCTAGTTCTTCAGGTTGTGAGGTTTTACTTTGTTTATCGTTTATGTTTGTTAGTTAATGTTGATTAACCGGTGTTTGATAGGAGGAATAGAAGAAATGTTATGGAGTTATTTTCGGAGTTGATTTTTGAATTTTGATGATATGAAATTTTGATAATCCGTAGTAATATCAGACCTACTGCGAAATATTACCTAGCTCTAGTAGTTTTCATGCTGTTGTATGTTCGTTCATGTAATGTCATGATATTTGTTCTGTAACATTCAGTACACTCCACTGGTCTGCACACAAGAGATATCTGGCTTATAAGAAATGCTTTACGATCAATGTGTTTTGGATACACTGGTTGTGAATGAGAGGAGAACTCCATTGTTAGGTGTTATTGGGTGGGAGGTTTTTGAGCATGGTTTATGTTACATAAATAAATGTTGCACTTTTGGTTTTGGTTACAGCTAATAAATGTAATGAACATTGCAAATATATAACGTTGAAGTTTAGGCAATGGGGTGTTATTTGTTATTCAGACCTTGATAATTTGATTTGTTTCTGCAAACAACCTTAATCCTTTAAAATGCAAAGATTGGAATTTTGTGAAATAAGAAGATTATGACTCCATGAATGCAAAACTGTAAGGATAGTTCTACATTGTGTTGCAGCAGCATTGATCTTAGTTGGATTATGTTGCAGATGACAGGAGCTTACCTGTATCGCAAATATCGAGTTCTCATAAGTTAGAGTTATCCTCTGGTCAACGTAGATTGCGTAAATTAGCATCAGAAATATCGAGTTCTGAGAAGTTAGACTCACCTTCTAAGCTGGAAAAATCAAAAACTGAAAGGCTTAGACGTAATAATATACTTGTGGACGATGCATCTCAAATATTCGATCAAAATATGTCTGCTCACCAAAAGGTATGTTGCTAGATTATGTATGATTTGCATTGAGATGCTTGTTTCTTGAAATTACAATATGTGAACTTGCAAATTTTTGTTCCTACCAATGCGTTAAAATTGGTTATTCTTTGATGATTTACATTCATATGGTTGTTCACTGATCTAAACTCATGTAGTGCGTTCCTTAAAGACGTTTAGCAGTTTCACATTTGTATAATGCCTATTGATTCATACATACATTTCTTGATGATATTTGTTAATGTGGCTGCTTGATCTTCTACACATGCATTTCTGTTAAACATTTAAATCATTGCAGCTCAAATTGTTAAACAGAATTGCTACTGTAAAAAATGATGGAACGGTAGAATTTGAGATACCCGTGGATGTTGAGCCTGATGCTTTTGTGGATGGAAGTGAAAAAGTTCAAAATGCATGCAATGAGGATCCTGCTGACTTGGCAGAACCTCAATGTATTCCACCATTGCAAATTATAATGCTTATTGTTGGAACTCGTGGTGATGTGCAACCATTTGTTGCAATTGGAAAGCGTTTACAGGTTCCCAAAAATTTTTCCCTTTACCATACTCTGTTAGTTGTGTTTCAGTTCTGTAAACAGTTATGGTATCTTAGTAATGAGGATTTTAATAGTTTGTGAAAGTGGAATGATGTTTCGCATATGAATTCTATATATCTTTCTCAGGAATATGGCCATCGTGTTAGACTAGCAACTCATTCAAATTTTAAGGAGTTTGTCTTGACTGCTGGATTGGAGTTCTATCCCTTAGGAGGAGATCCAAAAGTTCTTGCTGAATGTACGTCCCTGCTTCTTGTTAAATCCACATTTGACTATATTACATGGATTCAACAACAATCTGGATTCATTATCTATTGACTTTTGTGGGTCAAGAATAAAAGAATTATAAACCTACTATAACACTTGTGTTACATAAGAATATTAATACATTTATTTTCTAGTATAAAATATATTAAGCCTTGAAGTTAGCGCCCCCTTCTTCCGTCTCCTTTCCCTCCCACCATTTACTAGTGCAGGCTGGTATCTTTTATTTGTCTTCCCAAGACATTTAAAGCTAAAACAGAAAGCTTTGTAATCTAGTGCTTGGATCTCTTTTATGTAGACCAATAACAAAAATGATCAATGTTGATTTAATTGGTCTAGTAGGTAAAACACCTTTTTTTATATTTGAGTTCACACGTACAATGTATGGATGGTGATTTATTTCTATAATTGTGCCGTGTCATTAATTTTCTATTTATGAGAAATAATCAAAACATAAGACCCTCTTATTGTCTTACATAGTCAGTAGTCGCAGCTATTTACATTGAACTTACAATTTTTTAAAATTTATTCTCATGCAGACATGGTTAAGAACAAAGGGTTCTTGCCCTCAGGTCCTTCAGAGATTCCTGTTCAGAGAAGTCAGATGAAAGAGATAATATATTCATTACTTCCGGCATGCAAAGAGCCTGATCCTGATACCGGAATCCCGTTTAAAGCAGAGGCAATTATAGCCAATCCCCCAGCATATGGTGAGTGCTTAGTTATTATAAGTATGATGATAATGAGCTATGCTGTTACATAAAATGGGACCCAGTTGTAATTGTGCATGTCGTCGACTAGTCGGATAATTATTTTATCATCTATTTTATAAATAGATGTTAGGCACTTCTTTTAGTTGCTAATCTGCCTCCAATTATTATTTGACACTTCTTTTATTTATATATTTAATTTCAGCAAAGTTTGCTTCCCAAGATTATATTTTGCTTCATGAATATTATTATAGTTTGATAATCACATGTAACTTCAGTGTGGAGGTTTTATACTAGTTTTCCTACATGCACTAGGTCAATGGTATCCGTTTTAGTATGGCATAGTTACCATCCTATCTTTTAGCTCCACACCACTCTACTGCCAACTATGGATTAATATCCTCTTTTAAAGAGTTCCTTGAATTCTATATTAGGGCGGACCTTGTAGCAATGGTAAGGTTGCTGCAATCTGACCTGGTGGTCACGGGTTCATGGCTTTGAAACAACTTCTTGCAAAAATACAAGATATGGATGAGTGCATCAGGTCCAAGTGGCCCGACACCTCTGGACCCCCACATGCGTGAGCCGCATGCAGTGGGTTTTCCCTTGAATTCTAGATTATGTTGTTTGAAGTGTCATTGTTTGATCTTCACTTCTTTTAACTCTGTATGTTATCATCGATAGTTTTAGCTTTCCTTTGGCATGCAACCTCTTTCTGCTCCAAACTTGCAAACAGTATATTGTACTGATGTATTGTGTTCACTGATTAACATGGAAAAAACTGTTTCAGGACATACACATGTTGCGGAGGCACTGAAAATACCCATTCATATATTTTTTACAATGCCTTGGACGTAAGTCTTTCTGATTTAGGAGTTGTTTTTACATGTTCAATAATCAGTTATACACACACCCACACATTCTCATCCCCTTTTTTTCATACCATGTACTTTTTTCTCTCTTTCCATGTTGTAAGATTACTATTCTCAAGTTTCATTTAAAATTGACTTTTGATTTCTTTAAACCAGGCCAACTAGTGAATTTCCTCATCCCTTATCCCGTGTTAAGCAATCAGCTGGATATAGAGTAAGTTCATTGTTTGACTTCAAATATCAGTCATTAAATTATATTTTCATATTCTTATATATCGGTCTATGTTTGGTTTTTGTATGCATAAATACAGCTGTCATATCAAATCGTTGATTCTTTGATTTGGCTTGGAATACGAGACATGATAAATGATGTTAGGAAGAAAAACTGAAGCTGCGTCCAGTCACATATCTGAGTGGTTCACAGGGCTCAGAGTCTGATATTCCACATGGATATATATGGAGTCCTCATCTTGTTCCTAAGCCAAAAGGTACATTGCATCAATATAGTTGACTGGATGTCATATATTGCAAGCAGAGGTGGCAATTTTATCCATTTACTTATAAATAGGTCAATTTGGTTATGCCTATCCCTAACAAGTCAAATGAGTTAAACTAAAGGATTTAACTATATAGGAAACTAATCAAATGGTCGAATGGGTTGAAAGGCATCCAAAACGCATTTATATGCATGCAAATACTCTTACATTGTCTAATAGACTTTAGGTTATTTTTATAATTTTTACTTAGCACGTCACTTACAAAAAGGTTGGACATATCCACCTGCCACCTCTTATAGCAATTGGCTGGTAAAGAGCTTTGTCAAGGACCCATCTTGACAAGTGTCGTGAGGCGTCCTTGTTGGACACGTTTGAGCTCATCAGGGGAGTGATCCTAAACTCCAACTAGTTTGGTGCCGAGATGAGCACACTCTAAGAACGTACTACACCATAATCACTAGGGCACTCCAATAGGATAAGCAGGCTGCCCATGAACCCACACATACAATACCTTTCAAGTAGACCGATCCGTGTTTCAATAGCGCGATGTGCTTTGGGGGGAGAGGCAAACACACACACTTGTTTGCAAAAAATACTTCTACTGTAACTGTACAAAAAGTATTTGATGCATAAGCTGTATGATACTTTCTGTTTTTGTAGTCTTATTGCTAGATGTATCCACTGCACATTTAGTCAAACGGGTAAAAAGGGGGTAGAAAGTCGCCAATAATTCTGAATTTCCGATGCAAAACACATTTTGAATTATTTAAATATAAATAGATTGTTATTAATGAACTAATAAATTTATTTAATCATTCTTGAGTACCTGACACATACTATTTTGAAAAAGTTGTAGGTTTTGCCACTTTTCAGTAAATTAAACCACCTAACACACACCCAAAATTGCATGTTTGATCTGTTACCTAACAGCCCGACCTGCTGTTTGGTCATCTCTGTTAATTTCAAGTTGGGGTCTACAACTGACATAGTGGCAACCTTATTGCATTATTCGGCCGACTATTGCTCTTGAGATATTTGAGTCTTTATAGGTTTTGGACTCTATCCATATATTCTTTTGCTTGTTTCTTGTTGCTACTTTTGAGGTGGGATGTCTCATGCAACAGGCTGATTTGTATTTGTTATTTAACTTGAGAATGATTTGGTACCTCCATTCGCAGATTGGGGACCCAAAATTGACGTGGTCGGATTTTGCTTCCTTGATCTGCTTCAAATTATGAACCACCTGAAGAACTTGTGAGATGGCTTAAAGCTGGCCCAAAGCCTATCTATATAGGATTTGGTAGTCTTGTGAGTTTTCCAAACTTGCTTGTGTAGCTTTGTACTTTTCTATCTCTTTTCAACCTGTTATGTTGGTCTTTTATATCAGAAACAGTAGTTTCATACCTTTTTTAAATAGTAACTGCTCCCTTTCCCGTTTGAAGGAAATATAAAACAAAATAAGAAAAAGAAAAATTTACACTAGGACACCATTTACATACTTAATCCGGCGTCCCCATAAAAAATAGGGATTTGATTTTACGCAAGAAATATTTAAATTTGTCAAATTTGCATTCTTATGACAAGAAAGTAGAAAAAAAGGTACGTGGTCTGAGGGTAAATCGATCAAACTCAATTTGTTGTGTATCAGTTAAATTGTGTTGTATATTCCCCTATAACCAGGGTAATTGTTATGTTCTATTTCATTTTAGTTTTACTTTTTTAGTAAATTTTGATATTTCACTTTCAGCCTGTTCAAGAGCCTGAGAAAATGACACAGATAATTGTTCAAGCTCTAGAAATGACTGGACAAAGGGGGATCATCAACAAAGGCTGGGGTGGTCTTGGCAATTGTAAGTTTGTTGTTCCATTATGTATAGCAGTATCTTTGTCTTGGAGAATGTTTATTTTAGAACCACTCCTTAAATATTATAACATAAAAGGTAAAGGTTGAGTAATCACGTGTGAGTGAAGGCATGCTCATGTGCTTGCTTTATTCACATGTGAATGAAGGTATGCTTATGTGCATATGCACATGAATTACTTAATTCTTGGCCTTTCATAGGCATGCACATGTGTTGGTATATTCACATGTGAATGAAGGTATGCTTATGTGCATATGCACATAAATTACTTAATTCTTGGCCTTTCATTTTTGATCTTAGAGCCTTTTCATGGTTCTCAAATTAGCTCACCCCTCTTTGACTGATATGTTTTTCACTCTAGCTAACCATTTTTTCGTTAGTGGCAGAGCCTAAGGAATTTATATACTCGCTAGACAACATCCCTCATGACTGGCTTTTCTTGCAATGTGCATCTGTGGTGAGGTTTCCTTTCTAATTTCTATATAAATCGTTTGCTTTTATTTCTCATTTGACAATGATATCATGCTGCGTGATATCATAACAAACAAACGGAATCTACACCCTTTACATTCTATTAGAAATAACATGATAACTATCTATGTTGGAAATTTGCTAATCACTAGGTGATGCTAATTTTTCTACCTTTTCTTTTACTTACTTAAAATAAGAATTTTAACTTATGTGAGGGCTGCACTAGGAAACACACTAAAATATAAGGTTTTTAGGTAAATCAGACACAAATAGAGTGCCTAAGACCAAATTTAGCATTGACTTGAAGCATATGAAGATGAAAACATTTTTAAGGGCAAATTCCTTTGAAATAATATATTTTGGTATTTGGGTCAATATTACAATAGGACGTACAAGTAGGGTTTTATTAGGGTAAGTAGCGGGTGAGGGAACTCAGGAGCGTGGCAAACATCTAGAGTCCTCTGTACCATAAAGGCATCCACCTTGTTAAAGTTACTTTAAGTGGGGTAAAAATGGGCCATGGCAACATGTTTTGTCCCTTTTTTGAATTTTGTAGATGATTACAAGACTTGTTTATTGTAGATGATTACAAGACTTGCATTATCGAAATACTTATCTATTTTTCTTTAAAAGTTTATTTAGGAGGCTGTAAGCATTTGAATATACTTTAAGCAGCACTCGACTTATTTCCCATATAGCTTATTATTTTATTTAAACTTTTCTATTCATATCCATGACTGATGACACGCAACCACAAGCGTGTAAGCAGGAAATAAAAATAAAAAAAATTAAGAATCGAATTCAACATCATGGGAGTTTTAATTATTTAGTTCAGTATTCTTTACTTCCCATTAATGCTGATTGTAATCAAGAATTTTTATTAATTTATTTATATGTATTTCTAATGTATCTAGGTCCACCATGGAGGTGCGGGAACAACAGCTGCTGGTCTTAAAGCTGCGGTAACACTCTTAGCAAGTTATTTGCAGTCTGTACTTCTTTTTCTTTCCGAACGTCTATTTCTAAATCTCTTTGCTTTTTATTGCATTTTAGTGCCCAACCACGATCGTACCTTTCTTCGGGGACCAACCCTTTTGGGGAGAACGGGTTCATGCAAGAGGCGTGGGGCCCTCACCCATACCGGTTGATCAGTTTTCACTTCCCAAGCTGGTCGAGGCAATTAAGTACATGTTAGATCCCCAGGTAAATGAACTATTGTTTCAACATGCTATGATTATTATCTAGTCCCAAAAAAAGTTCAAGTTTTGCATAACAAACAGACTTGACAAAGCGGCTTAGGTTGCGTAACCGAATCAAACTAATTGATGTTGGTGCGTGGCAAAACGAAACGGGTCGGGTCGGGTTAGGTTAACTCTAAAGTCAAACTTCCTGTTTTCGTTTTTTTTTTTTAATTTTCAAAATTTACAGGTGAAGGAACGAGCGGTGGAACTTGCAAAGGCAATGGAGAAGGAGGACGGGGTGGATGGAGCGGTGAAAGCTTTCTTACGACATTTTCCCCGAGAGAAGCCTGATTCAGACCCCCCACCCGCATCATCGGGTTTATTTCAGTACGTAAGGTTTTGGTTGTTCTTAGTATCGGTTTTTATATTCACATGTATGTGTCCTTTCGGTACGTAAGTGTTTTGGTTGTTCTTAGTATCGGTTTTTATATTCACATGTATGTGTCCTTTCATTAGCTATCATATTCATATAGTAACATGTCTTGCTTTTATTCATGAAAGGATATGCAAATTTTCTTATAATGTATTCGGTTAGGGTCATTTTCGTCATTTTACAATTTTCCGGCAAGATTTGATTAAAGGTTGACAAACACTAAATCTGAGTTTGTGCATATGTTTTGAAATTGAACATCCCAAAAGTTGTTCCATGTTTAATGTTTAGATCCAAAGAGGCTGTTGTGTTATAGAGTGAAATAACTTTTGATTGGCACATAATTTGATATTTAAAAATTATATTTCAAATTAATCGTCAGAATGTAATATACTTTTATTGTATATTATTGTATGGAAACACATTAAGTATAATACAAAAAAAAGAATAATAAGAAGTTTAGTCGGAAAAAAAGCATCCTAAACCACATGATTCCTAGTGATACATGTAACTAGTATGTAAAAGTCTACATCTAAAGCTCTATAACGAAGTAAAAAGCAAGATGCAAATGTATTATAGCACTACAAAAGCGTAAAAAGCAAGATGCAAATGCGTTCTAGCACTACAAAGGCGCTAATGTGTTCGTATAAGAATATGTTTTGGATCTGTTTATGATATCTGTAACATTCACCTACGTGTGCTAAAACATTGCTTGTGACTACGGTGATCGTATTGACAAACCCTTTACCTATAAACAATCTACTTCAAAGGAATTCTTACACCAAAGCCTGGTCATAAGATGAGGGTGTTATTTCTTGTCTCAGGTGACACATTCGGCACCTTCAAACACAAGTAAAGCTTTGAACTGAACTTCACAATGAGCCCTATGTTGCGACAATATATTTTGACCGAATGCACCTTCTTTCTATGAAAAACAAGAGAAACGGTGTCTGTAAAACTGCAAACATTCATCTGTTGTTATATGATTCCTTAATTTCATCATGAATAAGATATACACAACTAAACATTTTCAGTTAAAATCATCAAGTTCCATATGAGGGCAAGGGAAGTCTTACCGCATCCACCTTCAGGGTTTGATTTCATGCTTCAGCATCAAAGAGGTGGGGTGTTGTTCCCGCTCGTCCCGACCTGTCACATCTAAGGGTGTAAGCGCACCAATCCGAATGTAAGTTATTAGGGATCGGCTTGTTAAAAGCTCGAATCAAGTCGAGCTTGAGCTTATATAAAAATATATTAGTAGGGGCCGCTATACCACATTGTATTTATTTGTATAATTTGTGTTTACTATATTAAAATATATTAGTTGGGTCCGCTATACCACATTGTATTCATATTGGTCCATCAATCATGATATAGGGAAATCTCACATCACTACCCTTTAAACCCGTATACCATCACATTTTCTAACAAGAAAAAAAACATAATTCTACTAAATGAAACACTTCTAGACAAAAAAAGAAAACAATCAGATATAAAATAGTACATCATTTATCTCATTCTACATCGTGTGTCATATTCCTCTATACATAGGAATATGTTATTGATACATTCAATTTATTTTATTTTTTCTATATATTTTTATACATACATTTAGATACATGGAGAGAAATAAAAACAATAGAATGTTTTAATATTATAAATATATGTTTGTATAACTCAACCCTTATGCATAACAAATCATTGAGTATGGGTGTTTTTTAGGCTACCCTTTTTCTTATTCTTTTTCATGAAACCGTTGTTGCAATGTTCCTCAACTTTTTCGTATGATATTTATGTTATAGGGTGTTTAGATTGGCTTGTTTTTTTCCTTTCTTTCTTTTTTGTTTTTTCTCTTTTCACGTATATGGTGCTTAATGTAGTTCTCGTCTTCCGAAGGTCTTAAAAAATGAATTGCTTAGAGTACTCACGTTCAATTCTTTATTTTCATCTTTATAATTACACTAAAATCACAACTTCTTCTCTCTTCTTTCAATTTAATAATATATTTTTATATATTTTTCATTATATTTTTTATCTCCTCTGCTCACAACTATTTTTAAAAATATTAAAAAATCTATAAGGATTGAACGATAAATCCTTAAATTTACAGATGAACAATATTAATTTTTTTTCTTCTCCACTCACAACCATTTAAACAATTTCATATAATTTAAAAGTTTCCACTCACATATTTTAAAGAATGAGCTGCGAATGCTCTTGATTATGATATAAAAATCTCTTACTCTACACTTTTGTGCAAGAAATTATATATATTCTAATTAACAATATTTCGTATAAAATTAATGTATATAGTACAACAATTTAATTTTTTATAAAATTTTATTTCAAACCCTAATACTTTTACATTATTACAATTTAACCCTTATGATTTTTTACTTTCAATTTCGTTCCCCTATATTTTTTCATATTTTACAAATTTCCGTTTACATGTTTGTATAAATTTAGAGAGTTATACGTCAACGTTGTGCTTCTATTTTCTTCAGTTTAACGTCCACGTCACAATGTGCGGGTCCAACATTGTCTTAGTTATTGTTTTTAATGTTTTACGTTTCACGTGCGAGGTTCAACGTTTTTACGTCTACTTTCCGTTCGATTTTATCTTTTCCGTTTTTTTAATACGAGCTTTCCGGTGTTAGTGGTCACTGATGGTAGTGTGATATTGGTGTTACATGACATGGTTTTATGCCACTGCCGTAAAGCGGAAGGCTTAATTCTAGTTATATCTGATAACTAAGTTCATAACTAAAGTTGATTTAAGAACTTGATTACAACTTTAGGAGTTGATCGCAATCATTCTTTAAGTCTAAAACTCAAAGCTGCAAACACCCGAATTATCGCACCCAAAAATCAAGTGGTTCTACTATTCTAATTACAGTCAAATGCTGCAATGGAGCGTAAAATACACAAATCTTGCAGAAATGCAAAAGCATCAATCAATTGAAGCAAACCCACCTTCAAGTACTCATCAATGGCCTCAAAGACAACAACTTTATCCTCCACAACCTCATCACCGTTTCCACTAACCTCATTTCACTCGATTACGCTTTCAACGCCCTCAAAACCTCAAATTCCCTGACATTTTCGCTTACAACACAATGATCAAATGCTTCATTGATGCTAACATCAATTCGACACCACACAATGCAATCAGTGTCTACAAAGAACTGAAGAAACAAAAGTTGTTAGTACTACCCAACAGTTTCACATTCACGTTTCTTCTCAGATGCTTTGAGGGTTTGAACGTTGGTAGAATGATTCATGGGGAAGTGTTGAAGATGGGTTTTGATGCTTCAAGTGTGTTTGTTCGAAACACCCTTTTGAATTTCTATGGGAAGTGTGGTGGTGAGGGTGTTTGTTTTGCCTGTAAGGTGTCGATGAAATGCCTGTGAGAGATGTTGTATCTTGGAACACTATGATTGGGGTTTATATGGATTGCGGAGATGTGGGACCCGCGATAAGATTGTTTGAATCGATGCCCGAAAGAAGTGTTGTGACGTGGAATTCGGTTGTTATAGGATTAGCGAAGAACGGAGCGATGGAGTATGCGCGCTCGGTGTTCGATGAAATGCCTGTGAAAAACGAGGTTTCGTGGAACTGTTTGATATCCGGGTACTTGAAGGCGGGTGACTTGAGGAACGCAGAGGCGTTGTTTGAGGCGATGCCAGTGAAGTCTGTGGTGGCATGTACCGCGGTCATATCAGGATACGCGTTAGTTGGAGATGTTGTATCAGCGAGAAAAATGTTTGATTCGATAGGAGGAGGAAGAAATGTTGTCACATGGAATGCTATGATATCATGCTACATAAACAATAGCATGTTTGACGAAGCTCTTTCGTTGTTTCACTTGATGTCAGTTGATGGCAGATGCAAACCCGATCAAGTTACTTTGATCAACATTGTAACCGCGTGTTCTCACTTGGGTTCTCTTGAAAATGGGAAATGGGTCGGCTTTTACATCAACAAACACAAGATCAATCTAACAACCCCTTTAGGGAACGCGTTGATAGACATGTTTGCAAAATGTGGGGACATCGAAAGCAGCAGATCGATCTTTAATCAGATGTCGAACAAATGTATAATCACATGGACAGCAATGGTGTCAAGTTTGGCTGTTCATGGGATGTGTAAAGAAGCATTAGCATTGTTCGACAAGATGTGCGCCGAAGGAACAAAACCAGATGATGTAATGTTTATAGCTGTTCTAACAGCTTGCAACCATGGAGGATTGGTAAATGAGGGTAAAACATTATTCAACGAAATGGTGCATAAACACGCGATTAAACCTCAAATCGCGCATTATGGATGCATGATTGATCTTCTAGCTCGATCTGGTGATTTGGATGGAGCCATAAGATTGACGGAAAGCATGGAGTTGGAGCCTAACGCGGTGATTTGGGGGACATTACTCGCGGCTTGTAAACTACATGGGAATAGTGAGTTGTTTGAGTATGTAACCAAAAAGGTATTAGATCAAGAGCCTTCAAACGCGAGCTATTTGACACTAGTTACGAATTTGAGTTCATCGATCGGACGGTGGGAAGATGCGTTGAGGTTTAGGCGGGAAATGAGAGACGAAGGAATCGAAAAAGTTCCGGGGTGTAGCTCAATACAGATAGGAGATAATGTTCATGAGTTTGTAGCTAGAGATACAAGTCATATGCAGAGGAGTGATGTATATGAGATTTTGGAGTCTTTAAATGGTCATATGTGGTTACAATCTGATTTTGAGGGGTAATGGTTTCAATTTTGTGATACTTATTAATTAAATTTTTTTAACGATATGAGCATTACAGTTTTATAATAACATGGTGAGGGTTTTTTTACATAACCCTAAATATAACGAGTACTCGTGAGAAGTTTATTTGTGTTTTTATCGCTCGTCATACGTGATGTTTATAAATTAGGCAAAGTGGATTTAAATAATTCAAACTATTACACATTAGCCGATAATAATCCGTACTATTGATTTGGTCGGTAACAATTCAAACGTTCATTCTTATTACCAACAACAATCTCAGTAACATAATTATTAAAAATTTACGTTTGATTTCAACTCGATTAAGTTCAAATAAAAAAAAAACATACAAGTTAAATCAAACTTAAAATAAGTACATATAAAATGTGAATATATGATAATTATGCTATTTGGATTGTTGTCGGTAATAAAAATAAAAGTTAAGATTATTATCGGCCAAATCAATAATATGAATTATTATCGGTCAAATCAATAGTATATATTATTATCAGCCAATAACTAATAGCTAAATTATTAAAATTCAATTTATCAGCCTAATTATAACTTTTAGTTAAGTTTATGGGATTTCTAATGGTTATAAGTTATAGCCCAATGGTTTCGAAAATTAGGCTCAGCCCATTTTATACAACCCGTTAAGATATTGAGCCCATAAAACCTGTCTCTAATCAAAAGCTTGGTAATTTGATGAAAAGCTTGTAGTATATGATCATTGTGTGATTGTGGTTATGCTTGTATAAGATAATAATGCAAACTATATTCTATAACGTATTTATACAATAAGGTGATGCTTAGAGTGTTCAAAGATGGTTGAAACCAGCTTAACCGTTCAAGTCGAAGCGAATAGGCCCGTTTACAATATTTAGGATTTAGGATTTGCAACGTTTGCTATGGTGGTTTGAATATAGATTTAATGGTTGGGCCAACTGCTTTTGTCTTGAAATCTAACGTGTAAGTCGAACCAAAATATTATCTTCTGTATTTCTTAAGTTATAAACATGCATTGTTTTTACATTTTATACTTTGTCAATATTAAAAAGTATTAAAGCAAACTACTGATTTTGAAAGAATTTTTTTTAACCCCAAATGGTCAAAACCTACGTGTTCTGAAGATTTCGTTCGTTGAGCGGTTTGGTTTGTTGTGATTTGAAATTGTAGTTACGGGTTTAGTCCAAATTTTGTTTAAAAAAAAGATGAAAAAGAAAAACAAAACTTTATGCATTGCTTTTTAGAAGCGCCTTTAGATAAAATAAAAGAAAAGAAATACACAAAAAGAGATGCAAAGTCCGAACTCATAATTTTATATTTGAGCCAAGCATACATCTAATCATCTTGTAGATTTTGTCCATTTTATAACAAAATAAAAAACAGCCTAATACTTACATACACACAACATATAATTCTTGTATTTTATATTGATACATTTTTTTATTGAATTTAAGTAATAGTTTCAAGCAAAGAAAAAATACAATTTCCTTAATCATCTAATAATTTTGTTTTGTTTTAAATATTTCAATAATTTCATGATATCCATGTAAACCCAATTTGTGTTATATGCAAGCCTATCTAATATTTAGATCTTCTTCTTAGAAATCAGTCGAAAGTTTATTTCATTCACGAAACAAAAAAAGAAACTATACTTTATAGACATTATAAGGGATTTGCCAAAACTTATCCTCTCATCCAATTTAACTTATTTTATTTGTTATTTATTGAATTCTTGTAAACTTAATAAATCAATAATATTTTCTCCTATTCACACTATAACCAAGAAATTGCATTCGATTTGATGTTTTCAAATGATACATTCAAAATTTATAGATACGATTAGCCGGGCCTCATTTTCGATTCTTTATATAAATTTTATCTATAAATTGAATTTGAATCACATTATTTGAATGACATTGTTTTTTAACATCTTGGTATCGTTAGTCACTTACTCTACAATAGTTAAATTTTTATACGAACTTATTAAAATAGAGAGAAATATTGAATTCAAGTGTCACTTATGACACAAAAAAATGGTTTCTTGGTTGGATCTGAAGCTTTCTCTCACTTATGATGTGTTCTTTTTAAGGGAGATGATTGGGTAGATCAATGACCCGTCAGTAATCCAATTCACTATTTAAAAAATATTATTAATTTGATGACTAATGATCCTATGACAAAAAAATGGTTTTTTGGTTGGATCAGAAGCTTTCTTTTACTTATGGTGTGTTTTCTTTGAATGAGATGATTGGGTAGACCAGTGACCCGTTAGTGATTCAATTCACTTTTAAAAATATTATTAATTTGATGACTAATGATATAATGGTTGATTTCATTCAATAGAAATAGAAAGAGGCGAATAGACGGTGAGTTAATCACTTAATAGGCTGGCAAAGCTCGTGGTCTAAAGAATATCCCAACAAATGCACATGGACACGTGGCTTCTCATCGTACACCCACACATCATCCTATTCCATTAATTGTTCTTCTTCGTTTATTAGTTCACATTTTGTCTTACATTATTATTATCTTTTGTTTTTAAGCTGCTAAATGATTGTATCCTTCTTGGAAAACAGAAAATAGAGAGAAAATTAATTAGAAATACTAAATAATTAATCTTTATGGAAATGAGTATAAATTAGGAGGATTAAGGTATAAAATATATATCATTAAGTGGGAAAATAAGGATGCTAAATCAATAATAATCATTTGTGATCCATTATTATACACTTATTTATAAAGGTCGCTTAAATACCCACTCAAACTTTTTTATTTGACATTTTTTTCATATATTTTTTTTGTAAAACTTTGAAAAATATCATTTCAACCCTCTTAAGTTTTTAAAATTCCGGATTATCCCCTTAAAATATAAATTCGAGTCCATCATCGTTTGGATCTAATCAGATGTTACTCGGTTTAACTATTTTTCGACAAACGCCTATGTTTTGATATAAATATTGTTCAAATATTAGTTGAGTCAAATTTAAACGTTTCGATGTAAGTTTAGTTTGAGAACGCGTCGGATCAAATATAATATATTTTTTTACTCTATGTTTCGACGTAAACTTAATTCGAACACGAGTCACATATAAATGTTTCAACATATGTTTTGTTTTGAAAAAAGTTGGGTCAAATATAATACGTTTTTATTCAGTGGTATAGGTTCGAGTCACTCTACATATTGGCGTAAATGTAGTTCGAAAACGAATCAGATCGATTGTAGTTTATACATTATCACGCAACGTAAGGTGTCGCGGCAACACGCGACAGGTGAACATAATGATCATAGCAGATGCACTAGTTTATATTTTTTTTAAAGTTGGTAGCTATTATGAGACGACACGTGTATGAGCGTTGATTTTATGTGTAATGGTGTGTTAGTTTTTATAAATGAGTTTTTGAAACACATTTCAAACAACTTCTAGAACGGTATAGCTATACACGTGTAAATAAAACACATTTAAAACCAGAGCACATATCTACATTGTGTAACATGCTTTGTATAAATTGTATAACTATATAGTGATCGAATTCCACCTTTTGAAATTGTCATCTTTTAAAAATATAGCAATGTTATTTTTATATTAGAGTAAATTAATAAAATTTCTAAGTTTAATTCTATAATTTTTATAAAAAGAAAATGAAGAATATAAGAGTTATTTGAGTGTAAAAAAGTTCATGAAGCTATCATTCAATGGAAAAAAGGTAACATGAAATCGTTTACCCTTTCATACTTATTAATAAATTTCGTTTAGTTGTAAATTCATCACCACCTAGATTTTAAAGTTGACAAATAAGGTATTAAGCTTGAAGTTTGAACAACTAAATTCCAACATGAATTAATGTGTACTTTGATTTTGCATGTTTTAATTACTAAACATAACACAGAAAAGTAATAGAGAAAAAAGTTTCAATGTAAAAAAGTTAAGTTGTTTGTGAGCTAGTCAATGTTGACTTGTTAAAAGCTCAAATCAAATCGAGTTTAATGAGTTCAATCTCAAACTTAGGTCTAAATTGAAGCTCGTTCCTTAAATGAACCCGAGCTCCACATATACGAAGGTTGATTAGACAAATGAACCTAAATGTGATGAAACTATTTAATATAACAAGTGTATATATATATATATATATATATATATACATGGGAGAGTTCAAATGAGAACCACTTTTTTTTGAGAATTTTAGGAATCAATCTCAGCCACTCATTCTTTATCACATGTCATTTCCCCCTTTTTTCAAACCTTCGTAACTTTTTTTCACGGCATCATTTTTTCAAAAAAATTTCACCATAAAATTCAGTATTTTTTATCTTTCCAATGCCTACCATCTTGATATAATTTTCTAAAAAAAATCGTATATCCGTTGTTTACATATGTGTAAATCTAGTTATACACATGTGTAAATCCGATATTACACATTTGTAAAACGAATTTCGTTAAAAAAACGAGATTTTTTTTTATTTTTTATAAATTTTTTTATATTTTTTATGGAAGAGGGAAAGTTGGGGAACATTTTTGTGTTTTTATTTTTTTATTTTTATGTTTTTTTTTATTTATAAAATTTTTAAATATGTTTTTGTTAATTATAATTTTGCCATTGAAAACTAGTGGTTGAGATTGGTTCCTAGAGTTCTCACAAAAAAGCTAGTTCTCATTTGAACCCTCCCCTATATATATAGGGGAGGGATCAAATGAGAACTAGTTTTTTATGAGAACTCTGGGAACCAATCTCAGCCACTCATTTTTTATCACATGCAAATCACATGTCATTTCCCCTTTTATTTTTAAACGTTCGTAACTTTTTTTCACGACATCATTTTAAAAAAAATTTCATCAAAAAATTCAGTATTTTTTATATTTCCTCAAAAAATTCAGTATTTTTTATATTTCCAACGCCTACCATATTGATATACTTTTATAAAAAAAATCGTACATCCGTTGTTTACATATGTGTAAATCTAGTTATACACATGTGTAGTACTGGATTTACACATGTGTAAATCCGATATTACACATATGTAAAACGAATTTCGTTAAAAACACGGAATTTTTTTTTATAAATTTTTTTATATTTTCTTATGAAAGAGGGAAAGTTGGGGAACATTTTTATGTTTTTATTTTTTTTATTTTTATGTTATTTTTTGATTTATAAAATTTTAAATATATTTTTGTTAATTATAATTTTGCCATTGAGAACTAATGGTTGAGATTGGTTCCTAGAGTTCTCACAAAAAAACTAGTTCTTATTTGATCCCTCCTCTATATATATGTATATATATATATAATATCAAAACTTATTATTAGATAATTATGACAAAATAGCAATATAATATACATTTTATTATGTACATAAAATTATTATTTAAACAATGAAAATGTTAATTTTACCTATGTAGATTTATTGTACATAAATAAAATGAACTAAATATTTGATAACCATCAAAGTTTTTTAGTATGTGTATATAGTGATGCTTTTTTTATGAGGTTGAGAGTTTGACTTTCATTATAAACAATATTATAGATTCAACAGTAGAATTATTTGTCATTCCAAAATATAATTGGTAACTAATAAATGAACCGAACTCTATTTCTAACTAGAAAATTATCTTGGGAGCACAACTTGAGATTTAGTTATAGATATTGAAGCAAGCTAAAATCAAACTTTGTTAAGTAAAGAGCAGAGCTCGACATAGATGGCTCTAAAACCTAAAGAGCTTTTTAATAAAAATCACTTTACCATGAATAAAAAGTTATCAATTTATCATCACTTTACATTAAACTTCTTTTAGCCCATTTCACTTTTTTCCTATTAATCCGTAAGAGTACATTAAATATGTTAAGTTATTGCTAAGTCGGTGTAAAAATGCTCTCCAATTAAAAAAAAGAAAATATGTTAAATTATTAACCAATAATTAACAATAATACTTAACACTTTTAACATACATGCAATCCACAGGGTTGTCCTCATGGTTATTATATATGTATTTTAACACAAATATAAATACAAGTTAGTGATAAAAGAATCATGTTTGATATTTCGGCAATCTTTTTGCTTTTTTTCGTTTTGTAAAAAGGTATTTTATATTTACAATAGAAACGTGAAGATTAATTTTCATTATAATAAAGACATGCATTTTAATGTACTTAAATAATTAAATTTAATAATAATAAAGTAAAACCATACATATTGCAAGTATTATAAATGTATATTAACCGACGGCTTCGACAGTTCGACTATACACCAATTCAAATGGCATATAACCTGAAACATGTAATAAAATATTATAATTTTATTTTATTACAACTAGCAGATTTAATATCTAGTGACATGTTTTACCCGTTTATTTAAACATGTTACTTCAAATGATTTATCTAACATGTTATTTAAATAAATCATCTAGTTATCCATTTTAAGTCATTTATTGTAACATATCAACTCGTTTACAACCCTAATGCTTTTATACATAGGTTTAGCCTGTCAAGTTAGTGTTACATAATTGTAAGTGTGTACATGATTCTAGGTTAGAGTTGATGGATTTGACAAGAGAAGCATATATATGATTGTATTGGGGTGTAGCAATTCATCATGTCAACCCGACACAATTGTCACCCCTATTAACAGCCAACCAATCAACAAAATAAAAAGCAAACTATTTTCACTTCCTTTGGTTTTCACACGAATCGACCCGTTCATTTGCATTATTAGATCCATTAGTTCTTTATCGAATAACGATTCGTATCAAACATCGACCTTATTTGATCCTCCAAACTTGTGGGGTGGGGGGGGGGGGGTGGGGGGGGGGCTGCGGCCTTTTTCAGAAAACAAAAACAAAAAAACAATATCATGTATTTAGGTATTTTTGATTTTTTATAACCCATGTTCTTGTAAATGTCCACTAAAAAGTTAACTACTAACTTAGATCTCTTAAATCTCCATGTTCTTCACAATCTTTACATCTTAATATTCACTTGTTTGTTTTTGATAGTATAGTGAATAAGCCAAAATAGAGTATACCAAAAATCAAAAATAATATTCTTAATTCAATCATATGTATATTTGATTATTATTAAACTTTAACACATGTTATATAGATTCATAACAGTTGGTATCATGTTAAAAATACGCCATGGGACTGATTTGATAACTAATTTACTGAATCAAAAATAGAACGACAAATTATAATGCACAAGGAAACCGAGTAGCTCACTATTAATTCGTTAAAACTTAAAAAAACATCTTAACTTGTGGTTAAAGAAGGCATAAAAGTTAATCAAGTTGTAACTTGTGTTGTTAATAATGTTGCAACGCGTGTAACGAAGCGAGCAAATGCAACGCTACACGTAGTCACATCGCAATGCTCAAACAACATTACCCTATGAGAGGATATGGTATTTCATTGAGTATTTACATTTACAAACATAGACCTTGTGTAACTAGTTATATTTCCATCTATCATTTACGAACTACTTTTGATTATCAACATGTCATTCTTTTTACAAATAATTAAAGTACACTTGTCAAACCTAGAATGTTTTTAGGTTTCTTAGGCTAAAAACCCTTTTTATTCGAACATAATCCTATAGTATACATATTTTGTTTGTGTTATACTTTTCTTTTAATTTCTGGTTTAAACCTTAAAGTACAAGCTTATATGACATCACCCTTTTGTATTTCACTTTTGCATCCTCGTCTTGTTGTTTAAGTTCCTTCTAGATTAACTAAGGTTCCATGTCTAGAAAAAGGCGACTACATATCGACGATTAGATAATGTTCCTCGTTTGGAAATAACCACGATTCATCTCGCGTTTTGGCTAATCTTACATGTTCAACTTGATCTACGCCTGTTGGCATCGTTGATTAATGTTAGTTAATTGTGTTATACCCATTATTTTTAAAATGAAGTTGCAAGTTTGATTTGCACATTCTTATAACTCCATATCATTCTTGTGTATAAAGGTATCGTTGATCAAGATTAGTTGATTGTGGTTTCCCTATTATTTTAAGTGTAATATATTGGATATATCGGTTTATTCTTTTGTGTTCACTAATATTTATTTATTTATGTTCGTTTGTAGTTACACAATTATGTTTATTTATATTCGATTTGTTCGTTTATTTTTGTTTGTTTTTGTTAATGAACTGTTCGTTTATGTTTGTTTGTTTATGTTAATAACTGTTTGTTTAGATTTTTAACGAATGAAAGTGTTCCATTTAAATTTTTAATGAATGAACATGAACATATTTCTTTTCTTAACAAACGGATAATATGAACAAAAAAAATCCGTTTGAGTAATTGTTCATGTTCGTCTTTGGTTAAAGTTAAACGAACATGAAGATGCTCATGTTCGTGTTTGTTGGGTTAGTTAATGTGCTTAGTTGTGAATGAGAGAACAAATCTATAATTCTAACGTATTTAGATGGTAACAATCTCGATACGAGTGGTCTTTTATGAAATTCAACTTGAGCAACCAAATACAATAAATCCCCACGGCCCCATGAAATTACATACAAATAAATTATAAATTATTAAACCATATTTACATACATCCTATGTGTAATCATCTTATCAAAAAGCTAAGATGTTTAATATTAAACTCCATTATTGGACCCGTTTGTAACCATATGTGACATACAATCAATATACAGGCACCCTTTATGTTTAACAATAAACTAAATCACTACAATAAATAAAGTTAAATGACTTGTTCAATAAAGATTATAAACCTTTGTAGGTTTAATACATTGTGCATATTGCAACACTAAAATACAAATACAACTAATTTACGCTACCCATGAGACCGCATACACATAAATTAAACTAACACTTGTATTCATTAGGACCATTAGCTAACCTACGTATAAGGACTCGATGTCATGTGGCATGAGAAAGTACTTTTAGCATTTGTTATATAGTATCTAATACTCATCATTTACGTGTAATATAATTTCCGACTCAATCACCCAACCAAAATAAATAATTATGATATAACTAGTATTAAGCCTCTGTATTGCGGCGGGGCGTTAAATCATACTAAATAGAACCAATGTTACATTATATCAGCGATCACTAACACCGAAAAACTCGTATTAAAAAGAAATAAATAAATAAATAAATAAATAAAATCGAACAGAAAGCAACGGAGAAACGTAAAATACTAGAAACAATAACTTAGTCGATCTACGATCTGCACGTTATGACGGGACTGTTAAACGGGAAAACTAGGTGTAACAACATTAAATCACACGCACATGTTACAATGTTTTGACTCTCAAAATTTAAACTAAAATATAAAATGAAAAGATTATAAAAGCTAAATGTATATGAGGCCAAAGTTAAAAGTAAAAAAATATAGGGTTAAGTTGTAAATGATGTATACGTATTGAGTTTAAAAGTAAATGTTAAAAGAAAAAAAATGTGTGTACAACTTATAGTGCTTAAAATACAACAATATATGCAAACTTGAGTTGGTAATTAGTATATACTAGTATTAAGCCCCTCGTATTGCTACGGGGGACGTAAAACCATGTCAAGTAACATAAAAAACACATCACCGTTAACGACCACCAACATCGAAAAACGCGTATCAAAGCACGGAAAAAATAAAACCGATCTTGGAGCGAAACGTAGCATTAAAGACACACCACCGTTAGGCAAAATGCAAAACATATAAAACAATAAGTAAACTGATCTGGGACCACCGAGTTGCAACAGTGCCGTTAAACAAATAAATGTAAAGACGTTGTATGCTGTGGCGTGTTAACTCATAATGTGAAGACCGAAACGTAAAACGAATTTGTTTTAAAATATAAAAGCATAGGGACTAAAATTAAAAGTAAAAAATGTTTGGGCTAAATTGTAAAAGATGTAAAGTATTGGGTTAAAATACAAACAAATAAAGATTAAAATAAATAGGACAACACATGGGTACAACCTCTAAAGCATATTATACAACTCACAATGCATGAGAAAGTTAGTATTAGTATATATATAATATTTAATAATTATACATATGTTTAATTTTGGCTACAAATTTTTATTCATTAAAAACCAATCAATCACTTTATTTTATTCTTTATAATCCAATAATATTAATCTCTTTACTTAATCACTTAATAAACTTTTTAAAAGGAAGATTGCCCTCATAAATTAATTTGTAAACATGTTCATAAGTTTATTTTAGCTCTCATAAATTAACTAACGAGGGAATAACACGTTTATCAAATATTAAAAAAAAAAAGAAAAATATTACATCGTGGGATAATAATTATGAGAGTTTATTTACGTAACAACCGCTGAGGGTCAATAAATCGGGGCTGAGTGAGTGAAGAGATTAAAAACACAGCACGTGACTCGTGGCACGTTACACGTGAGAGATCCTCAAGCAACACCAACACATGAACTAGAATCGGTTAGTTAGGTGTGATGTTAAAGTGGTTAGTTAAGTCACTACATCCATACACCACCTTCTACATTTTATTTTCTTACCTTTGTGTGTATACAATGGTTAATATTTAATAATTCTATGATAATATCATAAACATGAGATGAAAATAATCAGGTTTTTATTTGGTGGTTATATCAGTTTAGTAAACATTAATTTGTCTGACTAGTAAATGATATGTGTATTTGATGTGTAAATAAACGTGATGACCTGTCAACACAATATAGATTAGGTACCAGAGGTTAGAAATGTTTATAACTTATAAGTTCAATGAGATAACATATTTATAGCTTGATTATAACTTTGTTACAACAAGTCAATCAATTTACGGCTTGAACACTTGACGCCCTATTTATAATGTATCAACTGTTTTGATTTGTCGCGTGTTTAACTCGTTGGGATGAATGGATTATATGTTTTCAAGGGAAATGATATGAAAGTATATTTATGTAAATAAATGGCTAATTGGATTTTGATAATCCAAACAATCACGCATTGACCGATAATAATTCATATTATTGATTTGACGGATAACAATCCCGGATTTTATTTTTATTACCAATAACAATCCCAGTAGTATAATTATCATATATTCACACTCGATTTATACTTATTTTCAGCTTAATTTAGCTTGTATGTTTTTTTTATTTCATTCATAATTATCATTGTGAACAAAATCGAGTTGATATCAGGCTTAAATTTTTGATAATTATGTTACTGAGATTGTTGTTGGTAATAAAAATAAAAGTTGGAATTATTATCAGTCAAATTCAATAGTATTGATTATTATCGGTCAATAAGTAATAGTTTTGATTATTTAAATCCAATCTGCCTAAATAAACTATGAAAATCATGTTTAGATTACTTATATCATCCCATCAACCGAAACACACCAACGATATAGTTTAGTTTTCATCTTTAAAGTTTGTTTTGTATTAAACTACCTTGTATAGTATGGTTTAGAGAGAATACAATAAGATGTATGATACATGTACATTATATTTAACATACTCAAGTACATAATCATTTATATTAGAGTATAGAGCACATACCATAAAATACAAATGCATTATAAGATTATTTAAATTAGGCTTGCCAAACTGTGACAACTCATCCAAAACTCATTCGATTTTGATTTCTGTGCGCCAATACAGTAGACCAGTGATGAAACACTCTCACCATGTAACGCAATTTTCGGGACGAAAATTCTTTCAACATGGGGATAATGTGACATCTGGTAAATTTCCGTTACCAAACTCCGTTAGTTCCGTTAAGTCTTGCATACACGTGTCGTAAACACACACTAGTTGTCGTTTAACGTTGATGACCTAATAATAATTAATAATGTTACATTATTGATAATCTAATTGATTATGTGATTATGGTATTATGTTTATGTGTTTGCATGTTTTAAATAGTAATTAGGAAATTAATCGCGTAACGTGGAAACGTGCCTATTTATTCGTATGTCTTGTGTTTTTATAAAGATAACATATATAATGATTATCATTAGTTTATATCTTTATATTATTAAGTTAAAAACACTTTACAACGAGTTTAAAGTCTAGTTTTTATAAAATACCAAAACACAAGGGTTTAAATGGTAATTATGCAAACTAAATTAAACAAAACACCCAAACCCTAGCCCTCCACCCCCATTCGGCTGCGATTCCTATCCTCACACCCTCACAACTTCGAATTCGACTTAGAACAAACAAGAAGTCACGAAATTGGATCCATTTCAAGTAATAGAACACGTTGGAATCCTCAATTACAAGTTAACACACGTCTAAAGGTTAGATTTTACAAGTTTTTATGGAATTATTATTATGGCCGAACCTAAAATCGTTTATGGATCTTCATGGGGTCGAAATTGATGTTGTTTGATGATGTTAATATGTTAGTTGGATTGAATACATGTTGTTTAACGTTGATTATGCATGAATTGTATGTTTTTAATGGATTGATCATGAACTTTGATTCTATGCAAACCCTAATTCGAAATTAGTGTGATTATGTGAAGTTTATGATTGTTTGATGAATGTATGATGATTAGTAGGTTGTATGAATGTTAGGATACATTGATCTTGCAAGAAATTGATGAATTGAAGTTGGTGTTCATAGGTTACTAATAATAGTAACTTTATTTTCATGACATGATGATCTAGTGATGGATTGATGTTTTTGATGTGTTCATGATGATGATTAGATGTTCATTTTGTTGATATGAATGCTAGAAATCTTAGAATGAATGTTGTTGTTCATATCTTGCCAAAAGTGGAAACTTTTATTCATGATGATTGTTAGATTATGATGATTAGGCATTGTTGATCATGGCTAGATGTTGTTATGAGCTTGAAATGGTATAATTGTGATGAATTCATGAATACATTGAGTGTTTGATAGATGTTGGAATGTACTTTCCCAAAAGGGAAACTTTATTTGCACAAAGTTTGATGGATGATAATTTGAACATGTTTGTGATGTTAGGAGCATGTTAGTATGTTCATGGATGAATTATATT
The DNA here is from genome assembly GCA_025506515.1 of Flaveria trinervia. Classification (NCBI taxonomy): domain Eukaryota; kingdom Viridiplantae; phylum Streptophyta; class Magnoliopsida; order Asterales; family Asteraceae; genus Flaveria; species Flaveria trinervia. Next base: position 97,643,246 of record CM046445.1, read on the forward strand.
GTGATAGAACATGTTAAATTAGTTGTATGGGATGCTTGGATAATCATGGGTGATGTTTGGATTTTGATGATCATGTATGATGTTAATGTTGGTTAGTAGTTAGGACATTATGTTTGGAACTGGAAATAGATTGTTGTGATGTATGTTGAATGCAATGAACATGGTTAATGAATATGATTGTGATCATCATACACGCGTACGAATCTGAGGCCCCTACTTAGTAGGATTGGCAGAGTTTAGGATGTGAAGTCGTGAGTGGCTTCACATGGCATGTGGTGCGTGATTTGATCTTTGTGTGGCATGTTATTTATGTTATAACTAGTGGACATGTTAATGTTCTATATTCGCATGACTTGTATGATACTTGGTTGTATGATGATCTAAGTGATACACCTGGATAATGTAGCATACATACGATTCATTTGAATGTTAACCATATATGATATATGTGTATGATTACTTGAATGGGTTACAACACATAAAGTCACCAACGGGTCAAACGGGTCAACTAGATCAAACATGTATGTTTTCTGAAACCTTAAGTCCTTGGTTGTAGTGTACATAGGGTTTCACATGTTCTCTGTTTGCACGTACTCATATACTTATATGATCTAGGTAACCTCTGAAGGTTGTCTGTCCACTCTATCTGTCAAGTAAAACTCTAAGTATCTATTACGCATATCAGGTGAGTTCATGCCCCACTCTTCATTTAATCTCTTTTGGGGGAGATAGCATACTGGTAAATCACAAACGCTTTATATATTCAAGTTGTGTATAATATTGATATAGTGTTGATATCGTGGAAAAGTCCTCACACTTTCGAATTGTTAATATTAAATAGCGGGGAAATTTGGGTAGTACTACTGGGTTTGATGAGCCCCATCCGTGTGACCCGAGGTCAGCCGGGTGCAATTTGTCCTATTGAACATTGTCACGACCTGTTAAGTCGTGACATGAGGCAACAATGTAACACAGTCAGCTTCAATTGTGAAATCACTATGAGTTAATATTTACTGTTAATGGACTAGCTATCTATTACAATGCACTACTTCTATATCTCTATTATTAACTGCTTATGTTTGAATATCACTCCTGAACTCACCAACCATTGTGTTGACATTTTGGTATGCTATTCTCAGGTCATTAGCTTGCTTGCCATAGGAGCACTACATGGTTTCACTTGCATTCTATGACTCGGTTTTCAAGACATCTATATTGTTTTAATGGTTAACGTTTACTTTTGGGAAAATGTTTACTCTTTTGGGTTGGCGCATGTTTTGCCATAGTGTACATTTCTATTTCATTGGGTTGTTTTACAATACGCTTCTGCACAGTTTAAAGTTTCTACTTTGGTTGATTTTTATTTTAATTATGACATATATAGTCGTTCTGAGTAACTATTGACTGTGATCCTGGTTTGTTTACACGCCTCATGATAAAACTCCGCACGTAGATTTTGAGGGTGTGACACAAACAATTTTTTATTCCAAACCAATTATTGAACCCAATATGCAACTAATTCATAAATGTGTTAGATTTGGTTTAAGTCCAAGTATTCACTTTCATCAATTTAATTCAACAACTTCTATAATTTCATTCAAACCTCACCTTTTTTGAGAAAAGAAAAGGTCTATGTATGTATTTGTATCTAAAAGCATTTGGTCCTAACGGTTTATTAAAGTATATTCATGTTAGTGATTATTTCAATTATAATAAATTAAAAGACATACAAAAAATTAACTTTAGAATTTACAATAATATTAAAATTGGTACGATTTGTTAATTGCAATGCCTATTGGTTGTTTTCCAAAACAAAATCACACTATTATACAATCTTCATTTAGAAAAGATAATTTGGATAAAAAAATATTGTAAGTATAAATTAAGTAGACAGATAATAGTCTATTGTTAACCTCACAAACCATTTTTTAAAATTATTTTCTGTAAAACAATTTACACGAGTAATGAATGGTTTTGATAGTTGATGTAAGGTCTAACAAAAATATAAGCGGATTTAGAAGTAAAATATATTCTTAGAAATTAATGATATCATAATCATTTTTAATAAACGTTTAAAAATTACAAAATCAATAATTTCTACCATACATATAAGTATGTTTGACAATAAAATTTTAAAATCTAAAAGTAGTAAAACTGTAATTCTGTTGTCAAACATAACCATGGTCATTCGATTGAAATGGTACAAGACTCTTTGGTGGCCATTATGCACATTGATTATTCAAGAGGATAAATAGTGAGTTGTCACAAAACTTGTATGATTATCAATCATATACTCAATTCACTTATAACATTTTTATATTTTCAAATTAAATGATACAAGAAAAATGATGGGGGACAATTCATTCAATTCTCGACGTAAGAGTTAACCAAGCTTTTTTTCAAAATTCATTTTTGATTTTGTCAATTATCACAGATTTCTTTTTTAGTTGATAAATTAAGTGTTCATTCATATTTTTTTTGTCATAAAAAGAGACATTAAATAGCCAATGAGGTATGATGATTAACAAAAAGAACAACTTGAAAAGAGGTTTGAATGTAATAAGTAGAGTTTGAGTAGAGTGAACAAAAGATACTACAAATTTATGAGAAAACTATGAAATTCGTATCTATCAATTACATAATTTATGAATCATTATTTTTTAATGGTCTAAAATGTATTTTAGTAAATTCTATCCTATTACTTTAATTATAAAAAAACGTTTAATATATATTCATGACAGAACTAATCTTATGATAGATTGAGTTATATACATGTAATTTTCAAAACAGAAAAGAAAAAACTTGTATAACTTACATATACTTTTACATTTATAACTCGTATTGATATATACACAATCCATAGTTTTTGGAAATTTTCATAACATACGTTTTTCACGCAAACTCATCCATTCACCCAATATATGTTTTTTAACAAGTTCATTAGTATATGTAATTAGTTAATTCCAAAAACCTTAACAAAGTAAGATGATGTTTGTCAGTATCTGAATCAGTCTCTTAATGATTCAGATGTCTGAATGGTTTAATATTTAATGGTTCAGACATTTGTTTTTGAATGGTTAAGCATTATATTAATGCTGAATGATTAAGAGGTTTAATACTGAATGGTTAAGACTTTTTATCTGAATTGATCAGACATTTACTTTTAAATAGTTAAACGATATACTAGCTCTTAATAATTTCATAATTAATCATTCAAATATCGTATTGATTTAACATTTAATAATTTAAAATTTGAGAAAAATCTGCTAAGTGACATATCCTAACCATGGTTAGAAAACATAACCTAAGTACCTAACCCTAAGTCAAGTTTACGAGTTATTTCAGGAGAAGCAGTTGATGGATTCGTGTTGGAGTTGTTCCTTTTAACATCTCCCTTTTTAAACACCTTCATCACTCACCTCTAACTTCTGTTCAGTACACACACAACACACACACACAACACACACACAACACACACACACACACACACACTCGCACACCATATTGTGCGAGTTAAAGCTACAATGGCGATCAGATATTTTGCTCTCTGTTTATTGCTGATTTCTATACAGTATATCTCCATCAATGCCATTTCGAGGTAATTCAACACAATGTTGAAGTGATTTTGATCATAATGAGCTCATTAGCATGGTTTCGGACTTTGTTTTTGTTCAATATGATGCGAAATTGATGTGTTTTACGAGAATGTACGTTCGAATCGTGTTAAGATTGACGGTTTGTGATTTGAATTTGATTAGTTGAAGTGTTTGTGTTTGCAGCGGTGATGAGGAGAACGAGGTGCAGAGGTTTATAGCGAACTCGACAATGGCGGAGAGGTTTGTTGAGATGAGTTTCGTACGGACGTTCTGTTTTACCTTTTTCGAACAACGTGATTGCTCTGTTTTGTCGATTGACGATTGAGATCTTCGGAAGTGATTAGTGAAGTTGATTGGTAGTGATTGCGTTGATCATGATCGTTTCTATTAGATCCACCGGATTGCTCGATCATTAACTGATTAGAAACGATAGATTGATCATTGATGATTGATGTTGTGATATGGTTGATTTGTTGTAGAAATGCGTACGATATGAAATTATTAGGGTATAGATCTTTAAAGTTGTTGTAATTAGTCATTAGTTTGATCGTATGCTGCAAAATTCATCTTCTGCAACTAGATTAGTAAATTCAGTATTAAATTCTGAACGACTTGCAGGAGAATTGAAGCAATTGCAATCGAAAGGAATGATAGAGCTGTAGACGATGATCCAGAGAGGGTTGCTTCCATGGTTAACATGTGAGTCGATTCTCTGCATTTCTCTCACTTATTATTATGATATTATCTACACAGATTCATGAATTTCAACTGACAGTCAATGAATTTAATAATTGATATTAATATAATAATATATTCAAAAAGGATCACATGATCACTGAACAACAATAAGACAATAGCATTCATCTTGTTTGATCTTCTGTTGTTGCGTGTATCATCACAAAATAAATGAATGTGTTACTTTAAGAACTCCCCATGTTCTTATGTTGTTGCATCTTTTACCATTTTACTAGCGACTGCCAACGTGGCCACATGTCACATGACCCTCCTGTCTCATCTGCTATACTCAATCATTTATTATATACCATATCTTCTGTATTTTTCTATTGTTTTTTTTACTTTTTAATTAACTGTTATTTTGACCATCGTTCCTTTAACAACCTTGTGATAACAAGATGATTTGACATCATTAACTTACTTGTATGTGGAGTAATTCTATTTTATTTTTATTCGCAAACACATTCTCACCGTAATTAACTTAAAATTGTCACACTTGCAAACACATTCTCTTGAGCATGCATTTAAACCTACAATCATTTAACTAAGAAGCATACTACATTTTCATTTTATCACTAGTTTATCCCCTATGGACAAGTGGAATAATTTTATGACTATAGTTTATCTCTCATACTATTCTTGATTTCTTATCAATTAATTCAAAGAAGTACACATTCTTTTTTTACAATCTTAAGTTTCAATCACCTAAACAAGTTTAGATTTGCATACATAGTGCATTAAAATTGATGGCAAAATGCTACATGATTTACGACCTGAGGCTCGAGCCAGTCCCACAAAAACGGACCCATTTGGTTCAGTCCATCAGCGGCTAAGTGGGGTGTCAATCGTGTCAAGTTTAGAGTTGTATACAAGCTAAGCATGTCGCAAGATTGTAATAAGTACATTAGACTGTTTCACCATCATAAACTAATTGGCAAGTCTAAACTGTTTATTTAGATGACTAGTTTATTTTAACAAGTTAACTCAAAAATGACAAAATGTTTAAATAGTTCTACTCGTACCAATTAACTTGAACATATTTTCTTGAACTAAAATAACTATTTTTATTTTCGAAGAGTGCTTCACACATTACGACCTAAAATCCAATTGTTTCTGAATAATCTCTCTGTTGTACTTTTGGGTTTGATAGAAATAGTCACCCGTCGGTAAAAAAACGAGTCCAAAAATTACTAGATCTAGACAACTGGTTCGGGATATGTTTATTAGCTTTAGTAACCGACGGAACCATGACCATATTTAATGACAAGACTCCCCCCCACCGACGATGCATGGGTCATTTAGTTTATTCCCATCCCTTTTCTTTTATTGACACCTAAAAAATCCTGTTGTTTTACTTTCCGTATAATCCGTATTCATTTTCCGCATATTGCTGCCAATATTTTATTTGACCCACTCTCTTCTTCTTGACCAATGGATTCACACCTCATACCGTACATAATTAGGTCCCATTCTTAATTATTCACTGACCAATGTCTTATGATAGAACGTGAGGTGTGAAAACCGAGAAATACTTAAATGAAATCAATAAAAAGCAAAACCCAATCAAAATGAATTAGTTACTAACAGTTGTGCTTATTGGTAAAGCACGGACAAAATAAAACCTTGAACAGTATACACTTTGTTGATTAGGATTTTTTATTCGGTTTTTAAGTATAAGTCATAACCATACTGTTTGACATAAACTGATTAGATTATGTTAACCATTTTGGTAAATTGTCCAGAAGATTGTAGCTTTGTAATTTTCTGTAAGGTATATTTTATTTTCTGGAGGTCTTAAACTAAAGTTACAAGAATTGGCTATCTAACTCAAAGGTTTTGTCTTTTGAACACATTTCAGGAGCATTCGAAACAGTACAGAAAGAAGAAAATTGGGATTTTTGTCGTGTGGGACCGGAAATCCAATCGACGATTGTTGGCGTTGTGACCGTAACTGGCAGCGCCACCGCAAGCGTCTGGCGGACTGCGCCATTGGGTTTGGGCGTAACGCGATCGGTGGCCGTGACGGACGTTACTACGTCGTAACCGACCCTAAGGATGATGACCCGGTCAACCCTCGGCCTGGAACCCTAAGACACGCTGTCATTCAAGACCGACCTCTATGGATCATCTTCAAAAGAGACATGGTTATAACTCTAAAACAAGAACTACTCATGAACAGTTTCAAAACTATCGATGCTCGCGGCGTTAATGTCCATATCGCCAACGGTGGTTGCATCACAATCCAATACATTACAAATGTTATCATTCATGGTTTGCATATTCATGACTGCAAACCAACCGGAAACGCCATGGTTCGAAGCTCACCGTCTCATTACGGATGGAGAACAATGGCGGATGGTGATGCGATTTCAATATTCGGATCGAGTCATATTTGGGTCGATCATAATTCGCTTTCGAATTGTGCTGATGGGCTCGTTGATGCCATCATGGGGTCCACTGCAATTACCATTTCTAACAACTACTTCACCCACACAATGAGGTACTTCTAACTCCTAACCTCCAACTCTGTAAACTTTAACCCTTGTTTAAAACTTGTACTGATTCTACTTATTTTTGGTTAATTAACAGGTTATGTTATTGGGTCATAGTGACACCTACGATAGGGACAAGAATATGCAAGTGACCATTGCATACAACCATTTCGGTGAAGGTCTCGTCCAACGAATGCCAAGGTGCGTATGCATAGTATGCATAAGATTAATGTGTGCCGATCATTGAATTAGCATACTACTAGTTCACTAAACAATGAACATGTTGGACCGATCTCAAAATCAGATGAAATCATAATTATTTTTATAAAATGTTTATATATTACATAAAACTTATATAGTATATGTTATGTTCTTTTAGCTTAAATCATAATTATTCTTGTGTACAAGGGGTAACAAGTTTAAATAGGATAATCTAAAAAATTCCATAAAAAAAGCACTCATAGTTTAGTCCAACCACAGAACCAGTTCAACTGCCACTTGTAAATAAACATCGATTCAACTAATATCGGTTCAACCCATACCAAATGGACTGGTTATATGTCTGGTTAAAAATCAAACCAGATAGTCCAGTTAACAACATTGCATATCATTCAAAGTAACATAGGAGCCACAACCAACCCCTGCCTCAATGGCTGCTTTTGACCCGAATATGTTTCGACTTGTTACCCGTCCAACTGACCCATTTACAGCTTCGGCAAAATCTTATATATGTTTTGATTGGTCCTTGCAGGTGCAGACACGGGTATTTCCATGTGGTAAATAACGACTACACACACTGGGAAATGTATGCTATTGGTGGCAGTGCAGATCCCACAATTAACAGCCAAGGAAACAGATATCTTGCCCCAACTAACCCTAATGCCAAAGAGGTATCATATATAAAAAACACAATCTTTTCACACTAATTCTTCAAAAACAAACAAAATTTTAAAAACAAAACCTAACAACTATGGGCTAAATTTGTGTAATAAACAGGTCACTCATAGAGTAATAACATCAGGAAGATGGAGACACTGGAATTGGAGATCGAAGGTGATCTCATGTTAAATGGTGCATTCTTTACACCATCCGGTACTGGTACAGGAGCCAGTTACGCGCGTGCGTCGAGCCTAAGTGCTAAACCATCATCGTTTGTGGGCACACTTACTTCTGGATCCGGTGCACTCTCTTGTCGAAGAGGCAGACAATGTTAAATAAATAAAATAAAAAGTAATTTAATGTCTCATCATTTTGAGAAATGCAGTTTTCCAAACAGTTCTCTTTGGTTATATTATGTGTTTGAATGGAATACTTGAGAAGTGTATATTTTTCTCTGTTTATTAGCAAAAATCGTCTACGTTGATCTCAATTCGAAAGGAATAGGTTGTAATGGAGAACAAATTGGAGTATTCTTCTGCTGCTATGTAATTACTATGTGCTCAAGTTAAACTGATTGATAATTTGATACAACGTTTGGTGTCCCATCTTGACTTTAAACATGTTTGTTAGGCTTAGCTTTGTAACAAATGGATTATTATGGTTATAAAAATTTAAGATCATTTTATCGTACTAAAAGGACATGTCTGTGTTTTTTTATTACTTTGGGAATGCCTCAACTGAAAGCTCACGAGATCCATCAATATATTGCCAACTAATGAGATCAGGTAAAACACAGCTTCTGCTACACAGATACCTATAACGATCGAATTTGGCTCCGGGCATCTCATCAATTCATTGTCGTCTTATGATTCATTCATCCTCAATGATTTACTGACCTTGCAATGTACGTAGTCTATTCAGATTCCGTATTATATCTACCCAACTGGCATGATCTCTTGTTCTAAGGGTGTACAAAACTCGTCTCAGATTGACAAAACAACTAACCGAACTAATAACCAAACAAACATGCCGGTACCAACCACGTGATGTTCGGTCCTCAGTTCTTGAAAAACCGTTTTTCATTTCAGTTTTTGAATCAAGATTCTTCCATACAGAACCAAACCGGACCAATCTTTGTAGTTTTCGTGACCGAAAAAACACTTCATATGTTTGGAACCCAGCTCGTCCTAAACCAGAATTTCAGAACCCAAGCATCCCCAAATCAAGAGCTTTCTAACCTTTGAAAAAACATTATTTTTTTCTTCAAGTTTTCTTTTTTGGTTTTTATGGAATTCAACTGAAAATACAAGATTTCGACACCTAACTCAAATGTTTTCAATTTTGCACAAATTCAGGAGCATTCAAAACAGTACAGAAAGGAGAAAACTGCAATCCTTGTCATGTATAACCCAAAAGTCAAGAGACGATTGTTTGGCGCTACGACTGAAACCGAGCGCCAAACAAGCATCCACCGAACAATGCCACTGGGTTTGAGCGTAACACCATCAACAAGGGTGAAAAACATTCCTACGTTGTCACCAGCCCTAACAACCATTTCAAATCGGCTCGTTTACAATCCCAAACCAATGTTCAAAAGGGTATAAATAGCTCCTTGAATTTTCTTCCCTAATCAAAAGCAGACGTGAATGAGATAATAAGATCCCTTTTGTCCCACATCGATGACTGGGAATAATAAGGAAGTGAAAGTGGGAATATAAGAAGAAAGTGTTGGGCTGGTGTTTAAACTTACATACCTGGACGGGGTCATGATGGGTGATCAGGAAGGCCCATGGCCTAGGCTGGTGACTTCCATTGCACATTAAAGGGAAGGGTGCCCGCCTAAGGTCGACCCAAGTGGTCGATCCTACGTCGTAATTTGTGGTAGCGGGGGTTTGCGTTCGCGCGACCCCTAACAACATTTTGAACCCAACCTTTTTTTAATACCTCGAAAAGAAACAATTGGGCGACTGAAAGCCAGTTTCTTTACGTAAATAATATTTTAGTATTAAACCAGTTATCGAACGGTTATTTCTTTTGAATACAATTATAAGATTTTATTTAATTAAAATAGTTATAAGTTATAGATGTTTATTAGTGATATGAATAAAAGAAAGAGTAAAAAGTATATTTATGAGAGTTGTGTAGTGTTTTTGTAATTGGACGTGAAATGTGACATAACATATTAATTATAATATCGAAACATAACATATTAACTATACTTTAAAAAATATCTAAACATAACATATTAATTGAGATTACTTTTACCCCATGTCTTAATTTACACTCCTTATTTAACACACTTAAAATTTTATAATTTATAATTTCCGAATATGTCCTGCAAAATAGTTATTTATAATATATTGTTTTATAATTTCCGAATATGTCCTGCAAAATAGTTATTTATAACTATGTTTTGTTGTAAATTCACTCAAAACTAAATTTTACGTTATAGATTCATAGAGTATGTTTTTTTTCTTTTGACCCTCCAATTTTAGAACTGCTTTTTTTAAATCTTAATTTGTATTTTTATTTTTGCCAACGTTAATAATTTTAGTTGTTTTGTTTTTTATTTTTGCAGCGTTTAAATTTTTATCAATGATTTAACGTGAATGTTTTTATTAGTTTTGTGTTTTATGTTATCAATGGTCTCATGGCAATACACGGTTTTGTGATTGTTTCATTTTATATATAAAGTTTTGTTTTTCTCAATGACTTTATGGTTTCATTTTTCTTACATTCCATGAGATGGCTTGCGACAATGTTTTAGAGTCGTAAGTTTTTTTACGGTTTTACACCCCATCGCAACGCGGTGGTTTTAAAGCTTAGTTATATAATTAAAATATAAATATATTAAATATATCAATATCAATTTATAATAAAGATAATATATTAAAACATTTACAGTGGGTTTTTCATTTTTGATATGAGTGTATGACTTATATTACGAGGATGATTGTTAGTGGTTGTAAGTGAATGAGATAGAATATTATGGGGTTTTATCATTATTCCTCATATTTGGAAAAATTTGAGGAATCACACTACAACCCTTATAAATTTTTTTATATTTTAAAAATGGTTGTGAGTGAGGAAGAAACAAATATAATAATAAATATATTAAAAAGTATTATTCAATTAAAAAAATTGCAAACGTTTTTTAATAATCTGATAGGGTTAAAATATATAAGCCATAAGTACTAAAAATGTAAATTACTCGATTTTTTATAGGTTTTCACTCGTCATTCTCATGCAATTCGTTTCCCAATGGCCCTCATACTGGATCTACTCCATAACCTAAATACGAAATTTCAAAAGCAACTCCATTAGTCAAGAGAAATTCTCGAAATATGCATTCTACAGGTACCACGTATCGTATCGTATCGATAATTATTCTTTTTACAACCTACATGTATAGATACATGTATCAATAGAAAGAAATTCGTATCTTATCGATTATTATTTATTCTACGGGCATCATAGAAACTCCTATCGTAGCGTAACAATTCTTGATATAACACTAATTGTTATTATTCTTAATTGTGTTACGTGTAGTCTTGATCCTTGATTGAAAACCTAATTTGATTCTTGAGTAAGGGTTGTTTGGTAATTTCATTAAGAGTAATGTTGTCAGAACCGGACCTGACAGTGAAGCAAACGCCTTATCGGTTTGCCGATCTGAGCAGTCGCGCTGAATATAAGAACTGGATAAAATTATAATTATTTTAAAAAATATATGTAAAAATTACCTAAAATTAAGAAATATATATAAAAAACCGATCAACCAGTCCGACCCCCGGTTCAACCGGTTCAGTTCCCGGTCCGACCGCTGGTTTGACCGGTTCGACCACTAGTTCAATAACAAAACAATTTTAAGCATTGAACCGGACCAGATTGGAGTTCGGTTCTTGATCCAACCAATGGGACCGGCAGGGAGGACCGCCTCAACGTTTTCTAGGGTCCCAATTAAACTAACAAATTGAGGCCCTTTTGAAAAACACAATCTAAAGAAAACAACCTGATCAATTTTTTTTTGAACAAAAATAATAAATCAAAGAAAATTTGGTATACTAGTATTGAGTCCTTAATATTTGAGTTTTTAGATGAATCAGAGAGCTTATAATACACATGGTTTGGGTTTTGAGATGGATGAGGGAGCTTGGGAACACATGTTGTGAGAAATACATTCACTCGATATTTAATATTTCCTCTCTCATCCCTAAACATGCTTGTTTTTATACTAATGTCACATCAGTTTTCTCTATCTTCCACTCATAACGACTTACGATCATATATTTGATAATCAATTTTGATAATCAATACATAGATAAGGTAAGAAATGAAGACTCTTTGTTAACTATTGATAATGAATACATAGATAATGGTAAAAAATGAAATCAACAGAAAAAAAAGTAAATATTACAAATACAAATACAATTGTGAAGTAGATAGCCTCTTCACTACGATAACTATAGGTTATATATTAAAAGTTACTGATGTAATTTATATCGTCTATTCTAGTGTTTAGATCAATAATAAAATAAAACCATAAGTCTTACATAATATGACATATTATGATTGTGTGATTTAATTTAATAAGCAAAAGTAAGAATAAAACAAACTACGCACCGAAACAAAATAGTAAATCTTTTTTTTATAATTGTAAAGTTAAGGTTACTCCACTACTTCTCGAGACTAACATCATTGTAGTACACCAAAAGGTGCTTAATTTTGGAAGATAAACTATTTGTGGGAAGATACAGTCTATAAGCAAATGTAGTCTTTCCTATGCCTCAGTCATTTATACAGAAGATTTCGAGAGAAAGATATAAACATAAACAGATTACTTGATCAAGATATAAACTGTATTTTGAGTATCTTCACCCCTGTAAATTCCAATAATGATAATACAAACTACTTGAACATAACATTTCATGCCCAACCTCGACATTGTGTTATTTTACATTTTTTGTGCTAACACAACATTAACTACCATCAAATTATCATGCGTCACTAGAAAAAACTATATTTTTACTCTTTTTTGCTTTTCTTGCAGTATGAGCACCTTATTATTGATCTATTCTAACCTCGCTCGACATCTTTAGTCCGCGGTATATGCATTTTGAAATGGTAACTGGTCCAATAATGATTACAATGCACATTTCTTCAGTTTCCTTTGAGGTCTTTTTATCTCTTCATGAAAAAACTTCAATTGATCTTTCCACTTATGTCCTTTCATTTCGAATTAAGTTGATGGATAGTCCCTATGGTTTCATTAAGACTTAAGATTTGGTTTGTAATCTTTAAAATTTGCGTATATGATCCCCAATCTTTGATTTTTTTTCATCTACGATCCAAGACACTAATAGAGATGAATATAACTAAGCATGTGAGTTGCAAACTAGCAGTATTTCTGTAATTTATTACCCAATTAATCCCACCTTACTATGGAACATGATCTTGATAACCATAAAACCTTCCAAAGTCATGATAGCCATAAAAACCTCATGAAATCGTAATCGAATAAATCCTTTAAGCCATAATCGATCTCTGTTTTCTGGTATAGACAGTACTTGAATCATACAATTATTATAGGAAAATATGGATTTTTTTTCTCAATTGAAACTTGAAAGTGTAAACCAAAATGGTTAAGTTGTGAACCCAATTACAAACTAACCCAATATATATTAGGGTCCATTACTTCATTATCAACTTTTAGCCCAAAGTAGGAACGATGGCACATTATTAAAAGAAGTTCAAGAACCGGAATAAAACTGGATTGGGCCAGTCATTTTAAGATTGTTAATTAACATATATATATATATATATATATATATTATATATATATATATATATTATATATATATATATATATATATATAACTAGTAATAAGTCCTTCACGTTGAAGCGGAAGACATAAAACTATGTCACGTAATACCAATAACACAACACCACTGATAACCATCAACACCAAATAAGCCCGTATAAAAAAATACAATCGAACAAAAATAGATGTAAAAACGTTGAATTACACAGTCGAAACATAAAACGTATAAAAGAATAAGCAAGTCGATGTAGGACCGGTGCGTTGCAAGAAGGCCGTTAAATATGGTAGAATAATCATAAAAACATTGAATCACATACGCACGTTGCGACATGTTAACTCAAAAAATTTAAACCGAAACGTAAAAAGGAAATTTTATAAAGTACGAAAATATCGGGGACAAAAGTTGAAAGTAAAAAAATGTTGGGGCTAAATTATAAATATATAAATTATTGGTTTAAAATATAAATGTTAAAGATTAAAAGAAACAAAAGACAAAAAGATTAGTGCAAACAACTAAATTTACAGTACAACCCTTAATGTATATTAAAGTTAATAATTAGTATATATATAATTTGTAAAATTTTAATTTTTCAATAATTTAAGTCTATTTAAGATGTTTAGACGTGTACAATAAAATTAGGGTTTATTTGACTTTGTCATAACTCTCATGAATTAATAAGACTTTGGTTTGTTTAAAGACATATCATGTAATACATTTTGTTATCATTGGGTTAAAGTCTCTTTGGTATAAATGTGAACTTTACGTCCATACAACAAAACATGTTCAAACACACTTCCTATGTAAGATGTTTAATTGTTTGAGAATATTTGTGTAACTAAATATATAGATTGTTAATTTATTGAATCTAACGTTTATCGTTTAGATATGATTATGGTCATGATGGAAAGAGTCTGAGGACGCAATACATCGATTAGGATTAGCTTCAAGAGAAAGGGTCAGGGTTAGGTTCCCAAGTGCATCGCACTATGAACCAGGTTAAATTCTTGTGTATTTTGTTACATTCTTACACTAGTTAATTTGTATTGTAGTTGTTTATCCGTAAGTTTTGATTATTATTTCCTTCAAAACATTGAAAAACCATAGTTTTGTAGTTATATACATAAAATCTAAAAGACTTTCAGACGTGTTACGAATGCTTCAACTAACTTGAATACACTTTGCATAATTGGCAAGTGAAATCATATTATTAATACTTTAACAATCAACATCAAACACTCTATACACAACATACAACTCAAAAGCATCAGCCTACACGTGTGTCTTAGGTGGTTTGATTTACATTACTTTAATGTCAAACTCTAGTCGTTATTTTATTACTACAGATAATTTTTTATTGTATTTTGTCTTTCTATTATAACTTTAAACATATAAAGTTCTTTTAAATTCTAACTATATCGCGACGTGCTTATTTATATCTACGTTCAGGCTTAAGTTTCGTTCGAAACCGATATGAGTCAAATATAATATATTATTAAGTTGCAACGTGATTAACTCTACATATATTTCGATATAATTATTATTTGAAACCACGCCCCCAACAAATGCGGCGGAAACCTATGGTCCGATTATAACATAATTTAAGTTCTTTTCAAAACACCGTAATTGTTTTTAGTATTCTAAATATACTGTTACTATACGTTAATTTCCACCTATGTATTGATATAAATTGTAGCTGAGTTGACGCAAAGAGCGGGCAAAAGACTAGTCCCATATTAATTATAAAAGTTACAGAAAAACGATTGACGTAATGAATTGAATCATGTCTAACTGTAAGTGGGTTTGTTTGGTGAAGTAGCACTTATAACAAATGGCTCCAGTTGTAACTTCTCTTGCTGTCCCCAATCCCCATATCAATTTACACAGAGATGGACCACTCTCTTTCTGTATATACACAACACACATATATACGTATGTAATAATACTGATACCGTATGTAATGAACTGAAACCATTGCAAAAATAAGATTTATCCCATATCATCTGTATCGGCAACTGATATGAGATTTACAGATTAAATCAATTTCTTATTCATTAGAACAATCTTTCATGTTAAGTTTTTCTGTTTGACCTCTAATTGTCTTGTATGTCATATACAAAGCACTACATACAAATACATTATTCGGTGAATGTTAGATGAATGTATACATATCATCTGTATCGGCAACTTATACGTATACATTTCTCTCTCTCTCTCTCTTAGATGAATGTTATATTCTGACATGTTACAGAGGAGATATAAATTGGAGTAAATGGTGGTGTTTGTTATAGTAGTGTGGATTTATAAATGAGAGCATATGCATGAAGAAAGTAAGTGCATATATGCTTTACCTTCATCCTACGCCACCCGTTGTTTTCATGCATTTCCATCTCTATAGTACCCTTATCTAGTTAATTAGTTATCTATATATCATCATTTTAGTAATATAATTTTGTTACAGTTGGAGAACTTATAAATAGATTCACTAGATTAATGAGTTGATGACTCATATTACTTTGTTTGTTTCACACCAAAAATTTACGTTGAATATAAACATTTCGCCATGTATACATAATAGTTAGTAACTTATGTATCACACATGTTAAATAAACAAAATATCAAATAGTTTATAATAAAATTTTAAAAATTATAAAACAATATTTTTAAATAAGATATAATTGAGTTACGTATAAGTATAAATAAGTACTTCATGTACAACAACAATAATATCATTTTGAACTTTTATTATATAATTTCTTAATTTTTTTAAATATTTTGTATTTTAAAAATAATTTCATTTTTTTAAAATTTCTTATATAACTCTAAAAACAGTTCGTATTTAGAAAAGTTATTTAGGAAAAATTTTCAATCTTATAATTCTTTTAAAGTGTGTTTTTTGATAATAAAATCCGGCTGTTAATTTTTACAATCTCTATCTTTTAAATCTAGAAATATCATACATAATAATATAATTACTATATGAGAATTATTGTTTGGTCCCTAAGTTTGACATTTTTAACCTCTTTTAATTTGAAAATAATATTTTTAACTATTTTGGTAACTTAAATTTGTATATTATAACGGTTTTAATCCATAACACTAACTTTATTAGATTTTTATGTTAAGTCAAAGAGTAATTTAGTATTTCTCATTTAAGGATTATTTATATAAATTGATTAATGCTTAAAGGATTGTTTGCCTAACTAACATAGAATAATAAAATGAAATAAAAAATAAAAAAAATGAAATCCTCAATCTTCTAGTCTCACCCTTTGGAGCTCGCTTTATGTGTTCTATATTTTTTTTCACTCCTCAATCAATCTCGAAGTAAAAAATAAAATAAAGTTTTCTTACATTCGTCTCTTTCTCTCTTAAGAATTCTTTTTTGAAACGATAAGTTAATGGTTAATATCATCAAGTTAATAATATTCGTCAATGTTAACGTTTGAACTTTTAACCTCCAAAAAATGCAAAACATTTCAGCTTTCGCTTGACCACTAAACCAATAGATTATTTTTTGAAACGATATGTATCACTTAATCTGAAACCATAAAATTGTTGAACTTTTAAATTTGAAAAAAGAAGATGACACCCTTTATACATGTGTATTTTTTAAAAGTAATACTTCATTTGCGACACACTAGACTCGAACGACTGCCATTTTGGTTGAGACGAGAACACAAGTCGCCAAACACCACTAGGCTATTGCCGAGGGCTCTTTATGTATATGTTTTGCTCTCTTATTAGTTATTGCTTAGAAATAAAAACACACCACATATACATACACGTATGAAATAGATTATATACGAAATACTGAAATGTGTTAAATTTATGATTAACATGATAAATTAATTTATTATCTTGATGCTTGTAGATATAAATCATATAAGTACTTTTTCTCTTACGTTCTATATAATTTGTCAAGATAATATTGAAGCCAAGAATATGTTAAGAACTATAAGAACTTCATGATATAGTTGTACATAACGCTTGAATGAATGAAACATAAGGACGATTACGTAACCGCTCCTTTTCCATCTCTCATTACTTTTATTATCTTTAATGCACTATATACAAATGCATTACTCGCTTCTTTCTTACCGTTCTTAACATATTGTTATTGTTGATTCCTAAATAACAACTTATCCATATATGAATGCATATAGTCACATTAAATTAGAAAAAAAACCCTATGAAATGAATTTGTGGGTGAAATATTATGTTGCCTTTCCAATAGGGCAACAGCCCTAGAAAATAAAATCATTTACTCCTCCCAACTGCATCCTACTGCCCTTTGTGCTTATAAAAGCCACACCCACATTCCAAATTCTTGCAACACCACATACTTTTGTAGCTAATAGATAAAAAACAGTCTAAGACGAGATGGCAAGGTCGTGTTTCATATTATTAGTTGTTCTAGCAGTAGTAACACAAGCTGTTACTGCTAGAAATGTTCCTAGTGAAACCAAAAACAATGTTGATGGTCTCACTAATAAAAAAAACGGTGTTGTTGGTCTCAATGATCATAAAAAGTTTTCACTTTTGCTGGACTAGGTGGCTATTCAGGGCTCGACAACAATGGCAAACCCATTGGTGGTGGTGGTCTTGGCGCTGGTATTGGTAATGCCAATGGGATCGGAGGTTTGGGTGCTGGTTATGGTTTTGGTGGACCTGGTGCACCCGCTGGCGGTATAGGAACTATTGGAGGTCTTGCTAATGGTTTCGCTGGCTTACCGGCTCTTGGTGGCGGTGGAATTGGCGGTGGAGGACCGGGAGTCGAAGATGCGGTTCCACTTCCTTGAACATGGTTGTTGTAACCATATATAGCTACTAGTAATCTTTTCATGTGCATGGTTTGGTTATTGTTGCCTTGTTAACTACGTTTGGTTCTACCTAAGAGAATGTTGCTCTTTAGTTGTAAGTTATATTCATCATTTGATTATGATGTATTTGTGCACTTATAGATATAATTAATTCTAATAACTATATAAATTGCGGATATAATCATATATGAGTTTTTAACTAGAATGGGGTATTATGGATGAAAAAAAGCACCGGACAATAATTGTAACTTTTATATTTTCAACAATGCCATTAAGTACACATTAAATTTGTGTGCAATAAACATTGTTTGGGACCACGACTTACAAATATAAGTTTGATCGTCTAAAGCTCATAGTCTTGATTAGAAATAAACACAGTTAATTCAGGTTAACGGTATTTTAAAATAAAGTTTTAGTTTTGATTAGGTTTAACAGATGCCTTACTATCAATATATGAAAAGGAAAATATGTTTTGAATCACATCGAAAGAATATTTTGTTGTAAACGCTTGAATCACAACTCATTCAATAGTCCAAATCGTGAAATCAAAACAAGGTACCATAGTCTTAAAAAATGTTAACTATTTAGTGACATTAGAAGTAACAATAATGATTATTAAAGATGTCAAGTCAACAATATGGGTGCAGGATCGTTCAAGGGCTTGAACACAATTACAACACAACAACACAATGAGAGATTAACTAAATCTTAATCAAACAGTGAACTAGGTAACCAAAGTGATGCAGAGAACACAAGTAAAGCAAGAGACAGAACAAGAGAAATAGTTTTCAAGGTAGCAGTATATTGCTTTCTCAAGTTCTTTTACAAGTGTTACAAGCATAGGAAAGATACAAGAACTTGGAATACTTATACTACAACCTACAGCCGGCTATACTATGAAAGCCAGCTGGATACAATTGACTAGACACTAACAAAATCAATTGTAGGATCAAAAGGCATATCTGCCTTTTGACCTTGTGACTATGACATGCCATAGCTCACATCCTTATACATTACAAAAAGGATAAAGTACATAAAGTGGAAAGTCTCAGACACAAGACCTCAATGTACAGTTACCAAAAGCATGGACCTTTTCACCAACTCTTGTAAGTTGGTGACTTATCAGAGACGCAGCGGAAAAGGTGCTTTATGGAACAGTACATCAGATAAAGCATGTGTACTAAAAGTCTTCGGAAGAAATCTGTCTTCATAGGTTGAAGCTTCGGAAGACTTTGTCTCTTCAAGCTTCGGAAGACTTCATGTTAGGCTTCGGAAGATATTGGTCTTGGCTTCGGAAGATATTACACTTAGAGTATTTTCTAATGCTTTGTGTAATTCTTCCGAAGCATTCTTCACTTCAGTACTTAGTGCATGTTGCTGAAACACTTAGGCAGTTTTGGGTTGCATCAGACTTCAGGAATCCTTACAAACTCCCCCTAGGCTGATGCTACCAAAACACCTAGAAGATCTTTAAATGTTTGTAGTCTTCAGAATAATCAATACCATCCCTTTCTTCATTTGATGGTCAGGATCATCAAGACTCTCATAGTATCTTCTCATTTCAAAGAGATCATGCAGAGGTAAGTTGATTATGTCTTGCCATGAGTAGACATTTTCAACACCTTGATCTCTGATAACATTCCATCTTTCTGGATTGGTAGAGTAAGTCCAGGATAAGATGGGTGTCTCGGTTGCTAGAGGAGCCACTTGCATAGGAGTTGATTGGGCTGCCTCATCATGCACTTCCTCAGGTTGATCTGATTCAGCCTGGGGAGTAGAGGTAGATGACTTTGGCTTCTTCTTTAGTCTTTGGTTTAGAGGCCATTTTCTTCTTCCTCTTTAATGTCTTTAACTGAGAAGACTGGTCTGCAGCACCATGTTGATCATCAGTGTCTTTCTCAGTTGGGTGTTCCTCCCTCACAGGTTCAGAAGGAGAGGGTTTGACCCTGTCTTGGATCAGAAGATGAAGTTTGCTGAGGCTCAGCTGGAGGTTCTGGTTCAGGTGTCTCTGGTTGTTCAAACTTGACCTCCACTTCAGGGACTTGACTTGGAAGAGAGTGCAAGTCAATGAGTTCACCACTTTAATCTTCTGCTTGATTACCCTTATATGCTCATCCATTGTAGATAGAGACATGGGACCAAGTCTCCTTCCGGAGAATCCATATGACTTCAAGAAGCTCATCATTCTTTGTCTGTCAGCAGACTTCTTTGCATTCTTTTGAATGATGGCTCTTGACTTTGCAGCTTCTTCCCTTAGCTTCCTTTTGGTTGTTTTTCTTTCTTTGACTAACTCAAGCTCAAGTTGCTTTAAGTACTCGAACTCAATGAAGTCATAGGACAGGGGAAGAAGTGTATTTGCCTGATAGAAGCCTGTGGCACTCAGGTAGTTTATCATTTTGATTCTATCTCTTCTTTATCTACCTGAGGTTCTTGTGGAGCCACATCTTCCTGTGCAGGACTTTCTTGAACTGGAGAGAGAGTGGGAGTATGCTTGTGAAGTCTTTTCTGTCTCCTCTCCTCTTTGAATTGGAGAAGTAACCTTGCATCCTCTTTCTCCTTAATCTCTCTTGACACTTCCATGTCAGCCAGTTCATTCAACTCTTCTAAGGGGAGGGAGATGATTTCATCAACATCATAGTTCCTGGTCTGTAAATAATTAATCCTGACTGCCCTTTGTTCATCATTTTGAGTATTTGGTCTGGGGGCAGCCCTGATTGCAGCTTGCATGAATTTTGATGACCCAGAAGAACTTTCTCCCCTTAGCCTCCTTTTCCTCTCTCTCCTTCCTCAATTTCCTCAGGAGTCATTATCCTTTTCCCTTTGTCACCAACAGACCTTTGTGACTCAGGGTGGATTGAGGCTTGGCCTTCATTGCTTGGTGTAGCTTCCATGCTCTGGCCAGAGAGAGGCTGAGAAACACCTTCACCAGCAGGTGTCTCAGATGGAGTTTGGACCTCTGCAGCAGTTGTTGATGGTGAGACAAGGGTCTCAGGTTCTGCCACTGGGCCTTCAGCCAAGGTTTCCCCTATGAAACTAATCTTAGGGTCCACCTCAGCATCCAGTTGACCGATGACATTGCCTGATTGCCTAAGTCTCCTTCTTAGAGAGAACTCTGCAAGGATCCTGTCTTGGATTCTTTGAGCCAGCCTGTCAGCTTGTCTAGATTTGCTTGGGTTGACAAGTGGCATGTTGACTAAATCCAGTCCTTCATAGAAGCTCAGGCTTTGGAACTGAAAGACTTCTTGTTGACCTTGAACTCTGTGAAGTATGAGGGCTCTTCTGTCATCATCATACCTCCATCTGATAATGTAGTTGCCAGTTCCATGTGGTGGAGATGAGACAGCCCTTGGTATACCTTCCTCAAAGAGACTTGATGAGAGAGTCTATAGAGTCCACATTAATGTGAACTTGAGGAAGTTGCTGAGAATGCACAACAGCAAGTGAGGATGGTGAGTCCTCTATGTCCATTCTCTTTGAAGAACTCCCAGGTTCTGTGGTTGTGATAACATTCTCCCCCTTTTGGTAGCATCACCCACTTGCATAGGTGAGCTGGAGGATAAATCATCACTTCCACAGGTTCTTGTGTTCCTGGTTGAGCTCTCCTTAAAGGTCTCCAGCTAGTTTTTCCTGCAGATATGAAATCTGGAGTTGCTGATCATTGACCCTGTTTTGCAGGGTAGTCACCTGAGATTCCAAGTGACTAACCTTAGAGACTAGATAGGTGCATGTTTGTGACAATTGTTGTACCTTTAGTCTCAAATTCCCCTCATCTTCATCAGAAGAATCACTGGGGGATGAGAGGATTGGACCAAAGTCCCTTCTCTCACCACCAGCTTGAGTTTCTTGGCTGCTGGTTTTCCTCTGCTCACTGGCAACCTCAGTTAAGATGCCAATGGGCTGAGTTGCCATGGTTGAGGTCTTAATGATGTAATCACTTTCAAAAGTGAGAGCCTCTTCCATATGGACATCCTGAACAGGTTCAGATGTGTCCACCTCAGTAATAGGTGACTGATGAGGGATAGACTGAGGAGAGTCAGAGGTACTCATCTCTCTTTGAGTAGGGGAGGAGAAGAGAGACTCATGGTACTCACTGAATCCTAAGTCTTCATCAGTGTAAAAGGATAGGTTGGGAATTGGTTGGTTTAGATCCAAAGGCTGGGGATGGTAGCTATCCCCTGAAGGTTGTTCACTTGAGTGTTGAGACTCAGAGTGAAGGCTTACAGTTGTTGGGCTAATGAGCTCATCAGGTTGAGCTTGAGGAACCTCAGCCCTGATAGGTAAAGTAATGGGAGTGGTTTGCTCCTCAGGAGAAGTGGGAGCTCTGGAGTCCACTTCTTCCTGTAAGGTTGAGTATTTGGGGGCCTGCACAGACTCAATAGCCTGAGCAGGGGTTCGTTGGGATTTTCTTTTGTAGGTGATGAATATTGGAGGTTGTGAAGAGGGTAGGAGAGCAGTAGGTGTGGGTTCAACACTAGCTTGGACTGCTATGTTGTCACCTTGAGCAATGAGCTCTAACATTTTTGGGACTAGGGCTGTTTCTACCCCTGAGAAGCCTACAGTTGGCTTCTTCATAATTTTAAAGATGCCGGGCTTCATCTGTCCCAGTTTAAGAATATTGCCTGTTTCCCTCAACTGTGAGCCCAGTTCACAGTTAAGAATGTGTTGAACATATCTAGGAAACATGTAATATTCTAAGGAGTCTAAGTTTGCAAGTAAATTAGTATAAACAAATTGTGAATACCTGAACTTGACCCCCTGAACCATCCCATGAACTATAAAGGAGAGATCCTCAGGAATCTGGTCCCATCCACCATGCTTGTTTGATAAGCTGTGGATAACCACATGGAGCAGGTATTTCCACTGGGATGAGACCTTCCCTTTCCTGAAGGTCTTTACAGAGAAATCTCCTTCATAGCCCATCTGCTCGAAGGAATGATTAACCGCTTCTTTTGGAAAGAACACTTCACCTGCTTCATCATCCAGCTGAAGATGTCGATTGATGATGGCCGGAGTGATGAAAATTGTTCTCCCCTGCACTGTGGCAGACAGTGCCTTCTCCCCATCCATAATGACCTCTTGGCAGGTCTTCCAGAATTCAAGCAGATGATCCTCATATAGAGGAGGATCAATGGTTAGGGAGGTGAAGTAGTGAGACAAAGACAAGAAACGGCAAACCTCTGAGAAATGAGGATCTTTGTCAGAGCATAACAGAGCAACCTGATTGTGTTGTCTGTGTAGCTGCATGGCAAAGTGAGGATCATTTCTGTGTGGAAGGTCAGCCATTGTGAGGTAGCTCAGAGATGAAGAGAAAAGAATGGGAAGGAAATTTCAGAGAGAAAGCTTTGGGTTTTAGGTATGGAAGAAAAGCAGATGATAGAAGAGGGGGAAACCGTTGGGTTTATATGAGAGAGAAGGATTTCAGATAAAGTTTAATGAAAGAGGATAAACTTTGAAATCCGTATGTCGGTCCCACCTCTGAAAAAGTAGTTTACCTTTTTGCTCAAAAAGTAGTTTTCTTGGATTCGAAAAGCTTCCGAAAGTAATTTGTCTTCGGAAGTTTGATTGAAAAAGCTTCCGAAGCTAAAGTGACTTCGGAAGAATTTTCCTGAGAGTCTTAAAGATTTATGCTTCGGAAGAGAAATAAACTTTGGAATGCTTTGTATAAGAATGAACAAAGCTTCCGAAAGTAATTTTTGCTTCGGAAGGAAAAAGTCCTTAAAAATGAATAAGTGTCTAAGTTGAGAATTTTAAGCTTCGGAAGATAAATTTTGACTTCTTCCGAAGGTAAAATTTCTTAGACAGTCATTTATTTTGAAGACATATTTTTCTTCCGAAGGTAAAATGTTATCTTCCGAAGTATCAGAAAATTTTCAAGAATCTAAGGAAAGTCTTCAAAAAGAGTTTTTCATTCAAAGAAAACATGAGCTTATGAAAGTGATGAACTAGACAACTTAGGACACACATATTTTAAGAAGAAATAATTAGAATTAGTTTTAAAAAAAAATCTACTCAAAGTGATCATCCCAATAGCTGATATCAGATACTTAAATCTCTGTTCATCAAAAGCTTTTGTGAACAGATCAGCATATTGTTCATCTGTGTGAACTTTGACTAGTTTAATTAACCCCTTTTCATAGTTATCTCTTATTAAATGATACCTGATGTTGATGTGTTTGGTCCTTGAGTGCTGCACAGGATTCTCAGTGATAGAGATAGCACTGTTGTTGTCTATGTGGATAGGAGTCTCTTTGAAGTTAAATCCGTAGTCTAGCATCTGATTTTGAATCCAAAGCACTTGAGCACAGCAGCTTGCAGCAGCAATGTATTCAGCCTCAGCAGTTGATGCAGACACACAGGTTTGTTTCTTGCATTGCCATGAGACAACCCTTCCACCAAGGAATTGACATCCCCCAGATGTAGACTTTGCAGTCATGTTGCAACCACCATAATCACTGTCTGTATAGGCATACAGATTGAAATTAGAATTCTTTGGATACCATAAACCAAGTGTTGAAGCACCTTTGAGGTATCTTAAATCCTTTTCACAGTGATTAAGTGAGACATCTTAGGATTAGCTTGATATCTTGCACAAATACATGTAGCAAACATGATATCAGGCCTGCTAGCTGTAAGATACATAAGAGACCCAATCATAGCCCTGTATAAGTGCTCATCTACACACTCCCCCTCAAGATCTGGACCAAGGAGTGGTTTCTGGCTATGGGTGTCTTAGCAGTCTTACAATCAGTCATGTTGAACCTCTTGAGTATATCTTGAATATACTTTGACTGACTTATGAAAATGCCATCTTCAACCTGCTTCACTTGAATTCCCAGAAAGAAATTAAGTTCTCCCATTGAACTCATTTCAAATCTATCTTTCATCAGCTTTTCAAAGTCTTTGCAGAGCCTTGAATTGGTTGAGCCAAAGATGATGTCATCCACATATACTTGAACTAGCAGAATGTCGTTTCCTTGTCCTTTGATGAAGAGAGTTCCATCTATAGTACCTCTCCTGTAACCATGTTTACAGAGATACTCAGACAGTGTCTCATACCACTTCCTGGGTGCCTGATGCAGCCCATAGAGAGCTTTGTCAAGCTTGCAGACATAATCAGGATGATCAGGATCTACAAAACCAGGTGGTTGTTTGACATAAACCTCCTCATCAATCACTCCATATAAGAAAGCACACTTTACATCAAGTTGGTAGACCTTGAAGTTCTTGGATGCAGCAAATGCCAGGAATATCCTAACAGCTTCTAGTCTAGCTACAGGAGCAAAGACATCAGTGTAGTCAATCCCTTCTTCTTGTGTGTATCCTTGAACAACTAGTCTAGCCTTGTTCTTGATGATGATTCCTCTATCATCCTTTTTATTCCTAAAAACCCATTTGGTTCCAATGGTAGTCTTCCCATGAGGAAGAGGACAAAGGTTCCAAACTTTCTGTCTTTTGAATTGAAGCAGCTCTTGTTGCATAGCTTCAACCCAACTTCCATCCTTTAGAGCCTCCTCAACTTTCTTTGGCTCTAACTGGGATAGAAAACAAGAGTGAAGACAAACATTTGCTTCATGGGTTGCCCTCTTGTCTTTACCCCGGAGATAACATCTCCAATGATGTTTGTAGTAGGATGAGACTTGTGGATCCTTAGCTGAGGGATCACAGCAAGTTGCTGAGATAGATCCAAATTTGAGAAATTTAGATCTGGTCTTGAAGATTGATCCTCCACATTATCACACTATCAAGAACTTGATCCAATGAGTGTGTGACATCATTGATGTTATCATCTATGGTATGGTTATTAGCATCAAGAGATTCTTGATCACTTTCACCATCACCATTGTTATCTTCTGCAATTGAGATGTCTTTATCTGGTTGAGAGGCCTCTGAACTGGAATTTGAAGGCATGCCAGATGTATCAGCTGGATTTGTCATTGTTGTGCTGATAGAAACCTCATTTGCTGAAGTAGTTCCAACTGGAGCTGAAGGTCTTCCAAGCTCAAATCTTGGATCAGGATCACCTGTATTTAAATTTTCTGCAGATCCTGAAACATGCTCACAAGATTTATTAAAACAGTTGGTAACTAAATCAAGATCAAATAGCCAATCCGGACCAGAACCAGCCACACTGGGAGTGTGCTCATTGAAAGTCACATTGGCTGACTCCTCAATGATTCTAGTTCTGAGATTGTATACTCTATAAGCTTTAGCTTGAGAAGAGTATCCAATGAAGTGTCCATCGTCTGATTTCTCAGCAAACTTGGCAACTTGATCTTTGGTATTCAAGATGGTGCAGGGACATCCAAATGACCTGAGAAAACCAATGAAAGGTTTCCTCTTGTGCCAAAGTTCATAAGGAGTCTTACCATGTGTCTTAACTACTAAGACTCTGTTTTGCACATAGCAGGCAGTATTAACTGCCTCTGCCCAGAAGGTGATAGGCAGTTTAGAGTCAGACAACATAGTTCTTGCAGCTTCAATAAGTGTCCTGTTTCTCCTCTCAGCAACTCCGTTTTGCTGAGGAGTCCTGGGAGCACTGTATTGTCTTGTAATACCCTTTTCATCACAAAATGTATCAAGGATTTGGTTCTTGAATTCAGTTCCTTGATCACATCTTATGGTTTTGACCTTGTGATCACATTGATTCTCAATCTTTAAGATGAAATTCTTTAGAATCTCAGGAGTCTCATCTTTAGTTCTAAGAAAGAAAACCCAAGTGAATCTTGTAAAATCATCTGTGATCACTAGACAGTATAAGGTCCTTCCTAAACTCATTACACTGGTGGGGCCAAAGAGATCCATATGTAATAAGTGTAGGGGAGTAGTGATGGAGTTCTTTTCCTTAGGCTTGTGAGATACCTTGTGTTGCTTCCCTTTCAGGCATGCAACACAATGATCATCACTTGTAAACTCTTTCTTTGGCATTCCAGTTACCAGATCATGTTTGATTAATTTATTCATATTCTTAAAGTTTACATGGCACATTCTTTTATGCCATAGGAAAGACTCATCACTATTTGCTTTAGATAGAAAGCATGAAACTTCTCCAGAGGGAGATGTTTCTTGCAAATCCATCTTGTACATGTTCCCTTTCCTGGGGGCTCTGAGCAGAATATGCTCATGAGGAATGACCACTCCAGGTTTGAGAACAATGCACTCATGCTCAGTGAAGAGCATGTTATGACTCTGATCACAAAATTGAGATACACTCAGAAGATTGTACCCAAGCTCCTTAACAAATTTACCTTCTCAATGCTGAGCTTACCATTTGTGACCTTGCCCCTTCCATAAATGTAACCACCTTCATTTCCTCCAAAAGCAACTGGTCCTCCATCAATTCTCTCAAAATTATGAAGTAAAGACCTATCGCCTGTCATGTGCCTGGAACAGCCACTGTCAATTATCCAGACATTCTTGTTTGTCTTGAGCTGTTCCTGCACAAAGAAAATGATTAGTTACATTTGGAAACCCAAGCCTTACTTGTCTTGGGTTCAGTAAGTGTAATAGAAGGTAATGCAACAGTAATAGATCCTATGGTTGTACAGAGGGGATCTTCGGCTGTTGTTGATGGGAGAAACCTCAGTTTGGTCTTTCTTAGACTTCCACACCACCTTTGGAGTCTTGGACTTGACCTTCAAAACCTTAGAAGCTTTTGGAGCTTCACAAGTTTTAATGACTGATACTTCGGAAGAATCTACAGTCACTGCAGTAGACTTTAGTACTTCGGAAGAACTCCTTTCTTCCGAGACCAACTTTGCTTCCGAAGGTAATTTTCCATTTACCTTCTTCTTTGATTTGGAGCTTCCGAAGGAAACAGACTTTCCTTCCGAAGCTTGAGACTTCTTGAGATTCTTTGAAGTCTTTGTATTGGTCATGTGGATAGTACTTTTAGGATTGTATGGACAATCCTTGGCAATATGAGAAGTACTTTCACACATAACACACAGCATTTTCTTCTTCAAAGAAATCTCCTTTTGAGAGCAAGACTGGCCTTGGTCACATCCCTTTTTCACCTTCATCTTGGTAGATTCAGATACAGTTCCCTTGGGCTGTGAACTGTTCTTGGAATTTGATGGTCCAGGCTGTGCAGCAGTGGTACACAGCAGCTCAGTCTTCTTCTTTGTACTGAGATGATTTGAACATGAACCAGAACTCTTAGATAAGAGGCTTTGGTGGATGTCTTCAGTCCTTATTGCTTTGAAACCTGCAGAGATAAACACTTGTTTCTGCTTAGCATCAAAGGTAGCCTTGATTTCTTGAGCCTTCTTTGCTTTCCTTTTGCTCTTCCTGATCAAGTTCTTTCTCTTGGACTTGGTCATCACAGTTAATTTCTTCTCCTCAGAAGGATAGTGGCCCTTGGAGGAATCCTCTTCTTCACTCTTCTCAGAGGGATTCCTCACTATCACTTCTTCATCATCCTCACTTACTGGATCTATGAGAGGAAGCTCATCTTCACAAGTTCCACACCTAGGAGATCTTACAGACAAGATTGTGTGTGGAGGAGCTATCTCATTTGATCCCAGTCCCTGTCTATTTTGATAACAAACCTTATTGTGTAGGGATGAGGATATCATGTTCTTGAAGGTCTCTTCTTCAAGAACACTTTTCTCTGCCAGGGCTTTGCTGATCACAAGCTCAGCCTGGCACTTAGTCAACTTAGTGATGAGATCTTGGATCTGAGTTCTAAAATCTGTATGTTCATGTTTTAGTACTGAAATAGTTTTCTCCAAGTCTTCTATCTTTAACTTGTAATCATTTTCAGACTTTCTAAAGTCAGATTTTAATATGTTTAATGACTCAAGATCAGATCTCATCTCTAGGTTGTAGGACCTGTATCTATTTACTTTAGCAATGCATTCAGGGGAGCAAAGATGTTCTAATACCTTGGCTTCATCATGATCAGCCATCAATGCTTGGTTTGGAGAAGCATCCTCCACCTGAAAACTCCAGTCAAATCCTCCCTCTTCAACAGCAACCGCAGCATGTTGCTTTGTCTTCTCAGCCTGAGGGGTATTGTTGGTGAAGTTTGGTCTGAGTTGTGTTTGACCCCCATTTGCTCTGGGTGCCTTACACTCCCTGGCGAAGTGACCCATAAGGTTACAATTGTAACACTTAACTTTGCTTTTATCCAGGCCAAACTTTCCACTGGTAGCATTGCTTGGAAATTTTCTTCCTGTCCTCTTGTAGAACTTCTTGGCTCTGTGAGTGAGAAGAGCCATCTGCTGAACTATCTCCATGTATTCCAGGTCATCTGGATGGATACAGTCTAGATCTTCAAGAGTGAAGAGATAATTTCCACAGCTTTCATCTGCAGACACAAAGGCTTGAGAAGAACTTGTCTCTTGGAATGGGCTTCCTTGAGTAAAGTTCTCCCTTGTGTGTCTCCGGGAAGGTGATGAAAGGACCCTTTTGTGAGTTGTCAGGGTAGCATAGAGATGATGTTGGGGTTCTATGCTGTCCCTTTCAACCACATGAAGGGCTGAACCCATTTGATTGTTAGAGTTGCCAGATGAACCTTGTAAGTTCATCTCCATCTGGTATCCACTGAGAATCCCATATAACTCTGTCAGAGTAAGAGTTTTAAGGTTCTCAGTCCTCTTGATTACCACACAATAGTGTGTCCATTGCCTAGGAAGTGAGGACATGAACTTCCTTACAATGTCTCTGTTCTCAAGAGGAACTCCTCCATCCACAAGGGTATCCACAATCTCAACATACCTGAAGTATTGTTGGGTCATGGTTTCACCTGTTTTAAAGGTGAAATTTTCAAACTGCTGCTTCAGAAGATCTTTCTTGTTCTCCTTGGCTTCAGAGGAGCCTTCATACATCAGCTTCAGTGCATCCCACAGCTGTTTAGCTGTCTTGCACTTCTTAAAACCTCTGTACACAGAGTTTGGGATAGCAGTCTGAAGAGCAGTCATGGCCTTCCTGTCAATCTCTACTCTTTTCCTATCTTCATCTGAGTAGTTGGCCACATCTTAGGAATCATACCAGCACCGGTAGCAGAGGGGGTGCTAGGTATGAAAGGTCCATATTCAACAGATTCCCACATTCTTGAGTCAAGAGACCTGATGAAGCCTTCCATCCTCATGCACCAGGTGTCGAAGTCATCAAGAGTGATCAATGGGGATTTGTTCATGGTTCCAGTCTCCATATCAGTCTTTGAGATGGAAGCCATTTGAAAAGTTTAGTTTTTGTGTGTGAGGGATCTTAAGATGGTTAGATCTTATATCACGAGCCTGAGTGCTCTGATACCAATTGCAGGATCGTTCAAGGGCTTGAACACAATTACAACACAACAACACAATGAGGAGATTAACTAAATTAATCAAACAGTGAACTAGGTAACCAAAGGTGATGCAGAGACACAAGTAAAGCAAGAGACAGAACAAGAGAGTATAGTTTTCAAGGGAGCAGTATATTGCTTTCTCAAGTTCTTTTACAAGTGTTACAAAGCATATGAAAGATACAAGAACTTGGAATACTTATACTACAACCTACAGCCGGCTATACTATGAAAGCCAGCTGGATACAATTGACTAGACACTAACAAAATCAATTGTAGGATCAAAAGGCATATCTGCCTTTTGACCTTGTGACTATGACATGCCATAGCTCACATCCTTATACATTACAAAAAGGATAAAGTACATAAAGTAGAAAGTTTCAGACTCAAGACCTCAATGTACAGTTACCAAAAGCATGGACCTTTTCACCAACTCTTGTAAGTTGGTGACTTATCAGAGACGCAGCGGAAAAGGTGCTTTATGGAACAGTACATCAGATAAAGCATGTGTACTAAAAGTCTTCGGAAGAAATCTGTCTTCATAGGTTGAAGCTTCGGAAGACTTTGTCTCTTCAAGCTTCGGAAGACTTCATGTTAGGCTTCGGAAGATATTGGTCTTGGCTTCGGAAGAAATTACACTTAGAGTATTTTCTAATGCTTTGTGTAATTCTTCCGAAGCATTCTTCACTTCAGTACTTAGTGCATGTTGCTGAAACACTTAGGCAGTTTTGGGTTGCATCAGACTTCAGGAATCCTTACAATTGGGTGCAAAAATGTACAATTGAATTATTACTATTAAAAGCTAACGATATAAATGGTACAAGCCCTTAGATTTTTTTACTACATGCGAGCATTATTTAAATAGAATCAAATCGATAAATCGACACGACCACACCCTCGCATCTGGTGAGAATTTAATTTTTCTTGTTGTCTATGATGTTCAATTATTATTTTTCCGGCTTGATGAGCTTTGGCAATGTTTGGAATGATCTTGCCTTGAAAAACAATGTTCAACATTTTCTTATTTGTTGATTATAATCAAGATCCCGCCCTTGGTGTGTTTTTCATGCGGGCTATCGGAGAGGGCTTGGGTTGGTTTCAGACGAGGGAGAAATGAGGAGAGAGTAGAAGGTAACGAGAATCTTCACCATCTACAGGTGACGGTTGTGTTATATGGTGGTAGATGGAACTATAGTTTAATAGTGTTATTTTATTTCATTTGTTGTTTATTTTTATTAATATCTCGCAATTGAAAATACGTCTAAGTAAACTTTTCCTGGTTAGTTTTGTTGTTGTTTCATATACATCTTTTTTTTACTTGATGGTAAGTAACTAACAAAAATCAGGGACAGGTTTTTTATCTCTGTGTGAATTCATGGTTAATAAAACCCTCTCATCTCTTTATCTCTTTTCTATGTATATATAAAGAGGATAGGATGATAGAAAATGGGTCCTAGTAATCCAAAGAGTGTATCATAACTAAAGTTTTACATAAAATGTCATAATATCTATATATATATATATATATATATATATATATATATATATTATATATATATTATATATAGTGATTTATGATTAACTACACTCATTTGCATTACATAATGGAGCTTTTTAATAACTCATTCTAATTTGTGAGTAACTGTTTATATTTAAAACCTGTATCATTTAAATACTTAATCTTTGTTTAACCTTTCATCTTTTGATATAAAAGATACATCGTATTATCAGAATGTCTTATTAGTAAAACATATGACTCAAATTAATACCAAACTTTAATGTCGTCATGAAATACTGTAATAAATAAAAGAAGATGTTATGTATAATTATAACAATTGTTATTGTAGATGATAACGATATGGTTCCATATGGCCTATACGACTCTCGATAAATCTCATATAGACCTATGTGATGCGTATAACAAAATTTAACATAGAACACAATGAAAAATGCAATGGGTTGTTAGAGAGGTTATCCATCCCATATGAAATTATACGTTACTTTATACGAACCGTATAGAAATTTAGACGTGTTAGTTTATACTAGGAGGGTGTCGCAACAACGACCTATATAAATGTGCAAATCATTCCATTTGCAAGCCCACAACCCGAATCTCAGTAGACCCGACAAACACGGGTCGGATCTAAATCACCCAAATATACAAATCTTCAATGGATCTACACATACTCCATCGTCTTTTTCTTGCACAAAAAGAAGGTGAAGAACATTCAAAAACCCCAATTATCCATCAATCCACCATTTTCCCATTTCGATTTTCATCTAAAATACGATAAATCCATCATGGGTCAAGGAACCCCCGGCGGTTTGAACCGGCAAAACAACTCCGGTGACCGGAAGAACGACGGCGACAAAAAGGAGAAGAAGTTCGAACCCGCGGCACCACCGGCTCGAGTCGGCCGGAAACAGCGTAAGCAAAAGGGCCCAGAAGCAAGTGCTCGATTACCAACGGTGACACCACATTCAAAGTGTAGATTAAGGCTCTTGAAGCTCGAACGAATCAAGGATTATTTGTTGATGGAGGAAGAATTTGTGGCGAATCAGGAGAGATTGAAGCCTCAGGAGGAGAAGAGTGAAGAGGATAGATCGAAGGTTGATGATCTACGGGGAACTCCGATGAGCGTGGGGAATTTGGAGGAGTTGATTGATGAGAATCATGCGATTGTGTCGTCGTCGATTGGACCGGAGTATTATGTGGGAATTCTGTCGTTTGTTGATAAGGATCAGCTGGAGCCTGGGTGTGCGATTTTGATGCATAATAAGGTAATGTTTGTGTGTTCGATTGTGTGTGTTATTCGATTGATTTGAGTTGTTGTTGGTTGAAATTGGATTTGGGGTTTGATTGATGGGAGTTGATTTGGGTTGATTAGACTTTAGAGTGTAATTTCATGTTCTGTTTTGTGAATCCATTGTACAATTAGGCATATAATTCTCATGTTAAGAAATGAATCGCGTGATATGAGACATAAGTATTGCATGATAGTGATATTGTTGACTGCAAGAATCAAGATAATCTAAAGGAGTGTTGGATAGACTCTTCAGATTTTCTTGTAGTTTTTTCGTAAATATAACAGAACGGTTATGCGTTAACCGTAAGGTAAAGAGATAGGGGAAGAAGTACAGCACAATGGTAGTGCTAATGGTTCTTTGTTTGTATGAAATTCTCAGGTTTTATCTGTTGTTGGGCTTCTACAAGATGATGTGGATCCCATGGTGTCTGTAATGAAGGTTGAAAAAGCTCCATTGGAATCATATGCTGACATTGGTGGATTAGATGCACAGATACAAGAGATAAAGGAGGCTGTGGAGCTCCCTTTGACTCACCCTGAACTTTATGAAGACATCGGGATCAAACCTCCAAAAGGGGTTATATTGTATGGAGAGCCGGGAACAGGCAAGACCTTGCTTGCAAAGGTATACATGTGATTGGAGTTATATTATCATATTATGATTTCAACTTGCTAGTAGTAACCTTTATATTCTTTAATACTATATTAGTAATTTTCCTGTGAGCGGTGGTGGATTGATGGTTGTTGACCGGGGTAAGTAATACCAATAGGAATGCCGTTAGAAGATTTTTTGGTTCGTAACTAACAAAATTATATTTTTATAGAAGAAAAAGTACCTACTTGTATTAGGGCATGTATGGGTGGATCTTGGATGTTTGATATCCTAATAGTAAGTTAGGGTGGTGCGTATTGATGAAGTAAAAGGTAGGCAGGTTGCTTGTTGATACTTAAGTTTATCATAGAGGTTACACAATGGATGGGTTGGATATGGGTCGGAACGAGTGGGTTGACCCTGAACACCTCATGTCTTAATGATTACAAAAGATGTTATTATTAAATTAATAATCAATGTTTTGAGTAAAGCAATGTAGTATGTTGTACATAATAAAAATACACTTTGGTTTTATTTTACCCATCTTTTTGTATTTGACCCGTTAGAGCATCTACAATGCGATGCCTTCACGGATGAGGCCACGCCAAAGCTGCATGCTGATTGCTCCATAGGCTGCAAGCATTTCTCTCCTATCCAAGGACCTCCCATATTTCTCTCCCTTTCCCCTCTCACAAAGCCCTAAGACTCCGCCATGGACCATCCGTCACACGCATGTTGGTTCTCTCTTGTGCCCCCTCCTTTCCTTCACGTCAGCCACCTCTGTTCTACCTCAGCCCACGTACGTTTGTGGGCTCTCAAGTACAGATGGTTTTTGGAATAAAACATAATGCAAATTGAGCTGTTTATAAGTATGTAAGTTGAAATTGCCACTTCTTGCTTATACAAAGCAGGTGGGCCTTATATACTTTATAGATTGTGATTGTTGTTCTTACATGCATATTTAGTTGTCTATTGGTATCAACTATCAAGTGCTATTTTAGTACACTTAGCTTATAGCAAAAATATCCAACAATAATCTGTTACAGAAATTTTCTTCGTATGTAATCCCTTTGCTCTGTTTTCTAGGCAGTGGCAAACTCCACAGCAGCAACTTTCTTGCGTGTTGTTGGAAGTGAATTGATTCAAAAGTACCTTGGAGATGGCCCTAAATTGGTTAGAGAACTCTTTAGAGTCGCAGATGATCTCTCGCCTTCTATTGTGTTTATTGATGAAATTGATGCTGTTGGTACAAAAAGGTATGAGATTTCAACCCATATTACTAACGGATTGTTTCTGGTTATGTTTTATCTATAGAGTGAGTGAGAAGGAAACACTAAAAACATCAGCAAAAAAGAAAATCGGTTAAATGGATTCCTGGGTGGGTGAAAAGTTGCCACGAGTACATATTCGAATGCGTCAAACCATCTGGAATCATTCTATTACAAAGTGACACTAATTGAAACAATAATTTTGTAGTTTTATTTGGCACACAAATTGATTAATAATATGTTAAAATTAAGCAATATTATCATGCAGGTATGATGCACACTCTGGAGGTGAGCGTGAATTCAGAGAACCATGTTGGAATTATTGAACCAGTTGGATGGTTTTGATTCAAGAGGTGATGTCAAAGTGATCCTGGCCACAAATAAAATTGAAAGTCTTGACCCTGCCCTGCTTCGCCCTGGTCGTATTGATAGGAAGATAGAGTTCCCACTTCCGGACATTAAAACCAGGAGACGTATTTTCCAGGTACAGTTTCATGATAAATGCAATGACATTGATAAAGGTGGCAAGAGGGTCAGCTTTGGGTAACAGGATCAGGTTGAAATGGTCTGAAACTCTAAATGCCTCCTGTCGATTAAAGTTGATCTTAGGGATGACAAAT
Organism: Flaveria trinervia; assembly: GCA_025506515.1. Taxonomy (NCBI): domain Eukaryota; kingdom Viridiplantae; phylum Streptophyta; class Magnoliopsida; order Asterales; family Asteraceae; genus Flaveria; species Flaveria trinervia. The sequence continues at coordinate 97,679,164 of CM046445.1, forward strand.
TTGACCTATTTTACTTTGTTATTCTGTTCTGTTTTATCTCAAATGGTCAAAATAGAAACCTTTCAACAATGAGGAAGTGAGGAACCTGTCAAATGTGTCAAACTGGTTGAAAATGGGCAATAGTTTAGTTTCAACCTCATAAATAGTTTTATTCAAAGATTTAGTTGGTTCTTTTGAGTATTTTGGCTTCTTTATGTTTTTGAACAATTAATGTATTAATTATTATTAGGAAGCATATTATTACAACAATAATCGGATTTTTGAATAATTGTAAATTAGGAGGTTGTATGCTTTAAAAATAAACATCAAGTGGCTTTCAACCTGTTCTCTTTTTATAATAATTGTTTTATTTGATTCATTTGAGATGAGACACGATAAGTAAATGGTCCAATACAAAATATTATGTGCTTAATGATTGTGATAATCTAGATACACACATCAAGAATGACATTGGCGGACGATGTCAACTTGGAAGAATTTGTTATGACCAAAGATGAGTTCTCCGGAGCTGATATCAAGGCTATATGTACCGAGGCTGGATTACTTGCTTTAAGAGAACGCCGAATGAAGGTCAGCAAATATATTTATTTTGTATATTCTTCAAATTAAATTTATGAGTCTAGAATTGTGTACTTTTTAGTCTTTTGCTTGCAGCTCTCCTCGAGAGTTGGTTTATTGTATCATAGGTGGAAAAATAGGTTTGAGTCAAACAGATAAAGTTTTAGGCCATCCACAAACAACTGTGTCCTTTTTTTCAGAATTTCACTTATTTAATTTTAAAATTGATTGCAAAGCTGTTACTATAATAACAATTGGTAAGGTAATTTCATGGGTTCTAGCATTTTAGTATGTTGTTGGCTTCTTTCAAACCTTTTAACCCGATTCTTTTTTAGTCTAAGGGGCTGTTTGATTGCTCTTACTCGGTCAGAAGGTGATGACCGGGTAAGAGCTTGTTTCAAAACTGACCCGGTAAGAGGGAAAATAGGCATGGGTCAGTGGCTTCGGACCGGGTCAGATGCAAAAATGTGATAAGCAAACATGCTGACCGGCCAAAATGTCTGACCGGGTCAGTGGGTCAGACATTTTGACCGGGTCAGAAACAAATCAAACAGCCCCTAAGTCATTTAGTCTTAACTTCTACTCATTTGATCATTTGTAAATATAACGCATGCAAAGTTGACACCTTATAGCATAATCACGTTAAAATCAGAAACAATCTTTTCTACCATGCGTGACTGACCACCTTATGTTCCAAATCAAGTTCATGCTTATTATGATTTAACTTAGAAAAACTTAAAGGTTGGTGTGATATGTTTGGGATAAAATGCTTCTTGTTATTGATTTAGGATTGAAGGATTTGGGCTTAGTTTGTTCCCAACAATAGACCCTCGGACCCCCAAGCGTATTTGCGGTTAAAAGTTAAAACATTAATTATTATGATTTGGTTGTTTATATTGTTGCTTCATGGAAGTTTGCTACGAATGATTTTTGACCTGAAATCGTTTTGTGATGCTGCCCTGACTTGACCCCTCTAAGTATGACCCATTTTTGGCCCCTGCCGGCATAAATCTTGGATCCACAACTTTTTAACTATTTCTGGTCTCATATTTTGCATCTAAATTAGGTGACACATGCTGATTTTAAGAAGGCAAAGGACAGGTTATGTTCAAGAAGAAAGAGGGTGTACCAGAAGGACTTTACATGTGAAAATGCTCTTGAACACTTGTTAGTCTCAGGAACCATGTTTTGGTTGTTATGTTCTTTAAATGGTCATGTAACATGATTATATTCCCTCAGTATTGAGGGTGGATAGAAATTTCCATTCTGCTTTTCTTTTTATAGAAAAAACATACATGTTTCTATACTACACATTGACTTCTCATAGTTAGAGTTGCATCGTGTGTGTTATCTATTTCAGTAAAAACAACCTTTATTTATTGGCATTCTGTTTTTTCATTTAAATATATTTGTTCCTGAAGTTCTTCAAACATTTAGAACTTATTTGAGCTAAATAAAGGGCTTCTTACCTCGGGTCTTTGTAGAAGAAAGAGAGTTCTAGCACTCTTTATGTTTTGTCTCTCAGAAATGAATCAAATATAGTTCAAAAACCAAAACCACTTAATTCATTGCCAATACATTTATATAACCATTAAGTGTTATAGTATTTGATCCGTGAGCTAATTGGCCATTTTATGAGATCACATAATTACTTTTGGTTCTATGAGCTTGGATCACATGATAGAGAAACCGCGCCAAAAATCATGGATTAGAGTAAAAACCAACTTTGCACAACTCGAGAGGCCATCACAGTGTTTCACGTCATGAGGACTCAATCCGCTCTCGTATGTAGGTGTAGGAGTAAAACATAAGAGTGTTAGTCAAAACATCGCTACTCCTTTTTGATATCTTCTTCCAAAGTCAAAACATCGTTACTCCTTTTCGATATCTTCTTCCAAGTTTCTTCACTAAGGCACATGAAAGAAAATCAACTTCCGACTAGAATCATGTGTTAATGCAATACCATACAAGATTTGAACCCTAGTTCTTTAGTTGTAGGATATATCACTTAACCAGTAGATATAAAAATAAATATAAGTTCTCACACATTATTTGATTTATCTCATTGTTTACTACCTCTAAAGCACAATTACTACAATCTATAACGTTTTTGTTATTATTACTGTATAGCATCTAAGCGTCTTATTAGTTTACAATACGAATTCCTAGAGTTTAACTAAGTTTACTCTTTATATCTGCCTCATCAACTGTTTTTCTTTTTCATTTAACCCCGTATTGATACTTTACTCGTTAATTACCTTTTCTTTTATAACTTTTAAAATATAACATTTTGATTATACGGTTGTTACGTACTCATTTTTTAGATACATTTCGATTTAAATTTAATTCAAAAAGTATTTACACGTAATAATATATATGTCATCAAAGCATAAACATTCAAGCCGTCAAAGTTATTTCAAGTTTATTTTTCCCATTGGCTTTCTAAATTTTCATTTAACTTATGTTACAAATTGTCGATAGTACATGTTCATTTTTATCAATCTTTTGACTTCATTTTTTAAACGGTTTCCCATTTCAAATAAATTTTAATTTTATCAGCATGCTCACTTACATAAATATTAAATTTTATATATAATTTCGTGAACGTTGATTTATTTCGCAGCTTAATATGACGTTAAGTTTACGTTGATTAATTTTTTTTAACAAATTCATTGATACAACATGACATGAATTCTTTTCAAACCGAGTCATGTTTTCACTGCTAAGACCAAACGTAACGGGGTATAAAAAAGCATATAGCAGATTAAAAACGTCCTTACACCACCTCGTGAGCATTATAGGGGTGCTATAGGTGGAGGTGTTTCCACCGTAACGACATAACTTCTTATAAATATCATAATTGGGTAATGATAAAATGGGCATTAAACATAAACATTATGTATGTTTTTGGCTAAATTAATATGTTGAGTTGATACTGATGTGACGTAATATCTTTTAAGGGACATTAACTATTATATATAGTCCGACGTTATGTTCCGAGTTTATTTAAGAATAGAAAAAAATGGAAGGGGGATGACAAAATATAACAGTTGTGTTTCAGAGTTTTTTTAATAAAAATAAATAAAAGAAAAGTAAAAAAGTTAAGCGGTTTAAACCGGAAACACAACTTAAACGCACCAAATAATACACGTTTTGCGGTTTCGGCTAATCACCTTAGAGCATTCACAATTCATCACATCCAAATCCTTATAATCACATTAAAAACCTATATTTTTTTTTTATTTTCAATTAAATAATATTTTTCATATTTTTATCATTAACTTTTTTTTATCGTTTACTGACATCCATTACTTACCGTATAAAACATCTACTTATGTAAAAATAAAAAACGGGCTTGTGAAGATCTCCTAAACCCATACACAACAAACCTTGTGTTCTTTAATATCTCCTCAACCGTTTGCCGCCGACTACCGGATTATCATCGAGAATTTGTTCATTAACCGTTCGATCGATAACGATAACGATATCGATAACTTGTTTGTGTTTGATGATCGGAATGAAAAACGAAATGAAGGCATCACAAGAACAAACAACACCGCCTAAAAAGGGATGTAAGGTCTGTGAAAACGCAGAATCCAGATACAAGTGTCCTGTGTGTTTCATTCCATAGTAAGTTTCATATTGATGTTCCTCATTACCTTTAAGTGTAATTTTTCATACGATTTAGGGTTTTGAAATCGTTATCGTGCGTGTTTGATGATCTTCTGTTGTTTGATTTGTTTGTTTGCTTTTGCAGTTGCTCGCTCGTATGTTTTAAGAAACATAAAGGTAATTTGTTTCTCCTTTTGATCGTGAAGGTGTGTTTCTAGTTCGGTGAATCAATTACTGTTTGTTTATCTGGTTTTATCGATTTTGTTGACGATTTCTGATCAATGATGCTGAATTCAGTGGTTTAGGGTTTAGGGTTTATGTTCATTCCATTGGATTACTGTGAACTAGAATAGAACGCCCACATCATGCTAATTGTGGGTGTTGATTCTAAATTATATGGCAATATGATGTTACTATTTGAATCTTCACAATTAGTTATCCTTTAACTGGATGCATATCCTCAAATGTATTTGATTCTCTCATTCAAATGAAGTTTTGCACCAGCTGATCTTTGAATATAATGCAAATTAAACCAGGCTACAACTGAAATTGGTACTAATTTTGTTTGAAAAGTTTTTGAAGAGATTTTCCCGGAGACATATGTTTCAGCTAAAGTTTTGCTTTACTCTGCACAACACTCCACTTCTAATTGTGTGTCTAAGTTATTTGAGTTTGAGAATTCACATGAATCCTAAGTCCTAACTGATCTTGAAAAGTCGAACCTTACACGAGTACATGACTGTAAGTTGCAACATATTAGTGAAAGCTCAAAGCACAAAAGGCATGTGCCTAGACACTTAAACGAGGCCACTGCGCCACAAGTAAACACTGGGTGCGGTTCTTCTTAATCTGTGATGGAGGCGAGTCACTCCAGTCAGTGCATGTGAGCTCTCAGGCGAGCGTCTAGACTTCCAGCTTTCAGTTTTTGTTTTAAACACTGGAGTTTAGTTGTATAACCTTAAAGACCTGCTGCAGGCATGCAACAGCCTTACTCTTGCCAACTGTGTCCTGACTACCTCTGCTCTGGTCATTATTCCTCTTGCGCGGTCCCTCAACTCCCTCTTTCCGACTGCCACTTCACAATTAGGGATTAAAGGCATGAATTCAGTGGATGAATCTTACATTCTACCATCTTTTCTCTTTGCCTTCATCATCATTGTGAAATATGAACTTAAGTAGAAAGTTCATGCTATGATATTTTGTTTTTTTTTCTATTGGGATAGTAATTAGAAAGCCTATGACTTTATCTCACTGGGGAAAACACACCTTAGTGCAAATGAATTAAGATATTTATTTTAACTAGTTTTCACCTTCCTACAATGAATGTAGCTGTTACTTTTATCATGATAATTTGGTATTAATTAGATGATTCTTACTGTTCATTGTATTAGGTTTTAATTACATTTGTGGACTGGTATCAATTTATTTTCTTATTACATACATACATTGTACATACACATGTATTTACACACATATTCCTATTGTTGTGCTCTTGTTGTCTCAGGCATGTGCAGCTTTTGCACCTTATGCCTAGGCGACATACAAGCCCTTTGCAACTTGCGAATTTGACGACTATGACTTGCATGCTAATTTAGTGATGTCTAATCTTGTGCAGAAACTCCATGTGTTAAACCAGTTCCTGATCCTGAGAATGATACAAGTAAGTTTAAATCGTTACTGGTATGATGTACTACATTTTGGTGTAGAATAGTCTTCATAAATGTAAACCGTAACTCTAACAAAACAGGTTTAAGGACATACCAATAAGAGAAACAAATCATGATGTAAACTAAAATAATTTTTTTAATTGAAGTATTGGAATGCTTACCCAGATAAGTGGCGAGCCCATATTAGTGTGGGTTATTGAGGAAAGCTAGTTAGTTGTATGGCATCACCCTTTCCTTTCTTTATATCTCAGCTTATGACTTAAGTTCTAAAGATTATGTTAGGAATTTGATCGTTTCAACACACACAAACACACAAATAATTTGCAAGAAAATAAAAGATGAACATGAGATGTAACGCGGGTCGGTCGGTGTAACCTATGTCTATGGGCTGCAACCAGGGTTCTACTTTTATTGCTTTCTACATCTCACTCTCATGAGGAATTACAATTTACTAGTACGATAATATGAATATACAGAGATAAATCTAAGGTTACAGACTTATAATCTTAATTAACAAGGAAACTAAATGGGCCCAAATAGAATCAGGGCCGTCTCCTTCCTCGCATCTTTTGTTTTCATTAAACCCGAGCCCAATCAAGACTCTACAAACCCAACAGATTATCAAACTTAGTTTATACAATTTTTTTTACCTTTAATAAACTTAAATTTCTTCATTGGTATTAAGAAAATCAATATGAATCCTTTGTGTTTAACAATATGAGGATACAGTCAATACCATACCCTCCAACACTTGCCTAGAAGCACTCATCGTGGGGATTTGGGAGGGATTGAAGTGATCTTGCTTCCTAGATTTTGATTGCTTAAGTTTCAATCTAACACTAATTCAACTCTACTTTTCAGGTTCAACTATTACAACAGTTGATGTTGATAGACCATATTATGTTGATGTTGCTGATGAGGTGCTACAAAGGTCACAACTAGAGTGCATAGGTATGCTCTTTAAGTATATTTTGACCTAAAGTCTATTAGCTTGACGTTAGAGGTGGCAGTTTTGTCCCATTTTTTTATTAACAGGTCGATTTGGTTTGTGTCTTAGACTCTTATCTCGGTGTTCAAATAAAAGTTTAGTTAAAAGAACGGGTCAAATCAGTCGAACTTGCCCAACATCTATCACTACCATATCGTTTATTCCAATAGTTAGATTATTCTTGTTATAATATTGTTCTGGCACTTATAATTAGGTAACTTACAAGTAAGGTATGTATGAAAAATTGACAAAGAAGCGTATGTAGTCCTGTTCTGACCCAACATGACCCGTTTGAACATGTACCTGTCTTGACTCTTTACTCACACTCATCTTCCTGCCACTCCTAATACTTTTTATTAAATTTAACAAAAAGACCCATTGGTTGAAACATAATTATATGACTAATGACTACAGCTTCAAATGCCGAAATCATTGATGCTTTGAAAGACAAGGTGCTACAAAAACTCATACACAAAATTGATTCCTCTGAAGATGCTGGAACTGTAAGTGATATAATCATCTATATATCTGAATAAACCCGTAGTGAACACAGACAACACTAAATCTCATTTTTTAATCTTATCAGGAACTTGATAAAGCAATGGAAGGAGAAGCTTTTCGCCTATTTACAGACAAGGTAATCATCTCGTTTAGTTCAATATACGTCTCGGTTACATTCTTCGTTTCTGCAATACGCAATAAAGATTCTGTTGTTTTCTGTTGCTAGATTTTGTCTATCCTAAATCAGCCCGGCAGTCAACAAACATAGGTATGTTTGATGAGGAATATTGGATCTTTATGTGCAGTTTGCGAAAACAATTTGTCCTGTCCGGTCCGACCTGATTACCGCTCCGGCTCTCGATCCATGATCAGCCTATAATGATCTATGTAATCTTTGATACTTTCAAGACTGTATGTGCATGTCGAAAAACATGGTAGTTAATATGGTGCAAGTTAGAAACACGAGTTTTTCCAATGTTAAAGCACTTGTGCATGTAGGATAAAAGTTTAAGTTAGTCGAATCACATTGACACATGTTAAGAAGGACATGCCACGTAAAAGTTCATTCTGTGTAGACATAGACCTCAACTATCCCTTCAAATATGATCGAAGATTCGAAGGGCTAAAGGTGATTATTTTGGTTCCTCGCTTACAACTCTTATACTGGTACCACAACTGAGCCATCCATTCAAATATGATCGAAGGGCTAAAAGGTGATTATTCTGGTTCCTCGCATACAACTCGTAAACCGATACTGAACTTTTGCTAGCTAATAATGTAAAAGGATATGTTCTTAAACTCACCTGTCAGTTTCTCCCCAGAATCATGGCCCAGATTCCCCTGGATATAAAGTGACACCATTGGAACACAGATTCTCAAATCACATGTTTTAGTGCCCACAACCAAAAGGTTACATTCTCATTTAAAAGGTGTATACATATTAATTCACAAGTGAAACTGACCTTTCTTTTCCTTGCTTATTACTTTCCTGTGGAACAATTACAAACAAAAACTGTCATGTAAAAAACTAAATGATTAAGTAAACATCTTGACACATTTCTTCGATCCTTTACATTACGCCTTCTTACTTTTGTTTTGTATAATTAGACACCAACTATGTTATATGGTGTAACCCAGCCGGTTTAGAATGCATCTGATACTCATCTCGCCCTTGTAACTACAAAATTTAGTCGGCTATGAGCCTTGTCTCTGCTGAACATCAATCTGCATAAGTACAGAGATCGGTCTATACTGTCATCTTTGATTCTAGGGATGGATATTATGTTGTTGATCATAATGGTTGATAAATTAGGCTTACCGGTTGGGTGATGATCGGGATCCTTGACATCTTTGCTGCTGCTAGGCTTACTTGTAACTGCAGGCATGCATGTTTGATTCTGCATGAAGATTGGTCTTGTGAGCATACATGAAATGTGGATGAAACTAGGTGTAATCGCTACACAAACATTTGTGTGTATCCTTCTTTGTTCGTGTAATATTTTGTGGATTTACACTTATGAACACAAATAGAAAACAAGTCCTAATAAGTTTTGTGTTTACTGAGGAACTTCTTTTGGAATCAAATGTATAATGTGTAAGAAAATGATAATATATGCCAGTATTTGAAGGTCACCTAAGTATTTAACTTCTGAAACTAGGGTCAAACATGTATTGAGATTACTTTAAAGCCACACATGTTAACCGTTTACATGTAAAATTACTGAAAGCATTCAACTTCTTACATTCCGGTCACCAGTGTATGCATATGGTTTAGTTTATAGCAATTTTTTATGAGAAACATGTTGGATCACAATGAATTCCGGTCAAGAGCTAGCTTATTTGCTCTTAAAACATTGAAAGACCATAGTCATATTATCCCCTTAACTACTTGGTCGGAATTGTTCTTCTCCGATAAGATAATTTGTTCAGTACTGGTATAAATGAAACCAGATACATACTTCGATGACCTATAATAAAGTTCTGATATATGGATGGCCTATAAAGTAATTTCAGTATCTGAGCTATTTTCACATACATTATCCCTTTAAAATGGGTATTAGCTTCTACAATCATGAATTAATACATAATGTCATAATAAACTCCACGTTTAAAGCAAAGAAAATAACGCTTGGGGTACAAGTCTTAGTATGGAATTTATTTGCACTTTAGAATGTACAGATCAATTTGTGACAACCAACTTCTTCAAACAAGAGTGTGCTCCATAATGATGCACATATAAACTATGCAAGTGTTTAGATATGTCAACAATAGTGAATAGATTTATCTATTAAAGAAGTGTTAAATTCAACGTGCCTGGGGTTGTAGCAGTTGTGTTTGGGGGTGACCAAGGTATTGTTGGTATGGATCTGCAAATGGAACCCGCGGTTGGCTTGCGTTCTGCATAGGAAACGAGTTCATCATCGGGTCTGACGGGTTAGGTGCTTGATTTGTGGGCGCCATCATGGGAACCTGTGCCATTTGAAAACGTGGAACAGGAAAACGTTGACCGAGATGAGCAGCTGCTGCTGCGGGGTTGGGCATGACTGAACCTGGAAGAACTGGTGGGTATGGAACCATGGGACGGTTCATTCCTACATGATCCATTCCCATTCCCATACCCATAGGAGCCATGGTTGGCATGTATCGTTGGACACCTGGGAACATCATCGGGACCATGTTGTATCCCATAGACATCATCTGCATACACAAATTGGTAGTTTTGACTTGTTTAAAGTTTATATTTTGTAATTTTTATACTGAAGAATACAATTATACCTGGACTTGCATTTGAAGCGACTTCAGATACTCAATCGCCTCATCGAGCATTGAAGCTTTGTCAGACTGCCATTTGTTAAATTACACTTCAGTTGAAAAACTAGCATTTGGAATAAAGGACCTTATAGACATGTGTAACCGCACCTTGTTGCAACGAGGTATTAATTCTTGTAAGGCCTTCATCTTTTCATTAATCCTATCTCGACGTCTCTTCACAAAGCAAATTTAATCGCATAATTATCATAACACATTATTAAACCATATAAAATTTTACTAAACGGGAAAGGGGTCTGAGTTTGTGTGGAAACTCAGAAGTAGTACAAACCCTTTCCGAGAGATTGTGGACTTCTGCAGCACGAGTCCTTTTGGCGGAAGTTGAGCCACGTTTTTGCTTCTTCATATCATGATACTCGAACTCGACATCCTTCATTAAGAAAAGGAAACAATAAATCTCAATGCACAAATTATGAAACTTCTCTTATTGTTATATAAACAGTCTCCCAAAATCTAGGGGGTGAAATTGTGAATAAAGCTTTATGATCAAACTATGAGCATGCAAGGTTAACAAGGGGAAAAGTAAAAGCAAGCACTTGTTTAAATTCACCCAACTGAAGTGTTTAAATGCATGTAGAATACAATCCAATATCGGAAACAGAAGGTGCATATAATTAATGGAAAATCAAGTATCTTGGTGAACTTTTGGAGAAGCAGGTGACTCGACATACAAGATACCAAAATCGAGCATGATAATGATGAATACAGAAAGAAACAAGCAGATGCATGTTTATAGTAATATACATATACCTAAGAGTATAATCTAGATGGTTGAAAGATTTGTACTGTACAGTCCAGAAATAGATTATATACAACAAACAAACTATAAAAACTCACTCATAAGAAAACTATAATTAATCCTATTAAATAGATTACATGCGAAGCTAAAAGAATATGACCAATGCGAGAAAAAAAATGTATGTTATGGTTTAGTACAATAAATATATATTAATAACAATGCCCAAATTAAGAGGATATTAAGACTTCTATTGATTCTTTGAAAAATGTGTACGAGTAAACATCAAAGTACTAATAATCTCTAGAACTAGAATATAAGACCATCATATCCTACAAACTTACAATTTTAATATTAAATCTCAACAATAATCTTTTTTTATAATTATAATTCCTATATTATTAAACGTATCACTGTATCAGATAGACAATATATCCATAGTTATAGCTTATGAGATACATATATGAAGAATTTTTTTAGATGTGTGAACTATTGTTCTGAAAAAATATATTTAAACAACTATGTATCTTTTGATTAGTGTAATCATAATCATATTTAATTGTATAAATCAAGATACTTCTTTATAGAAAATAAAGTAGAAATTAAAATAGATATGAGATTATAGTTTCATGTAGTAGATAAAATATTAAAGAAGATAAACTCGTCACATATTTTATTACTATCGAGATTATACCACACTAAAATTAATATATATACACAGCTTAAAAAATTACTTTAGTGGTTTTCACTAATTCATATCAAGACGCTGCCCATTGCAATCTCCAGAAATGTACGGAAGTGTTTGCCAGTGTTTCGAGTTTGTGTGGCCCCACTATGCACACACGTGTCAGTACTTAGAGCCACGTGTGAAGCCGTTGTTCGACGTGGCAAATACGGTTTAGCACCCTCCAAAATGCATCGAAACTTGCATTTTATGGGTTCGTTGCTACTACACGACAAATTAAAGGAGAAGAAACTACAAAATATGGTAAATTCTTTTCACGAAACTCGAGTTGATCAACATTCATTGAGAGTGATGTCATCATTTATACCTTCTGCACTAACATCTACACATTTAACCTGGATTTCACCAACTATGTGCTGCGTCCTAATATGGGGCATCATATCTAGCTTTACAAACAATATTTGCTCCAATATTTAAAATATCATTTTATAACCAAAATAAAGAAAAACGATAAACTTTTTAAAACGGGTTAACTCGCACTTCTTAATCCTTCCTATAATATCTAAAGATTTAAACACTTCACACCTCTTAATCCTACCAAAAAAATCTAAAGATTTAACCACTTAACGATATAAAAACGTTTTTCTACACGCTTTTATACTGTATACCAGATGCTATTTGACAAAAAGTGATGATATATAACATTTTGTAGATGAATATTAAAAAGCCGTTTAGAACTATGAGTCGGTTAAAAGTATCATTTTAATCAAATACTTTCTTAAATACTAAATCCTTATATATACATAACTAATTCTAAATAGAGGTATTCTAAAAGCCTATAAACACACACTGATATACGTTGTAAATGAACTATAATCACATGCAAGAAACAAAAGTAGATGCTTACTAAAAGTCTCTATGTATATCCTTTGTGAAATCAATAGGCATAATATCATCATCAGAGTTCTAAATTATCACAACTCGACTTAAAAAGTATTAAACTTAAAATTTATTATATAGTTTGTTCAAGAATTCTTAATTACTTAGCAGCAATAAACCTAAGAATTTTTTCCTCTGAAGTCGGTTTTTCTCTCTAGAGTATATCTCAACTTCATGTATAATTTCTGATTCGAGTCGAGTTAAACAACATGAATACATGTTAAATCATTTATGAGGAAATGGTACTTTGTTATGGACTATTATGGGGAGGGTATGTACCACAGTCAATGCAGGTAGTACCCATGCTATACTATATGCTACACAATTCATGCGGAAGTACAAACAAGTATATAAATGCACAAATTAGTAAATTGGTAATTAGTCATTTACCTCACTGTAACATTCTGTATCGTCGGTGTCGACGCCCTTACGCTTCCGATCCTCCGTCACCGGCGTTGGCTTCTGCGACACCGGCTCAACGCTCGGACTTGCACCGGAACCACCGGTCCCCGGAGACGATGAAGCACTGAGATCATAAGTCTCCGGCTCCCTTACGCCGGAAGATGCTCCGGCGACACCAAAACTGCTCATACTCCCACGGCCCCCAACGTTAGCACCAGAAACAAGCGCCGTACTATCCGTCACTCGTGAAGCCCTAGACTGCGGTGGTTCATTCACCGGCCGATCGTTTGATTCCACCACCGTCGATTGAGTCATCGCTTGTGATGCTTTTTTCGAGGTCACCGGAGCTGATCCGGTGAGATTTAGTCTGTTAGGTCTGGAAAAATGTAAGAAGTTTGTGAACTTTTGTTGATTTTGCTCTTCATCGCGTTTCGACGGTGGAATCGGAGGTCGTGGCGACGGAGCACCGACGGCTGGTGGCGGTGGTGGTGGCGGTTGCGGTTGGGAGGAGGTCGCCGGAATGACGACGGATGCCGACGACGAAAGGCCGGGGTACATGATATCGTTGTTGTGAAGATACATGTCGAGATTGTTGTCATCGTTAGGGTAATGAAGCCACGAGACCATTTCATCTTCCTGCATGAACAGATTACACGGCGTGGTTTCGTCCTCCATCACGCCGGATCGGATCTCTCTTCCGGCGGTCGTCGCCGTCGTCTCCGGCTTCTTGTTCCCGCCGGATCTCTGGTTTTGACTCTGCATTACGACTTGACCGTTTTGCCATAATAACTCCATGATATCTTCATCTCCCCTACAAAATCCAAATTATCATCAATCAAAACCTCAAAACCTCAAAATCTCAAATCACCGATTACAAATTTACAATCGTAACATAAACAATAAGCAAAATTACATCGTTGATTTCTTCTGCCGTTTCAAGCTCGAAGCATCCGGAAGCAAGTAATCATCATCCATCTCGAAATCAGGAACATAATGATTCATCCTCCGTAACAATCTCCACGAACTTGCACGATAATCAGCACAAATTCACTCACCGTGACCTCAGTTCACACACAATTAACCAAATAACCTTCAAACATCACCACAAATCATCACAAATCATCGTAAATCATCAGAATGAAATCAGATACAGTGATAACTCAACAGATTGGATTAAAAGCATAGGATGATGGAGAATTTGGGAGATTTCTTCTCACCAGCGGTAGGATTGTGATTGTGAGTGTGAGTGTTGAAATTGAAATGATGAGATGATGAGGTACAGAAAGGACATGAGGGTATTTTCGTGGGTGGGAAGTAGTTGCAGGTGAATACGAAGGAAGAAGATAAGGTATGTGCTGTGTGTGTGTGTGTCTCTCTCTCTCTCTCTATCTGTGCTTTTGTATTTGTTCATTTTATATTTTTATGTAAGGGAGAAAGCCACCATTGACTTATGTGTGACATTTTAATTATGTCAATATTAATTTATCATTTTACTGGTTTCAATGTACCATATTTATTAGCAAATGATCAAACACATATTTGGAGGGCATGTAGTAAAGTAGATACATAGGATGTGTACGAGTTGTATGTGGCAAGTAGTAAAATAGATTATTAGTTGTTCTAGAAATAGTTATAAATTATGATTAAGTAGTTAAGAGTTTTAGTGTTGTGATACATATTATTTTAAGTGTTAGGATTATGTTTAAAAGGTGTGAGTTAGGAGTTAAAAAGTGTCTTAAGAAGAAATGCAACATGCTTACTATTTTTTGATGTTTATTTATTTAATCTTTGATTTTACCAAATAGTTAATAGGAATTGTTAAGTTATATAATGATCAATAGATGTAGATGGATAATTAGATAAGTATTAGTTTTATTAAATTTTAACTGAAAACAAACTAACATGCATAGAGGGTATAACCTATACTATTATATAAAACATTTAAGGAGTATGCAATTGTAATTTTACTCAAAGTCTAAAACATTTTAGACAACTTTTTAAGCACAATATATAATGTTATTATGCAATAGTTCTTAAATTGCTCTCATTAAGTATACTTCTTTCTAATTAACATTGTTTAGTTCACTAAAGTAGTATTATCTTATTAATAATTTTAAAATAATATTTAAATTTAATTTACTATTTATACATTTATAACTATATATTATTAAAATTAAGTAATATCTTATTTATATACATAAGTATCTAATTATTAAATATATAATATAATAATAATAATAATAATAATAATAATAATAATAATTATTATTATTATTATTATTATTATAAAATAACACCCAAATATAATAAATGTTTAAATCAGATCGGGTTAGATTACGCTTTTTAAGTGAGACTCAGTGATACCCATCGGATCGCGTGGGTCAAACCACTAGTATATAACGAAGAGAACCACATGTAAATATTTATTGTAGTAATTTATTTGAACATTATAATGCTTACTTATTTTAGTAATCTAATCTTAACTTTAAATGTCAAACTTGTATGTTTTTATATGTACATAAATTGTGATTTACATGAACAAGTGAGAGCTATTTGTGCCCATCACGGCCCACTGACCACTACTAACCAATCATAAGTTTTTAGAGAAGATCGCATAAATGGAGAGTTTGACCACACTAAGCCAAGTTTGATCATATTACAATTTAATCCATACATTTTAAAAATTACAAACTTAATCCAAATATTTGTTAGATAGTTGCAAATTTAGTCCTTAACGTTAGGGTCCATTAGTTTTTAACAATATGAGGGCTAAACTTGCAATTGATCAACCTATAAGATCCATTTATAAAATTATAGCAAAAATTAAAAAAGATTTCAAGAAAACCAAATTTTAATCGAATTTGAATAAAAGATAAAATTACATGACAAAATAATAACTTGAACTATAATTAAATAACAATGATCAAATTAATTGGTGGGACCCACATTCAATCATCTTCCCCATCCTCTACCTTGTTCTTCATGGTATGGTGGTGAGATTGCAGGTTTCCGGTACATAATGGTGGTGATGGTGTGATGGTGAGGTTGCGGTTTATGTTCCTTATTATTTGATCATATTACAAGTTTAGTCATCACATTTTAAAAAAAAACTAACTATCACTAACACCTAGGAACTAATTTGCAATCATTTAACAAATGTTTGGACTAACTTTGTAATTTTTAAAATTTGAAAACCAAACTTACAATAAGATCAAATCATGAATACCATCTATCAATTTTCTCTAAGTTTTAGAATGCATAACTCAAGCACATTCTAATATACTTTTTAAGTTTATATATTTATTTATCATGAGACTAAAACCTAAGCATTTAAGAAGATACACATTTACTACACATCTTGGTATCACTTTTGGTAACAAATGCCATAACTAGTTTTAGGTATATCTATGATTTTACCTAATTATAAGCTATACACAATTGAATTTCACTTATTAAATCATGGGTTATTAACACCTCAATGAATCTTGCTACTTAGAAGATATTGAAAGCCTTTTTTTTTCTGTCGTTTAATAAACATATTAACCTTTTTTAATCTTATAAAAAGATGTTTTTCTTGTACTATTGAAATACACTCGAAGTTAATTTTGTCCTGCTACGATAACCACAAATTAATGATGTCAAAGATTCATTAATTTGTTATTGAGTATGCTAGACATTAAGGTAATAAAATATTAAAAACAAATGATTAATCATTACGACGTCACCCGACACAACCAAATCTTAACGATAGCTACTTTAGTGCTTAACAAACCAATATTAATCAAATATAAGTTTAGTTAGGTGACTATATATGTACTTTATCATCTCATCCATTCAATCTTAATATAAAATATAACTAATATTATAATGGGCACTATTATTTGTGTAATGTTTATCTATCCATACTTGCCACAGGTGTTTTAATCATACAAGTACAATTTAATTTCGGATTAAATTTGAAGTTAAAGAATATAGAGAAGATTCTGCGTATTTGATGACATCAATTTAAGGATTAGTATTGTTGTGATTTTAATTCGTTATTATTGAAAACTAGTAATGTTTGGGATTAGTAAATGAAGAAATATGGTCTTTCGTAAATCTAGTTTTATTTTAAGTTTTGAAACTCTAATAACTTATATATACTTTGTTATTATCTCAAAAATTAATATATCAATTTTATCTTATGTTTAATGTAATTATAGTATTGGTATGTAAACTTTTAAATGTATTTTTAAGAGGTGTAATGCATTATGTATCAAATGATGCATTTACCTCGGTTACATGGTATGAATGTGTGTAATATAAATACGCGTACATAAATGTACGCAAATACTTCTTGTTTATAAAATCATATGTATACACAGCGTCGCATCCTCGTAACCTTCTACGGTTTTAAATGGTTATAGTAAATTTACAATGAGTGGGGAATGAAAGAATCAATTACAATCAACTTTACCAAATGGGGACCTTTTATTTTTGTATTAGTCAATTCAATTGGGTCCATTTACGTTAAAATCAAAACTGTAGGGTTGAATTGTCATATCATTGTCACCTTGGATTTATTATATGCCATATGTTGTGATTGTACCTTTCTTAATCTTATGATAATCATCATACACGATATTTTCTTATGACATTATGACACAATATTTTCACTTATAAACTTATGTGTTATTTGTTCTATATGAGTTAGATATGACAGAATGGATGTGTTATGTAACTTATGTTGGTTCTACAATATGTAAAAACAAACCTTTGGTTAAAATGGGTGATTTGCCCCGCCAACATATCTTTTGTATCTTTTATCGTGATTTTATAGATGAATAGTGAGGTTGATAATTGACATCGTTCAAATCATAATTGTTTTTTGTGATGATATTTGTTTGGATACATATAAATTTATTATTTTATTGATAATGCCAATACGTATTATGAATGGTGAAACATATAATATAGTTTAGACAAACTGGATTTTAATAATTCATGGTATGATTTATCGACTGATAATAATCATTACTATCAATTTGGCCAACAATAATCCTAACTATCATTTTTGTTGCCGATGACAATCCTATTAACATAAATTTTCATTTATTACATTTGATTTTCACTCGATTTTGCTCATGATGATAATTGTGGATAAAATAGAAAAATATACAATGAAATCGAGTGAAAATCAGGTGTAAATCGATGGTAATTATGTTACTAGAATTGCTTTTGATAACATAAATAAAAATTAAGATTATTATTAGCCAAACTGATAGTATGGATTATTATCGACAAATAGGTCATAGTTTGGAGTATTAAAATATAATTTACCTATTTTTTACAACTTGAGTTTGAAATATCACTCTCGAGCTTAAGTAATACATATAGAGCAATAACAAGCTAAATTTGGTTTAGACAAGCTTAGACTCACTTTAGATCGGTACAGCCTACTAGAGTGGTGTATTCATTTTATTAAGTTTACATTTTAGAAAGTAATAAAATCTTTATAAAAATCAACTTAATATTCATTTTCTAGGTAACCCTTGTTCTCTTGTGTTATTTTTTAGGTATGAATGCTTTAATGTGTTTTTTATATACATATTCTACATATGTTTATAAAAGAAATCACAAAATTTTAAAAATACAAATCGTTGATTAAATAATTAAATAGACAAAGTAATAATTTATTGTTATGCAGTGATTCTTTTCATATATAAATTAGAGAATTCACAGTAGATTTTTTATTTTTATATATATAACTACATTAAAAATCACTATATTTTCTCTTCATTTTTAATTAAATAATACTTTTTATACACTTACCATTATCTTTTTCTATCTCCTTCACTCACAATCAATTTAAAAAATATCAGAAATTTATAAAGAGTGAACAGTAAATCTTCAAATATACCAATTCATAATAACATTTTCTCTCTCTTTCACTCATAATCACTTAAAACCATTTCATATAATATACCAAACAAACTCAAATAATTTTAAAAACTTCACTGTGAATTCTCTTACAAATAAAATAAACACACACGCTGTAAAATCCAATCTAAAAGTAAGGCCCATCCACAAAACTTATTTCCATCTCATAAAATACAAAAAGTTACTCTTAAAGAGACTTGCAGCTTAGAAAAACCTCACTTTTTAATTTTATTTTTTAAAGAAAAATACAACCGTAAGGATATAAAAAAATCATAGTGGTGTGTATTTGTAACATAACAAAAGGAAACAATCTAGCATATAGTGGCAGAGCTTAAACATCCCCGTAAGGGGGGCGTGGACGAAATTAATTTTTTTAATGGACGAACTCGATATTTATATAAAAATTTACACTATTGGGCCAAAAATTTAAACCAATGGACTAAAGTTAACACTACCGACGAAAAAAGAGACCCCCATTCCCGGCCCCCACTATCATCCGCCATTGCTGGCAGAAACATCACTAAGAGTAAAGCATGTGAGGATAAAGACACGTATAACAACAAACACAAACCTATAAACAACACCAATATTTACAATTTAAGACAACCTAAACGAAAAATCCTAGCAAACAACAAATCTATAAGCTCTAATAAATCCCTAACATTCATCCTACCTCTCCAAAGCTCTTTATCATCAATCATTCATATATAAATATATGTGTGTTTGTATGTATGTATATATAGTAAGTAAATTCAATTGTTTCAAACTTATTAAAAAAAATTGGTATATGAAAAAAGTAGGTTATTCTATTCACACTCATCATGTAATTATTTTTGATGAAAAGAGGATTTGAATGGCATCAAGTAAATGAAGGCAGTGGATATAATAAACAATAAGTGAACAATATGGCCACCGGAAACTTTGCATGTGCATTGGCCTCAGAGATGTTCAACTTCCCCAACTTGTCTCCCATAGCCCCACCAAAAATATATTAGTGTCAGCAAATTAGGTCATGATAAACATTCTTATTATTATTATTATTTTTACATCCATGTGTACTTGTATTTTTATTTTATACATGCATCTTGTATTTTAAAGATAAAACATGATCAATCCGCACTTTTTTTGGGAAACATCGTGTTTGATAAGTTCGGTTGCTCGTAAACTTTTCTTTGGGTAGGCTCGAGTTTAACGCGAAGGAAGATTTGGGGTATCTTTGTGTTGAATGTGAGCATGTGAATTACAAGTATGTGGTTGTTGACATAAAGAAAGGTTCGAGTCTTGTAAGTTAAATGAGCTAAGTTTTAAAATAAAATAGAATATTGAACGAGTAATTATGATTAAAAAAAGTATATTAAAGCTATTAGTTTGGTTGGGTTGCCACACGCTAAACCAACCAAAATTGTAAATAAAACTGTTGATAAGTATTGCATTTTTTATAATTGTAATAACTATGATTACTAAATATTATACATGTATAAGGCTACATAAATAAAGAAAAATAAACGCTACAAACCATTTTCAAATTCTAAACCATCGATTTGACAATTAAACCTGGTTTCTCAAACCATCACCCGAACCATATAAGTCATAAACTACTAATTTATTTGCTTCAATTTTATAACCATTAAATTGATTTTAATGGTTTATAAACACACATGTCACAAACAACCTCAGCCCTCATAAAGTAAAAATAGTATTGTGATAATCTAATTTGTGCATCACATCTATTATATATAAAAATATAAAAAGAAGAGACCCTTTTTGACCTATTCAAAAATCAATCTCGACCCAAACCATATTTGACCCGATACCAGAATCCACCTGACCCGGTTCATTCACCACCCCTATACTTAGAACAATCATTTATGCCCCTAACATCCAAACTAAAAAAACGATCAGAAACCAACAAATACTCTCTACATTACAAATACTGTATTTTTAAAATCACCACATTTACATTCCCGTATTGTGACCAACAACCATTTGGTTGGTGAATAATCACTATACTACCAAATGACAGCAAATGACTACATGAATCGAAACATAAGAAAACCCTAAGATCTAGAATCAGTTGAAAGAACCAGATCTAAACAACTACCAAAAAGGTACTAATCTCGACTAGTTCTACACTTAGAAAGTAGTCATAAAATTACACAAAAAGTTGAACCCTATTGTTGTTGGCTTTAATAGTCACCCATGCCTGGAGTCATGTTGGTGATTCCTTGTCATGTTTTAAGATTTCAACGATTACAGCTTCAGTTGTGGTCAATAAAAATGACACACTGTAAATAGCAATATAAAAAAACTTGGTATACGCGTGTGAAAAAGGTGATTGTGGTTTTTTATGAAGAGGGCGTAAAGGTAAATTTACCTTGGAACGTCGACTAATGTTGTCCTGATGACTTTCAAGTGGTCGATGTTTCCTTCAATGATCATTTCTACACATCGATCTATATAAAAGATAATAAGAATAATCGTTTTATACATAACTCGTGTCGTATATGATCACAATAAGAATACTGGATCAGGAATAATCTAATGCCTCACTTTTGATATCTTCAACAATAATCAGCAGGGATATTTGATTTTGCAATGCATATGCATAAAAAACAAGTAGTCCAAAAATAACAAACAGACATTAACTGTCAGCTACCACCTACATTCAATCACTCATTACCTTCAAAGCCTAACTCTAGAACTTTAACAATAGCATTTAATTAAGCTATAGATTTTTTAGTCTCTCGAGTATTAGAATCAAAGGGCAGTCTAATTCCTGTAACTCATAGAGAAATCATCAAGTAAATGTTATAATTAACAGCGGATTATACAGAAAGTATGTTCAAACAATACTTTTAATAAGGATTTTAAAAAGTTTTTGTGCATACATATTTTTGGTCCTTTGTATTGGTTATGAAGTATGGTGATATATAGCCTCTGTCTAGCTTCATTCCCTCTAACTACTTCCAATTCATTGTTAAATTTTTTTTTCATCCAACAACATAACAATGTAAAGTTCTATACCAAAATATAAAGGGTTGCAGGTTAACAATTGAATAAACATGAGAAATACATTCATATCAATCCCATTAATAATAAAGATTAGACCTAATAGAAAAGATAAAGCAAAAGGGTTAACGGCTTCGAGAAAGACGTAACCACTGACTTTAAATGATTAGGATTTTGTTTTAGCTAGATCTAATCAATGGTTTTCTGAGTAATTACACATATCAGGAATAATATATTATATAATAATTAGAGAAATGTTCATATACAAAGTTTTGAAAACTAAAAAGGATAAGAAGTAATCTCAAGCGTCCATTTACTTAATCAATGGTTGAGATAAAATTGTAGCGAAAAGTTTAAGAGAGGTATTTTAAGAATAAACACTTTTGTTGACTTTTACAAGTTTTCCAATTTTTAAAATGTTTATAACTTCTTTGTACAACATTATTCTTTTATAAAAAACTACACCATAAACACGAGCATTTTTTATCTTTAAAATGAGTAAAATATTGTTATATAAAAATATAAACAAAATTTTACGTTAATATGCTCTTATATCGTCATTGCGTCTTTAGTGCAGTTTATTGTTTCTTTTTATTAATTATTGTGTTTTTTTGAATGCTATTGTGTTTTTCTAAAATGATGAATTTTAAATATATAATGATGGATTAATATTGTTATGTATCTTTAATATGTAAAACATATTAACAAATTAACAACGAATTAATCTAATACATTAAAAACAATGACAAAATAACATAATATATCATTGTGTATTTTGATCGTCATTGTATTATCTTAAACACTATGAGTTTTAAAATAATTGGTGAAAAAAAATTATAGCGTACTTCTAATAGTAAAACACAATGATATATAACAAGTTTAAATAACCTATTAAAAATAACAAAAAAAAAAAACACATTGTGTTATATTTAACACTATAAGTTTTGATAAATACATTGCTAAAGTATGTCATTGTATATTTATAATTGTAAAACACAATAATAGATAACGAGTTTATAATCTCTAAAAGCAATAACAAAAATAACACAAAATGATTTAAAATGTAAAACACAAATGATAAATACACATAACAGCTGATATAAAATATATGATACAATGAACATATAAGATAAAAAGAATTGATACATTTGATACAATGACTAAAACGCTCTCCTCTTTAAAAAGATAAAAAGACACTTGTCAAGCCCACGATCCTTCTTAACATTTTTAGATTAAACATCCTTTGTAGTATAACCCCACCCTAATAATGATCCCTAAAATAATATTTTGGTCATTTTATCATAACTTAATAGAAAACACAATGAAAGTTAGTACTAATATCCAAATTCGTTATAAAATTTTAACTATGAAATCCAACCTTATTACTTTAAACCCTTAATACTACACAAACCCAAGAGCCTATGCCTATCAGCCTATGTATGTAACTAAAAATTTTTTATATCAACTTTAAAGTTAATCACTTTTGTATTCTCAAATGGGCCAAATTTGGACCCTGTTAGGCTTTATATTGCATATCAGCCTGGGCCGTATGTGATCTAATTGAAATTTAGATATTCGGATGTATTGGGCTGGGTATTCATTCTTTTTGTGTAGAGCTCAAGTAGGTCTTGCTGGACCGGGTTTCTATAACCGATATAAAAGGCCCACTATAAGATTTTAATTCTTTTCATCCTTTCTATTAATTAGGGATGGTAAAAAAAACCTGAGTCCCGTGGGTATACCCGAAACCCAAAAAATACGGGACAGATATACCCAATAGGTATTGGACCGGGTATATGATTAGTTTCAAAAAAAAATTGTGAGTATGAGACGGGTATGTGATTAGGTAATACCCAGCCTGATTACCCAAAACTACATACCCGTTTACCCGAACATATACCTGAAGTTTTTTATTTCTAAATATTAGAGATTATTAACTAATTTTCTGAATATTAGATATATATATTTTAGATATGAAACTTTATGAAATGAGAATACTTGTTACTAACTTGTTATGACTATTTTATGTGAAATTTTAAACATTTATATGTTGTAGTTGTTTTGTAAAATTGATAAGAAAGTTTAATCAACTTGTTATAAGTATTTGTAATATTAATTTTACCTAACGAAGATGTTATTGTTATTTTATTACATAAAATTCTATAAAGATGTTCATATTTAATATTTAAAATAAGGTACTTAAGCATATACCTATTATAATAAAAAGATAACCAAGGATGTCATACGACAACATTACGTTCATTCTTAACAAAACTTTCTCGCTTCTCTCTCTTATTAAATCATTCATTAATTAATAAATATACTATTTTATTCTTATTTTGATTAAAGTTATTTTTAAAAAGATTAAGAAATAGATTTTTTATGTTTATTTCTAGAGAAATAATTTTTTTATAAAAATAAATTTTTCTAAACCATCGTACCTTTATTTAAAACAAAAAATATTTTAAAAATGACATGTTTTAACATGTTTTGTTTTAAAATTAAATGTTTTATTTATTTTTTGGGAAAAACAAAAAAATTAAAAACAATATTTTAAAAAATTGATATTATTGTTTTATTACTTATAGTCTTTACTCATACATAATTTAAATCATATATTATTCTATAATCAATAAAATTTTATTTTATTTAATATTTTATTTATTCAACCTGTATAATATACAGATTTACTAAAGCTAGTATTAAAATAAAATTGTATAAATAAACACGACAAACCGACAAGGATTGGTTGATACCTGCGCGTATGCCTGTAACCTGATGCTAACGAGTATACCCGACCCGAACCCAGGTATGCTCGATACCCGATGGTTAACTACCCGACCAATACCCGACGGATAATGGGTCAAGTATCGAACAAAATTTCAAAACTGAATATGAGCTTGAGATTATCAATACCCGACCCGAACCCAGCTCATTACCATCCCTACTATTAATAAACTTTGTCCCTGGTGGGTTAGTTGTCCTACAATTTTGTATACTTTTCATTCTTTTTATTAATAAAATTTGTAGGAGTATTGTTCAAAATCATCTAAGAAATCCCATTTTTTGTTAGTTTTTGTTGACTATAATTTACTTACTCTTTTATATCACCTAACGTTACACTTATAACAATTTAAACCTACATTATTATTGTGTGGTTGGTAAAATCTAGTGTCGCTAAGCTACAACATCATGTCCTAGAATCTGTCAGTGACTTTTTAACACCCGACCCCTCAGATCATAAATATTACCTGCTTTTCTCACGAGTAGATCACGCATTTGCTTTTTTTCGTCAGGGTGAAAACTTCTTAGGTAGGTCACTTATTCTTAGAGTACTGTCACCTGAGCACATTTAACTATGAAGTTCTCTCATCCATAACCAATACGCTCAAAACATGTTGATGAATTTAGAGGCAGAACATTACTTATGAACCAGGAATCTCTCCTGTACATAGCCGATGTGAGATTTGGCTAGAGTGTTACAATCACCCCCTCTTGGACTCATCGTACTCGATGAGGTCTGCCCCACCATCCCATTCCTAGATGTGAGATTTGCCAAAGGTGTTCCTCGAAACACCCTCGAGGACTCACCATGCATAATGAGGTTTGCCCCACCATCCCGAATGATACAAGAGTGACTCTATTATCATTTGTAACATCCAATCCTTCATACCATCAATATTGTCCACTTTGGTCACGATGAGCTCACGGATTGACTTTTGTTTGCCCGGGTGAAAACTTTTTAGGGAGGTCATTTATTTCTGGATTGCTACCAACTGACCACACGTAATTATGAGGTTCTCCTCTTATCCACAGTCAATACGCCGAAAACGTGTTGATGATATTAAAGGCTAAACATTGCTTATGAACTAAAAATATTTTCTGTTCACGATCGATGTGAGATTTACCTAGGGTGTAACAGATTTGCTTCAACTGAAAATAATGGTAAATGTAGATTACTTGCACACTCATTAGATATGCAAGACTATGTCTTATAATACATTTTGATCAACATGCAAGTCGTTGAAGTATTTTGTAAAGTACTTTGATGATGTTTTCTTGTGAAGCTACCTTATCAATATGTTATTTACGTGTATAAAACATTAATATCTGGCAAAACGGAAACATGTTAGGTTGTGTTTCGGGAACATTTTCGGGTTGAGCATTCATCATCAAATAACTTTATTGTGAGATTCCACAACAACTCGAAAGCTACATTGCACTCGAACTTCTCAATCTCACTAGCAACACACTCAAAGGTCCCGAAACCTTTTCCAACATTCGATTATCCCTTGAACGTGTTGTCGGGAAATTCTTGATCATTCACATAATATTCTCCCCGTTCCAACCTGCTGCGCTACAAGAATCAGAGGCTAAGTCGACGACAAATATCATCTCCCCGTTCCAACCCTGCTGCGCTACAAGAATCAGAGGCTAAGTCGACGACAAATATCATCTCCCCGTTCCAACCCTGCTGCGCTACAAAATAAACCACCTTTTTAAAAAAAAGGCCACCCATAATGACCCTTATTTTTGTAAATTGGGTTTGTTTTGCCAATTTAATTGTACTTGTTTCTTCGAGTGTATGTGAACACAGATCGGCTAGTTGATCATTTAAAAAATAAAAGATCAACCCTAGCATGGAAACCATGCAAATCTGTGTAACTTGTTTATCATAACGGATAATTGTTTGCTTGTTAGTAGAAGCTTTATTTTGTATGTTTATAATTAGATGGTAAGAGTTTGGGTCTAATTAGAAGTATTGGTTAGCAAGTTATATATTAGGGTTGTGCAGGGTCATTGTAATGTGTGGTTTTATACTTTTATTCTTAATAATATTGAAAGAGTCGTGGGAATTTTCCCAAAATGCTGATGTATTATTCTTGTTTGGTTATCGACTCTAGACCAACAAAAACTAGTTCATCTGTTCAAAACCATAAAACTATATAGATGGCTAAATACAATAAAAAAAGCTATCATATTTTTAGTTTTTCCCCGCAAAAGTCTATGTATAACTTTTTGCACGTAAAACCAACATAATTTTTGTGTTTTTTTAAAAAGGTTACTCAATAATTTTTTCACATAAAAATATCACATACTTTTTGTTTTTTCACATAAGAACCCTTCACATTTATTTACACAATAAAGTCACACAACTAGCAAATTGTAAAAGAAAAATAAAATTAAAACAACTGTTGTGTGCGTTTTCCCATACGTGACTCATTTAATTTATGGGAGCTCGAGTTCGAATCCTTTAAGTTTTGGGAGCTCGAGTTCGACTCGTGTTGAGCTCTCTTTTCAAAGCTCAAGCTCATATGAAAGTTGATTAATTTTTTTTATATATAATTTCCTGAAAATTTAACATTTGAAGGACTTTAATATGTAAAGTATTGTTGAGGTATTTTTATAAGGAAAAACAAAAAGAATATTAGTTATTATGTATAAAAAATTGTTAAGAGATTTTTATAAGGCAAAACAAAAAATATGTTAGCATTTTTTTACGTGTAAAAAGTTTTATAATGCTTTTTGTAATAAGAAACCGAAAGTATATTAATTCTTATTTCGTTTTACCTTTTTAGATCTAGTAATGAAAAGAAAATTTTCTCCGTTTATCCACAAGCTACTAATCTTTAGTCAGTGCTCCCTTTTTCTTTCTTCAGACAAAGACTTTGAAGCCATCATCTCCTAATAATTTCCATTTATATAAAAAATATGAATTGATAAGAAACTATAAAACAAGCACTAATATAATTATAAAAAAAATTAAATGCATTTAAAAATTTAAAATTTTCTTTCTTACTTCGTGAGCTATGTCTATTTTTAAGCGTATTTATATGCTTAAATTTCTATAAAGCTAACTCTTAAGAGAGATAATGTATCGCAATGCTAATTATTCTAGTTTAATGATTTGGTTAGAAACTTTAATTAGTTTCGCTTCATTCAGTAGTCAACGCTTAATTGAATTGCTACAAGTCACATCTATTTCGAACCTCATGAACTCAAACCATGCACTAAGTTCAGTCGCACCTGACCAAGTCCTCGAAGCCTTTCAAAATACTAAGATGACTCTCAAGCGGATGAAGTGCAAAGTCCGCCATCAAGCTTCACATTGCGCCTGCATGCCCACGTCGAGTGCGAGTTAAGGGTGCTACGCCCCCTTCACAAATCCAATTAGTATGATACTTTAAAAAACAATGAATGATGTTTGTGCCTATGTTCGAGTCGAAGTCCTATTTTTATAGATATAAAGGAATAATGTTGAAATTACTTATGCTTGATTCAGTGTTTAATGAATAGTTATGTTTATGTTTTAGTTAATTACATTTTAGTAATTTATGTATTTATAATTTTACTTTAAAAAGTATTATGATTTATCTATGTTTTATTGTTTTTACTAGAAAAGTAAATAATAATTGAACAAATAATAATTAATCAAAAAAATTATATATATATATATATATATATATATATATATAAATACAAGTATATTTTATAAAAAAAATTATAGTTAATTAATAATATTTAAGAGAAGCTTGTAAAATAAAATGGTAAGATAAAAGAAAAAAATAAAAGTAAGTGAATAAAATAGAAAAAGAAAGAAAAGATAAAAGTATAACTTGTGTATTTTGTCATTTAAAGAGTAAAAGTAAAAAAGTTATTCACTAAAAACTTAACACAGTTAATTTTAGTCCGTGTAAATGACATAAAACATGAAAATTTTTAAATAATGAACATTTAGTGTATTTATCGAAATTTAAGTATAATTTCATAATTTTAATAATAATTAAATCATAAATTTTGCACTTTACTATATTTCTAAGAACAAACTTGAAAACACAAATTAGAGATCTTAGTGGTATGAAGACTATTAAATTTTGGCGACATTTCTAATCACATTGCTAAGGTGTGTGTAAGTAGAAGTAAAATTTGATATGATTTGTAAGTCAACTTTCCTAACAACACGTCTAGATCATATGGTGTCATGACTCATCATCGCCACTGATTGCAAGTTGTATATATAGACTTTTATTTTTGTTTGTATTCAAAAATAAATTGACACAAAGAGATTCATTTTTCTTGTATTTTTGTACTTTTGTTTTCCATTTGTGTTAGTTAATAATATCCGTCGTTAAAAATGACATAAAGGGATTCACATTTTTTGAAATGTCAATGATTGTTTTACTATTTTTTTTAAGTGAAAGTTATTGATAATATACATGAGTTTGTTGATTCTTTAACTGTAATACAAATAAGAAGTCAGTAATCTTAGCCACAAATAATTATATGATATATAAATGACAGCTTGTGGGTTTGTGTTCTTTGTGACAAGAGACTTGTAACAAGCTAAAAGCTAAAAGGTTGTGTTATACCATTGCTTTTAAAATGCGCGTATAATGTTTGTCTGATGCGCCTTATGTGATGGTGAAAACGCATCATCCGGTGAGATGTGATACGATTAGATGATGTGACACAATACGTACTTGGTCAACATTTTAACTTGAAAGGAATTGATGAAAGCTAGTAGTTATCTCGATATGATGAAGAAGTTAGGGAAACCTTGAAGTGATGTATCCTTGAAGAAGATGGCCGGAAATCCCAACATAACCCATATTCATCTATTTATATGTGTATTATTTGTTTTAGGATACTAATTCCTGAGTTTATAAATATTACTAGAGGATTTTCTTTTAGTGTCTAATTGCATCATCGTTTACACATAGTACTATAGGCAAGGGCTTTGTGAGCAATAATTGTTTTACAATGACAAAAAACACTAAAACAGATTTGCTATTTGGTCATCATGGCCTGTGACTTCACCAGGCACGACATCCCCAACCCTCTGTTGTTTCATGCAATCCAGATTTGAAAGCAAAATTACAAAACTGCCCCCGATATACTGATCATTTCCTTCCTAAATTAACATATAGATTAATTACTACCTGTACATCATCATATATATATATACACATACTTCTATATATACTTCTTGCACAAGTATAGTATCTGAAGTTAGGCTATTTAAATGGGCTCCTTTCTTAAAACGGTGTTGGTGAAATAAAATATTTACTAACACAGGTGTAGTTGAGCTGATTTATTATTACTTTCACTTTTAAACGTCATTTTGAATACCCTAGCTTGTATGAATTACAATATCAAGTGAAAAGTAAAATTTAAGAAAGCAAAAACATCTAAAATGATATAAATTTTCAAAAGAATGCGAAAACGTTAAGTTCATGCGAGAACTTTTAGGTCATGCAAAAAATATAGTTCATGTGGAACTTTTGAATGTTTTCTCACGAAGTCAATCATGTATAAATAGTTGTTTATGATTTGTATTTTATGATGTGTGTTTCACCTGTGAATGTCTTTTGAGGGTGAGAGAGTAGACAGTTGTGTGATAGGCCGTTCGAGGGGAGCTCACCTCAGGTGGATCGATCTTAAATGACGTAAACTCATTTGGTATTGTAATTGTTTGGTTAATAATATTCAATTGTGTTTGTTTAATGTTCGTTGAAATCACACACACACACATCCGTCTTAATTTCATTATAAAGTACAGTATTTTGTGGATTCGATCCTTTTGAGGACTTTAAACCTTTATAAAATCACTCGTTTTCTTTTTGTGTTTTTTTAACATCAGTTGTTTTCTCTAGGTGTTTTTTTAAACGCTCATTTGTTAAATTCTATGTCTATAACCATTCGTTTCTAAACATTTCTTGATTTACTTGAAAGTACTTTTAAAAAGGTTCATTTTATTAACGTCTTTATATAATTGTTCGGTTTCTTAAAACATCTTTTCTAAAACTTCTCGTTTACTTAAGTGTTCATATTTTTAGGAATGGCAAAGTATTATTAAAAAAGAGAACAACAACAACATGCTAGGGAACAACAAAACACACAACAATTATAAAGAGATGCTATACCAAACATGCCAATGGAATCCATGGAAGAGGGCAAAGGTCTACCATAGATCGGTTTCCTTAAATGTTCTTTTGTAATCTTACATTTATAAACGAACTTTACACCATTCAGATTTTGTAAACATACATTTAAAATCCTTCTCTTTTTCTGAATGTTTTTTTTAAACTGTTCGTTTTATTACATCTATACTAAAACGATTCATTTTTTCTCAACGTGTTTTTAACAATGGTCGTTTCTTGAAAGGATGCTTAGAGAAGGGTTTATAAAAGATGTAAAAAACAGTTATAAAAGTCATTTAAAAATATTAGAAAGCCATTTTCGTTGTTGACGTTTCGCTAAAGCTACCAATTATATCCACTCCACTAACGTCGTTAAAAAGCTAAGCTAAAATTAATGATATTTTAGTCTTTATATCAACACCCTAATTATCCAATTAAATCCAATTAACCTAGTAGTATTCAATTAAAACTAATAAACAAATGAAGCGACTAGGGAGACCGAAGGATTAACCTTAATCCATCCCAGAAAGCTTCAATTTCTACACTGTTTGATGACATGAATTTCGATTGTTTTGGATTAAGCACAAATCAATTTCAACAAAGTTTGATAGGGTAGTACAATGTTTGATTTTAACACCTGGAATTCAACACTGTTCAATTGATGTCTGCTATTGTCATCGGCTCCATTGTTCTATTAAGGTTTGATTGCATTATTATTCGATTAAACATTGTTATTCGCATTTAGATTGTTTTTTATTTCTACACTGTTATGTTTGTTTCGATTGATCTTATATTTCATTTAGGCAGAACCATTGTTATTTGATAGTAGGAGATATGACTTTTAGACTTTGGTTTGTTTGAGATTCTACTTAACACTTTGATCAATACGAAAGCTAATGCTAATAATTTGGTTTGTTTGAGGTTTGTTATACTCAACAGTAATAGTGGTTCAATCGGATCATTTATTGATTAAAAGGAATTAGGGTATTTATAAAGATTAAAATACCCTTAATTTTAATGGAAGATAATTTTTAACGGTGTTAATAAAGCAGATGAAAACAATAACATTTGCAAACTATATTGTTGAAATGACAAAAAAAAAGTTTTTGGATTGAAGTGACAGTTTTAACAAAAATTAGGGACGGAAATAACACTTTCCTATTTAAAAAAAAATGGTTCCAGAAAGACGTTTAAAAGCCAAACGAGTTTTATTTTAGAAAGGTCGTCTTAAAAACAATACGATTAAGCGGGTGTTTGGCATTGCTACTTTTAAACTAAATTTTAACTTATTTTGAAAAGTCACTATTAAGAAGTTAAAATATCCTTTTAGACCACAATTACCAATTTGCTCATTTACAATGCTGGAACCCTCGACGTCATAAACTCACCCACCTCCCCATTAATCCTCCACCTTCCAATTGATCAGTCTATCATCAATAAAATCACTAATATTTCAGACTCCAAAAAATTTTCCGAAGAAGATGTTGTGATTTGAAGCTTTCTAAAGGCTTATTACAGGATTGGTTAATTTTGATGATAGGCTATGATTGTTGATATCAATCCCATTTGCTGTGATTTGAAGCTTTCTAAACTTTTGGTTTATGAATGTTGATGGGTTATATTGTTGATTAGGCTGTGATCGTGGGTTGTGTGGTTTGTAGTTGTTGATTTTATGGATGGAAATTAGGTTCTAAGAGAACAAGTATTTTCCTCAAATGTATTAAATAGAAATAAAATTATATTTGGTTTAAACTGATACATTATGAATTTTAATGATTGTTGATTAGGCTGTGATTCAATTGTGGGTTGTATTTGTTGACTTTGTGGGTTGAAATTGTTGATTTTATGGGTTGAAATCAATATTTTCAGAATCAGATCGGACGTCGAACCGGACGTCTTACTGGTTTGGTGGTCGGACCGGTTGGACCGAATTTAACTATATTTTAATTATATTTATATATGTAATTAAATATAAAATTCATATATGATTTATATATATATATATATATATATATATATTTTATAGTTATATATAAAACTTAACTATATTTGTATATCCGACGTACTAATTTATGGTTTAACACCCCGTTTTTACCCGTTAAAATTTAAAAAAAAAACGCAAAACCGGTTCGACCACTTCAAAACGATTCACACCAGACCGGACCAGACCAGCCCCCGATTCGCGATCGAACCGGTCGGACTGGCTGGTCCGATCCGGTCTCAACAACATTGATTGAAATCGTTGATTTTGTGATTGAAATAACATTCAATTTGGTATAAACTTGAGTTTTTTATTGATGTTTGGTATCCAATGGTTTAGAATATAGGTTCAAATTGTGTGCAGTGGTTTAGAAAATGGTTAAGTGTTCATTAAGTGTTTTGGTCAAACGTAAAGGCTTTTTATATATAATTCTTCATGAATGATTGTTTTGATCAACAATTATGTTTAGTTTTAGATCAAGAAAAAGTGAAGTTTTGTATTTTTTAAAGGTTACCTTAATGGATTATGAAATATCAACTAAAATGATTAATTCAAATTTTTTGTGGGATGATGCTACGTACAAAGAATTTATTGATGCATGTTTGCTTGAACTTAGAAAATGGAATAAATCTGGTAATCACTTTGATAAGCTTAGGTGAGATAATATAGAAAAAACCATGTATGAAAAAATTGACAAAACCCTTGATAAAAAAATTAGAAACAAATGGGAGGGCATGAAAAAAGAATAGAAGCATTATGATCGCTTAGTGAAGCTTGAAACTGGGATCGGTGGGACGATAAGTTTAATCGATGCATCGCTTGAGTGGTGTTATGAGAAAATAAAGGTAAATTTTACTCTTACTTTTAATCAATTGTAGTTATGATTACATCCTTAAATTCATTAATTAATCGAATGTGTTGTAAGAGGGCATTGGTCAAATGAGATATGCGACACAAAATATAATGGTTGTTTGTGATTAACATTTGCTTTACATTTGTATGGCCCAGATTGGAGGGGATTGCACATGATACGAGAATCTTCAATAAAGCCTTACCGAGGCCGGGACTTTAGTTTCCACATCCAACTAGTGGTTAGTATAATTATCCGTTATACACACATTTTTTATTTGTTGTACATCTTTGAAAAACCTAACTGTTGTTTGTTTTATTTGTAGACAAATATTACATTGTTGATGCCAGATACCCAAATACTTAAGGTTATCTTGCTCCGTACAAAGATCAAACCATTCGTTATCACGTAGTGCTATGCAGGCTCCTCGGGGACCAAAAGAGTCATTTAACTATTACCACTCATTGTTGCAAAACATCATTGAACGAACTTTTGGAGTGTGGAAAGCTAGGTGATCATTATTAAGAGATATGCATATTAGCTATACACACAAGCACCAAGTGAGTATTTGGATAGTATCAATGGCGATCCATAACTTTATTAGAAAGGCCAGTAGCTTTAATGAAACATTTAACATCGCACCCAACAAGAATCTTACAATCCCAGAGAATGTGGTACTATAAATGAACTTAATGAAGAACTCCCGGTTATGAATCGTTCGGATCATGATGTTACGTATATGACAACAATGAGAGATATAATTGCATAAGATATAATGGACTCCGTAATGAATGTAGTATAACATTAGCTTTATAACACCATGCGTCTTTAGTGTTATTTCAACAATCTCATGGAGATGAATGTAATATGACATTATCTTTATAAATTATATAAACGAATCTTATTTTATATATTTCATAATCTTTTTTCAATTTGCAAGACGGAAAAAAAGTATATAATAGAAACAACGTATTGACTTTTAGAAAAAGTAAATAATCAATCCCAAACATTTGTTTTGAAAACAACTTATTGATTTTTAACATGATGTTCTTTTTTGTCATTTTACATTAAAAAGCTAAATCAAACACTTTTTAAAGCATTCATAGTGGATTCCCTATAAATTTATGAGTCAGTTTTCTATATTATAAAAAATGATTGTAAATGTTTGTAAGTGTAGAAAGTAAAATTTACAATTTATCTATGTATTTAGGGAATCACTGTTGAGTATCTATAAATTTTTTAATATTTTTGAAAGTGGATGTAAGTGAAGTAGAGACAAAATATAATGATAAAAATATATAAAAGTATTATTTAATTAAAAAGTAAAGAGAAAAAGTAATGATTTTTATTGTAATTATATGGACAAGTATAAATAATTTACTGTGAATGCTCTTACAAAAAAATTTATTGACTTTTTAGTTTATAAATTAATCCAAACATTAAAAAAACAGATTACTAAAAGTCACAAGTTAATAAATGTTTTTTCTCAAAAGTCATTTTCAATAAAATAAACAATCCCAAACATGTCCTAAGACAACATTATAAAGATCGTCTTACTCATACCAACCTTTCTGTAACTAAGTGAAATTGTGAATCAACAAGTTTCTTGGGTTGCTCTTAGTACATATTTTCGCTGTCTCCTTTCTAAATGTATATTTCAGTTTATGATAGCAAGTGCCAACTAGCAATAGTAGAGAATGTGCTTTATTAATTGATTGTGACCATTGTTGTTAACAATTATGCTGTAAAATAGAAAGCGTTTATTCCACCTCCTGTTTACAACTCTACCAACTCCTGCTTGTTTTCAAACAAATATGGATTTTGTGTCTTCACTAGTAAACATGTATCCATTGCTTCTTTTCAATGTCATATATCCATCCATTCACCAAATTTATTTTTAAATAAGTCATATATCCATCCATTCATGAATTACAATGTCGTGATAACAATAGTTATTATTATCCATTGTAACAACAGTTATTATGTAAGACTACAATAGTTCAAGGGTGTCATAACAACATTAAAAAACTATTACTCAAATTTCGAGATTTTTGATCTGTTTTTTCATAATCATTAATCAATCCAACTATTTTAAAGGCCACATGCCTAAAATAGAGTTTTGGCTATTATTACATTATATTATGTTAAATATCCGTGTGTTTGTTATACGGGTTGAAATAGAAAATTTATATAATAGATGATATATATGTATATAATTTATAATCTTATATATATATATATATATATATATATATATATACTAGCTTTAGTAAACCTGTGTATTACACGAGTTGAATAAATAAAATATTAATATAATAAATTTATTAATTATAAAATAATATTTTAAGATATGATATAACTTAAATTACGTATGAGAAATTACTATAAATAATAAAACAATGATATCAACTTTTAAAATATTGTTTTCAAATTTTTTAAATAAATATTTTGTTTTAAAACAAACCGTATAAAAATACATTTTTTAAAAAATTTCTTATTACAACTCCTAAATTTGCTTAATTTTGTTTTTAAAAGATTGACTTTTTAAAAGTATTGATTTATTTAGAAATAAACTTAATAAATAATTTTTTTTCTTAATTTATTAAATATTAAAAACTATTAAAATAATATTATTAGTAATTAAGATAATTATTTAATAGGAGAGAAACGCAGGAAAATTTTGGTGAGTACGATTATGGTGATGACATGTGGCACTCCCATTTACTCTTTTATTAGAGTAAGAATATATATATATATATTATAGCATATCAATGAAATTATTATATGTTGTTAGTATAGATTACAAACATATATAAGTTACAAACAATAGTATAAAAATAATTTTTCTTATTATTCATAAATATCTATAACTTGTTTATATTTATATTTAAAGTATTATAGTTTTAACAACGATTGTATATTAACAAAATTAAGTCATATTAAAGTAATTTTAATGAACCATATTTATTTCTGGAAAGAATAATGATTAATATAGTATTAAAGTAAGAAATTCTTTTGAAATCAAGATCTTTACAAAAAAATATAGATTTGATGTGATTAGGATATGTGAACAATCCTAGATGGAGCCTTGGTGAAGAAGATGTGAAAGTATTAGAAAATAATCATGTTATCAATAATTATTTTACTTTATTTGTATACATATAGAATAAATTAAAAGACGTACACTCAAACATCTAAAAGAACCATATTCGTATTGAGATAGAACAATGGTCAAGCAATGCTCTACTTGCCACTGGAACTCAAAGATTATAAAATAACATGTAATGCACTATCTACTTTCTAAAAGGAGTTCTTTTTCTAAATCAAGTGTCAAATGGGTACTTCTCAAGTACAAAATATAAATTGATAATTTGGTGTAAATTTTAACACATTTGTTCGAAAATGAGTCAACAATAACCAATTTCTGGCCAAAATCAATTAACTATATTATAAAAATACCTTAAACAAAGTTTTATGATCACAGTGCTCATCCATCGTGAAATTAACAGAAGGTTCAGCGGTGATACCGACTAAGAATTTACATCACAAGATTCAGTGGTGATATTGAGTAAGAATTAACATCAAAAGTTCAAGAACCAATGAGAGCGTCGTGCTTTCGAATTATTTAAATAGAATCATAAACTAGTGCAAAAAACATTAAAGTAAATTAAATAACTAGGGATACTATAGAAAAAACAATATCATCAACAAACAAGGAGCGTAACAAGCTAAAAACTGCCTTAAAACATAAAATTCTAATAGCAACGTTATTAAGCATTGAAAATATACATGTAAATTCCCAAATAATATTCAGATCAATACATATATAAACTTTGTACCATTAAAAACTACTAAAATCATAACAATATCATGGGCTAAGAAGTACATAACAAATATATATGTATATACACACACAACCATATCATATAACACATGTCTTACATATATAGAATTTAAAACGCGATATTAAAATGAAAAACAAGCAATGATAATAAACATGAGAATCAATTGCATTTAGGTGGATCTATATGGCTTCTCTTCCCCTCTTCATCTTGTTAACTCCTACCATGACTGCAACGTGTATCTTGTCCACAATCTCCTCAGCAAACATGAAAAACTTGTGTCTCCATTGTTTCTTGAACACCAAAAGTATAATAACACCCCAAAACCCTGTTACAAAACCACATGTTATGTCCAGATAAAACCATACCTCGTGCTCATCAGTCGCTTCATGTTTGTTCTCAGGCGTTGGCTCTTCGTGATTGGAGCAATTCTTTGGCAATGGAGCTCCACATAGATCTTTGTTACCAGCATATATTGATGGATCGATGAGGGTCTGCAATTGATTTCCTGTTGGAATTCGTCCCGATAAGTTGTTGTTTGACAAATTCAAGTGGCTCAAGAAATTCAAATCTGCCATGCTTGGAGGGATCGGCCCGCTCAACTCGTTTCCTGATAAATCGAGAGAAGATAATCCTTTCATGTTTCCTATGTTGTCCGGGATGCCTCCAGTAAGATGATTATTGGACAAATTGAGGCCCAACAATGTAGAAAGTGAAGTTAACTTCCCAGGTATTTCTCCAATAAGATTGTTGCTTGAAAGGTCCATGTTACTAACTAATGACCATATTGTGTTTGTATATTCAAAAGAAATCCCTTTCATTACTTGAATCAATTCCTCCTCTATATTATCACCAAAGCCCATACCATAATTATTTTTAATCATACCTTGCAATTCTCCTAGACAATGAGGGATTGTTCCAGATAAGTTGTTGTGTGCAACATCCAAAACTTTAAGCTCCAAATTTGCGCACAGAGATGGAGGAATTCGTCCGGTGAAGTTATTGTTGTGCAACCGAAAAGCCCACAAACTTTTAACTTTTTCTCCTATCTATTCCGGTATCTTTCCGCATAATGCATTATCACCCAAATCTAGTACGATTAATCGACTTAAATTCCATAATTCTACAGGAAGCTCACCACTAAAGTTATTATCATTCAAGTTCAATGAATATATGCCTGAAATCTGCCCTATAAAACTTGGAATGACACCACATAACTCATTTGAGCTTAACATCATGATAACCAAATTCTGCAGATTCTTAAAACAGTTAGGAATTTTTCCAGTCAACCTATTTTTGGAAAGATCAAGATAATATAAATATGGCATCTTGCATAAGAACTTTGGAATCGACTCATTGAACATGTTATTTTGAAGAAATAGTCCTTGATAATAATAAGAATAATCATCAACATTTGTACCCCGACCGCTAGGAAGGTTGGTTAGAGGTCCGCTGAGGTTGTTGTGGGAGAGATCTAAGTAAGGAACGGCGGGCATCTTTCGCCACCATGTGGGCAGAGGTCCTGAAATGCTTGTATTAGACAACACTAAACTTTGAAGTTTCCTTTGGTTTCAAAGCCACCGTGGAAATCCGTTTGCGATCTTGCAAGAACTGAGATCAATGCTTATTAACTGGAATGGAGGCATCCACTCATGTGAAACATCGAATGTCGTCAACTTAGTGTTAAAAGCTAAATTCAAGTCCTTTAACATCGAGAGGTTAGCAAAATGTGATTCATAAACTACTCCTTCCAAAGAGTTTTTAGAGACATCAAGAGAACGGAGTTTAGTGAGCTGCCCAATTGAAACCGGAATTGAACCGCTTAAGTGATTATTAGACAGGTCAAGTTCGGTAAGTTTCCCACTGAATGTCGGAATGAGACCCGTTAACTCGTTGTCTTGTAGGTATAATACTTGTAATAATTCTAATTTTCCAATAGAGTCTGGAATTGAACCTGTTAGCATGTTCCAAGATAGATCTAAGTGTTGGATGTTAGAAAGGGTAGTGAAATTATGATGAATATGACGTAGAAGTGACTGATTTACGTTGCAATCTGACAAGTGGAGCTCTGATACCGAAGGGATCATATTTAGCAAGTTTACAAAGTTGGATGTCAGATTAAAAGGACAATGTGAAAGATCTAGGAATTGTAGGGATGTCATGTTTTGAAAAAAGTAAGGGATTTGACCTTTGAAAACATTGCTGCTAACATCTAGGTATTTGATGTTGGACAATGTAGTGCTCAAATTACGAAGCGGAACAAGATCATCAATGAAAATACCACACCATGACAATCGTAACTCTTTTAACGAAGGAATCATGTAAATCATAATGTCAAGGTTTTTTGTCCTACTAAGATTCATAGAACCCAAACTAAGATGCTCTAGTGACGAGAGGCTAGAAATCCATGCCATGTCATTTGT
This sequence comes from Flaveria trinervia, assembly GCA_025506515.1. Lineage (NCBI taxonomy): Eukaryota > Viridiplantae > Streptophyta > Magnoliopsida > Asterales > Asteraceae > Flaveria > Flaveria trinervia. The sequence goes on from CM046445.1 coordinate 97,719,026, forward strand.
CATGAGCAGTTGTGGGTATACGTCTGAACTGAGATCAAGAATCTTTAAATTAGAAAGATTTCCAATGTGAGGAGGAATAATACCTGCTAAATTTGCATAACTGAGATTGAGGTAAGTCAATTCTTTTAAGGATCCAATAAACTTAGGGATCTGACTTTTTTGAAAATCGTTTCCACTTATGTCCAAGTGTTTGAGATGCCTTAACTCTCCTAAAGAAGTGCTAATCTCATTACTAACTAAAAACCCATCTTCATAAGAATTAGCACTTCTTAGATGAAGACTTTCAACGTTCCCACTGACGCTATTGCAAATGACTTTTTCCCAGCGGCAACAATCATTTCCAACCCATGATGACAACATACCATAGTCTTTGATAACACTGTGTTTGAACTTGAAAAGTGCTAGTCGCTCGTGCTCAAAGCAATCCACCGTAGTATTTCGAGCACCCAAACATGGATCTGTGATTGCAACTAGAAATATAGTTACAACAATGAAACAGGACCCCAAACCCCACTCATGATTTCCCATATTTTAAACTGAGTTTAAGTTTTGTAAAACAGTGAACTGTAACGATGAATGCTTATGATGAAGTGTGTGCTCTTAAGATTAACAAAACCAGTTCATTTATAGATCTAAAAAGTAATAGAAACTTAATATTAATTGTCATGGAAGACTTGAAGTCAGTAAGGCAATTTGTATCCACAAACTGATTTGTTATCTTTTCCTCACGGAAGGAATTTAAAGTTGACAAAATCCCTTGGATATTTAGGGTTCCCAGCAAAACTAAAGGGAAAACTATACAGAGTGGTAGTGCGTCCAGCTATGTTATACGGAACAGATTGTTGGGCCATAAAGAAATCGCACCAGAGACAAATCGAGGTCGCGGAAATGAGAATGCTAAGGTGGATGTGTGGCCACTCAAGATTGGATCGCATAAGAAACGAAGTGTTTCGACAGAGGCTAGAGGTGACTGGTATCACAGATAAAATCCGAGAGGGAAGATTAAGATGGTTTGGGCACGTAAAGCGGAGACCGATGGTATCACCCGTTAGAGCAGTAGAGAACATCAACGTAGAGGGTAGGAGGAGTAGAGGTAGACCTAGGTTGACCTGGGACAAGTTAATTAGGCGAGATATGTTAGACTTGCACCTCTCTGAGCACATGATCGAGGATAGGAGTGCGTGGAGGCGTAGAATTAAAATTAAGGACTTTTAGCGGGATCTGTGGGTAGGAAGGATAGTCGTAGACTTAGTTGCGAGACCCCTGTTTTCTCCAATCTGCCCTTTCGCCCGTTTCTTGACGCTTATTTGTTGTACTCAATTTTCTCAGCTTTTATGTGATCTTGACCTGTGTATTGTACGTCGTATATTATAATTGTTATGGTTATTGTTTTCCTTACTGAGTCGGGGGTCTCTTCGGAAACGGTCTCTCTATCTCACAAGATAGAAGAAAGACTCGCCACCAACTACCCTTCCCAGACCTTGCTCTTGAGTGAGATTTTACTGGGTGTGTTTGTTTGTTTGTAAAATCCCTTGGATATTTCAAATTATTACAAAGTTACTCACACCCATCAAGCTAGTAATATTGGTGATTTTTTCTTAACTTTTATTGACTCGCCTTCTTTTTCTTGATATTTTGTGTTTTTCTTAATGTTTGTGTAAGTTCAAACCAATTCTTCCCCTTAAAAGTTGTTACACTTCCTTTCTTTTTCTTTTGATTCTTACTGCACGTGATACACAGTTGACGTATACGGTTGACGTATACGGTTATATTTTAAAAGTTATATTTTAAAGATTGACTAACTTTTATAACTTTTTCTTTTTCTTAAAAGTTATATTTTAAAGATTGACTAACTTTTATAACTTTTTCTTTTTCTTAAAAGTTATATTTTAAAGATTGTGTCATGCTCTCCATTGGATTACCGATTACCCATTCGTGCTTGTGATACACAGTTGACATATACGGTTACAAATCACAACTACGTGTGGATGACACATTTTAAATATTGCAAAAATGCTTTCCCAAACATTATGTAGATGTCAGCCAAAGCAAAACATAATAGTCTTCAAATTAAAAGTTTACTAAGATGCATCCTTGAACAAGTACTGAGTTTAAAATTTGGTTTTGAATTAATGCAAAGCTGGTGAAATGTAAGGATTGTGTGAGTTGGGTAAGATGCTCAAAATGATAACTTTCAATGAAACGGATCTAACATGAAACTCTATCCCGAAGACTATATGCAAACAAGTAATTTATACGCAATGTGACCATTTGTATCCACATACAAGTATTATTTGGGACCATCTTATTATTCTGTTTTTTTTGGAAGTCCAAAACACATAGCTTTCACACAACGACTATAAATTCAACAGATTAGATCTCGTCCAATTTCTAACACACAAAAAAGTGTCATTGTGGCCCTAGAATTTTAATTTCCATTTGAAAACATTTTTGCTCTTGTTATCATGTTTATTTGTATAATAAAAAATATTAATTTTATTTTTTTCATTTATTTTGGAAGTTAAAAGTACATAGCTTTCACGCCACGGCTCTGAATTTAACATATAGACATTTGTCCAATTTCTAAACACATAAAATAAACTTGAAACCAATTAGTGAAATTTCAAACATTATTAGAAACTAGTGTTTTGTCCTGCGCTACGCCGCGGGAGCTTGATTGTTTTTCTCTGTCTTATGCGACCGTGAATTTCTTCGTTGTCGGGTTTGCTCATCGAAAACTACAAAAGCATATACCAATACCGGTTCAGTTAAATACCGAATACCAATACTAAGGTTTGACGTCAAAAACATAAAAAAATAATTTTTTGTGGTCAAAAAGCAAAAATATAAAACTTTGTTGAAACACCTCGCTTGCCTTCATCATAAAAAAATCAAAAGAATAATCCTAGTTAGGATTTGGGTTTTAATACCAATTTGTAAAAAGATGTTGCTGATATATTAAAAAACAAACTTCACTCACGTTACGCGTGCGAAAGTTTGGTTGTTTTCCTCTGTCTTACGCTACCATGACTTTTTTCGTTGTCGGCTCAGCTTATCGGAAACCTCCAAAGCGTATACTGATACCAGTTCCGATAATATTGAATGCCGATACTAATGTTTGAACCAAAAAACACAAAAAATAACCTTTTGTAGTCAAAAAAACAAAAATATAAAACTTTGTTGTTAATCATAATTAAAATTTGGGTTTTAAATATATTTTATTAAAATATATGTTTAATATATTAAAAAGCAAACTTCTAAATACATTTTGCAAAAATATGTGGCCAAAATATTAAAAAGCAATTAAGTTGCTTTTTAATATATATTATAATTGTGACTTTCTTGTTAGAACCAATTGATTAATCCATATCAAAAATAATTTATAGAAAAAATATTAAATAAAAATGAAGTCATTAAACGAAAACTAGTTTTTTATCGACCGTGTGTTGTAGTGGCCTCGTACATGGTGTAATAAAATATAGACTAACCATTAACCTAACTTGTCTCCGGCTAAATTCACGTTGAAGCGTAAATTAGCTTGTCGTTGAACAAAACATGTTATATTTGAACCGCCGTTTTCCAAACAAAAGTATGTTGATACGTAGAACAAGTCAAAACGTACATAAAAAAGCACGCATATTACAATCCTGACTTGTTTCAAACTAAATTTTATTGAAATATAAAGTAACTATGGTATATAACATCGAATGAAAATGTAAGATATTTGACACGACTAATCTCTGGATAAAACTTACCTCAAAAAGTATGTATGAAAAAACATTTTATATTTGATCGCCTTGTATTAACATGTGTCTAAAAATACAACATCAAATGAAAACGTTTTATATTTGACTTACACTCAAGTCTGAAGAAGGCTTACGTCAAAACATACACATGAAAACCTTTTATATTCGACCAGACTCGTACCTAAAAATACAAAAGTAAAAAAACTAGTTTTTTAAGTAAATATTGTTTTAAGTAAATATGTAGAAGCTTGAGAGTTTTAAAAATATGTCATACTTGTGCTTCACAAACCATTTTATCATGTTCCCCTTTAATTAGGTCGGATTTGATGAAAACAACAATATGTTTCATATGTTAATTATGTTGCAGAATCAACACCCAACACATATCCCTTCATATTTTATGATTTTTGTAAATGGTTTGATTGAGTTCAATGTTAGATTCAATATGAAAAGAACAACATGGACAATAGTTATTTATTTGTGGTCTGAATGGTTGTATGGTTATGCGATATAATTTTTGTGAATTTAATAAAAATAATAATTTTTCTACCTGTATTGATGTATTGGATATTTGTAAAAAAAGATAGTTATAACATTATAACATGAAATCATCCGACCATCGGACGGATATAAAATTAATTCAGACAATGACAAAACCAACTGCTCATTTCAAATGGGTTTTAAACGTATAGGTTAATTAGTTTTTTTATTAATGTTTTTCTAAATCGAGAAACTAATGTAAAACTTCATGTGTCCATAATGTAGCCCACAAGTACTGTGCAGTGGATATAGAGTTCAACCAACTTCCACGTCATCATCATTTTTTTCCATTTGTTTTTATCCCTATCTACTTAATTGTAAAACCAACATTCACTTGATTTACGAGAAAATGTAAACAAGTTGGTTGTTATACCTAAACACATGTTATAAAGCATTATTTTATTATATTATATTATATTATATTATATTATTATATTATATTATATTATACTATATTAATAATCAAACAAAATAACATTAAATTTTTATTGCACACCATCCGTTCCAAAATCAATCGTGTGGTTTTAATGTATTTTAATATGATGTGAATGGTAATTTCATCTCATAGTTTCATGCTGAATTAATAATATATGAAGTGTACACATGACCACTATTGAAGACCACTATTGAAGACCACTATTGAAGAGTATCATTGAGAAGAAGGGCGGAACTATCATTTGAGGAATGCAGTAAAGTGACCATATTAATTTTTAAGCTAGTGAATCGTATAATACCGAAAGTTTGAGTGAATCCATAATTTTTTTTGTAAGTGAACCCTTAGAAATAGTAATTTCAAATTATAAATAAAAGTTTGGGTTTGGTTCACTGGTTATTCGCTAGTTTCCCCGTGTCTATTGTTGTTATAGGTCATGAGTTTGATTCTTGCATTGGTTTTTTAAAGACTTGTTTTAGTTTTTACCCTAATCCCTAACACCCTCCCTCTCCATTGCAACTTATGTTATGTTCGGTACTGAGTGCTAAGAGCTCCATCGCCTCCTCCCTGACTCCACCCAGCGACCGCCTACTAGACCTTCGGCAACCTTTCCTCAAGTGAGGCAGCACCACATTCAAGGTTGGTGTTTTTGATTTTTCAAAGTTTTCCTCTATATGGATGATATGGTGTTTTCATTCTTCTTAATTGATTCAGTTAAATGATTTTGATACCTAGATTTTTTCTACAAATGGGACACCAAATGATACTTTTGATTGTACTCTTAGACGTTTAAAGCACAACAACTCACATTCAAGTCTATTTAGAAAGCCAGAAGGGATATGGCATAGGAATTCTAATCGCTCTAAAATTCTTGTCTGTTGTCTTTATGTTTTGATGTATTGTTTTCTGCTTTTAAAGTAGTTATCTTTGATGGTAATTATCCAACATATTTTCTTAAACTGTTTCATAGGAATGCATATGACAAAATGTGATGTGGTTGGGTTCATCAGTTGGCTTCTGCTTATTAAGTGTGTTGGGTTTTAAACGTTCAAGAAAATATGTTATTGTGTTTTAGTTCACAATCTAATTTACAGTTTCTTAGTTTTTCTTTCTAGTCAAATGAGTTTACTCTTCTTGCAACTTTATAATGATAACTAGGTTAAAAATTACCAAAGTGTCTTAAAATCTTTGATGTTTTTGACACGTAATTGTTGAAGATGTCGAGCATTTCATCAGCGTCTTTTCCTTTTTTATTGTTTATCTTTCATTACTTCAATAGCGTTAAGATTATATGTGAAACTTGATTCCTATATTGAAACATAAAACTTGATTGAAATGAGTTGTCTTATTGTTCTTAATTGAAACTTTAGTGATAAAAACTATCCTGCCATGACCCGACCCGACCCGAAAGTTCTATTATCGATTGGATAGAAGTCGAAGCACCCACAAAAAGTGACCCCAGTGAAGAAAAATCATGATTCCGCCACTAAGTGGCCGAACAAACAAATTATTGTGATTGGTTGTTGCTTAAATTCACCAAGAAACAAATGTTACCATATGTATATGTGTATGCCCGATCCATTATTCGATTGTCTTATGCATACTCATATGTTACAGAATGATATTCTTCACTAATGGTCATGTGTATTTTATAGATTGGATAACTCATTAATTTTGCATGAAACGAAGGGCGGACCTAGATACAAGCTTAGGGGTTGCCGCCGCTCGTAAAAAGAGTCTAGTTATATGTATGAGAAAATCTCGAGCGCTCTGTATAAAGTTATGCAATCGTCATAATTTTGTCCCACATAAAAATTTTTCAATGTGCCCGCCCCTGCACGAAATTAAGATCATGCGTATATATGTGAATTGAACACGTGCCTATCTTGAACATTACGTCTTAAGTTTTGCATTTTATATTTGACATATTTCCATGTTTTTTTATATTAACTTGTACAAGTCAAAGTTGAATTAAGGTTTCCTTTATTACATAATATTAAATTTGCAATTGAAATGAATAGTAGATTTTAAAGGTTTTTGGTTTTGCCACACATATTTTGTTCCTTTTGCATTTTCCCCTCTCATCACATATGTTTAAGCAGGAACTCCTCTTATCTGTGTTGGCTTCTTTTGTAGTGAGAGAGTTTCTCTGCCTTCGTCATCCTCTTCACCTTTCACCACCGCCGCCGCCTGTACCTTCACAGTCATGGGAAGAACCGGCTGTTTTGATTGCTCTGATATGACCGCCGCCGGTGGTCTCTAATGACTGCCTTTGGTGGCGTCAGACGGGAAGGCTTTCTGGAAGTTCTCGGTGGTGGGTGGAAACGGTTTCCCCATTGTTATTTGTGACCACCGCCTCCCCGGCCACCTCTTTCTGTCAATAGCGCTGGCGGTTGAGCTTCACAGGGGAGGCGGAGACGGTGGCGTTGCATGCCGCCGATGGACCCTGTGGACCGCCTTCAGTGGCGTTAGGGTGGTGCTGGCAGAAATCACCGTCGGTCTTGTCCCTTGGCAGTTATCGGTGGCCTTCGGTGGTGGAAATCGGTTGGCAATGGTAGAGATCGGCTCATGGTGGTAGGTTTGCAGTGGTTCCTACAAAAATCGTGCCCGATCTCCTCCATTGACGACCGCGATTAGGTGACAAGGCGTTAACCTTTCTCCGCCATTGAGCCTTGCTTGGTTTCTAGGGCTTAATGGTGGCTTACGTGTTGGAGGGAGGCTCTAGGGTTTCCTACTATGAGTGGTATCATGGTGGTCGGTATTAGGTATGCGGTGGTTGAGGCGTGCTCAATTGCATGTTCTACACGCCTTTCCCGATCATGGTCCCGTTGACGACTAATGGTCGTCGATCACTGTGATGGTGGTGGACGCTCTGGAGACCACCGTCGCTTGGCCTCCCATTTGCGGCTGAGTTAGAGCGTTAGTGATGGTCAAATGTTGACGTTTTCTCTCCCGTTCGCGTTTGAGGTGGGATTTCGATTGTTGATGGGCGGTTACAGTGGTGGTGCCACAGTCTCCGTTCCCTTTATGACTCTATATCCTTCTGATTCCATTTTAGTGTTTTCATACTTGGAATGATCGTTGTGTTAGCTATTCTTTGTTGATTGTTAATGTTGATCTGGGATTTTGTTTGATGCTAAGTATAGGCTAACCTGAGTGTTGTTTGACATTGATGGTTTGGGTCTGCTAGAAGGCACAGTGTCGATGACGAGTTCATGTAGTCCTTCGAGACTCTTCGTTTGGGTTGTTTTGCGGCTATGATGATACATCAAGATTGGTGTCAATGGCCCGGCGTGGCAGCTATTCCTGGTTTGCACCTGCAATCAGTTCTGATCCAACTTGTAGTAAAAATCCTGTATTTTGACGAGCAACGCGCGTCACGGGTAAAAAACACTAGTTTACTTTAAAATATGTTTTTTTGTAAAATTCCGAATATGTCATTTTTCAAGATGGAGTACAAGTTAGGATTTTATGGCGAAGTAACAATCACTGTAACGTGTTTATGTACCTTTCAAGATGTCTTATGGTTTTACGTTGGAATGCTAGTCATTTACTATATGTTTTCTTAGTGATGGATCCAAAAAATTATTCTTATAGAGTCATTGTTTATTTTGATGCTTCAATTTTATAAAAGTAAAAATAAAAATATTCAAGTTAATTCGGGTACGGTCAAGTTGGTAATACAACAAAAGTTTGATTTGATAATAATAGAAAAACATTATCATCAGAATATAAAAACACATAATATTTATTGAGATTTTGAGTTGAATGAAATCTTTAGCGTTGTCATTGTCTCTTTCGTCCAAATTTACAACCATGAATCGTCTTTGATCCTAAGTCCAAGACTTGAAAGTATATTATATAATTTACAACCATGAATCGTCTTGCCATTCGCTCGCTCGGTTTCGCTCGAATAATTTTTTAGATTTAGTTTTTATATATTATATAATTGTTAATCCATTTAGTTATGTACCACCTACCATTATTTTAATTAGTTAAAAATCAACGACCCTAAATATAATGATTATTTATCTAATCAAATCATCATTTCGCATTTCAAAATCATTTCATCATTCCACCCATCACCACTTCCTAGTCGTCCCCTGTATCCCCCACCTCCCTACCGACTGTCAAGGCGCTGACCTTCGGCATTCAGACAAGTAACCCACGACCTCCAACACTCTGACATGCGACCACGACCTTCGGCAGTCCGACCTACAATTGTCTAATCGTGCATCCCGCCTTCGACAATCAACCTCTGACTTCTGAGGTCCGATTTTGTTCAAAGTCTGACATTGTTAAGTTGTTCTAATTGCGATATCTTGATGTTAGATTTTTTTATAATTTGGTTCTTAAAGAACATTTGCACAAGCATTGGTGAATATACTATGGTTGGAACTTAAAATTTGAAACTTTTGAATTAATTATTAGTTTTGTTTTAAATTATAACACGAAACCAAACAAAACAGAGTAAAACTGAGCGAAACCGAGCGCTCGGTTTTAAAACCGAACCGAGTTCGAGCATGAAGTTTGCGCTCGAATTCGTAAATTCGAACCGAACTAAGCCGCTCGGTTAAAACCAAATTGAGTTTGAGCGGAGCTGCGTTCGGTTCGATTCAATTCGTTAACAGCCAAAATGTAAATGGAATAAAATTACAATGCAGTTTGAAGATTTGATTCAACATTTGGAAATTGGAATCATATAAGCACGAATCAAGAGGCTAGAATAAAAGGTGGGCTTATGGGCTGACATAATTATCACATGGGCTGACATAATTAATCACATGGGCTGACAAGTAGATGAAGCCCAATTGGTTACACAATATATTTTTAAGGGATTGCTTACAAGATTTTTTGGAGATACATGTTGAGGGCAACATATTTGCAAGGAAGCGGTAGTTTCTTTCTATTATGATTGGTTAAATCTCCTTTGATCATCGGCACGGTTAAAGTTAGTGATACAATCATGTTTAAGTTGGTTTTTATTCATTATAGACTTAAATTTTAGTTGTTTGATCATCTCGTATTATGTATTTGTTTGTTATTTCATTGAAACAGTTTTGTCAATTAGTCTAATAAAGTATCCCTCAAATTACTAGTCCTTACATTATTAATCATCAATGATTGATTAGTGTATTATCATAATTGATGTTATTAATTGCATAGCCAAGTTTTAGGTTTAGTTGGAATTACGTTTTAATAAGAATAACAAACAAATCACGTCTATATAAATTGTAATTTGATAGAACCTAGGGATGCAATTCCTTTGCTTACCCATCTTTTAGTTTTGTCTTTTTAAGCATTTCTTTAGTTTAATTAAATCTCATCACATCTATTTACAAATGAGACAATAGTTTGGTATTAGTTTAGTAACTTAGTTAAATAATCAAACGAAACGTATAATATTGACCACATGCTCCTCGAGCATATGATACCTTACTAATTCTAGGATGACCCCAAGAAGATTACATCGTGGTTTGGTCATTCCATATACGGTTGAGGATTGAGAATGTATTAAAGATATAACTCAGTTCTTAGAGGGTTTCAAAACCACAACTACAAAACCATTAGATGGTTTATTATCCAAAATTTTATTTGGTCCTTAATAACTATATCTAATGACAAGTAAATCACGTGAATTTCAAAATAAAAGCGATATGTTTGAGATAATGGTGGCACCCACTAAAGAAAATTTTAAAAATTATTCTACTAAGCTAACTCTCATTTTTACTTGTGCCCTCATTTTGAACTTGTGTTTAAATATTAACGGGGTTGAAACTTTCAAAATAACTTATAATTTGGATTCAGGCCATAAAAACCCATATTATGCAACAAATACAAAACAACAATTTCACAAATCTCTTCGTCTTCGATTTAGGTTTGATGATTATCTTTTAAAATATGGTATAACATCAAACGTTCACACGTCAAAGGCTTTAGGTTCAAGCAGATCAAATAGGAACCTGATTGTTATACTCATGCTAATAGCAAAAACACTAAGATGTGATGAAAGGGGTTTAAGAGAATCACTAAGTTCATTCTTCGTCAATGGGTTATAACGTCGCCCAACACATAAACTCTATGTCAAGGGTATTCATTACCACAAATAAAATGTCAAACAAACACAAAAAAAATCTAAAAGTCCCAAACCAGAACAACCAGGGCAAAACACATCGCCGAACCAAATAAAAAACAAACCAGACTAAACCAACATATGAAATAGAACACTATGACTTAAGAATACGAACACATCTCATGAAAGACATTAGACTCGATCTTGTGACTCAAACCACACACGTTAGCACAAAATAAGTAAAAACCACAGCACAATCTAAAAACAGTTGAGCACGATTTTCTTCCAAGTAAAATATATAATAAAAGGGATCGTGAACTCAACTCAGATAGGAGTATGTAAATCCAAAAATACCAAAAGTCACGAAACAACAACATTATAAAAGCAAAGTCATATTACTAAAGACCAAAATAATCCAATTGGTTGTAGTTCATGTAGTCAAGTCGTGATTGTACAACCATGAACTTAATTATCAAAGTAAGTACTTCATTGCATGTTCAAGTTCAGTGTCTTGTCTTTAGTGTTCATAATGTAAATTTGTTATGTTTGTTGTTCAATTCGCATTCTTGTAAAAGTCCATGTTTGTTAATGTTCACGTCTTAACAAGTGTTTAATGATTAAATCTATTCAAGTCTCTTATCATTAGACGCCTTATGTTCGATTGTTGTTCACGTTCAGTAACTTTTTAAATATATTGGCCTTGAAGTTTAGATTTTTGATGTAATATTTCAGCTTGTAGAGCTATGCACGCACTGATCTAACATAGGTTGCGTGGAGGTCAAAACGATAACGAAATGATACAAATTTGATGTTGCTGGAAAGCTAAGTTCTAAACCTAATCTCATGAAGAATAATCAATTCAAATGGATTATGTATGTGAAAGTTATGACCTTGTGAACACAGACTAACATTCTACCTAATTTTAAGATTAATAAATGATGAAGAACTCAAGACCACGAATTTTAGTTGCAAATCATCAAAAGACAACGAATAAAACTTAACAAAGAACTCAAACAATCTAATCTTCAACAAACTTCAATCTTGATGCTCGTTCTTGATCAAAACTTATGGAGATGGAGGCTAAATGATTGATTGCTATGCCTAATAATACATTTTAATCAACATTTAAGTTGTTGAAGTATTTTGGGAAATACTTTGATGATGTTTCTTGTGAAGCATCGTTAGTTTATTTATGTGTTTAAAACAATAATAACCGGCAACATGAACACGTTAGGTCGGAATGGACCGGGTCAAAATGTGTCGTTTTAAAACATGATCATTAGTTCAGGTCGGAACAAGTTCGAGTCAAGATAGGTTTTGGTTGGAAAATGATGTTGACCACTAAGTAGTCTCTTATGTACATAACTAGCTCTGTCCAGTAAGCCATTGGCATACATATTAAGGTGATCAAGTGTGCAGATTTAGCCGTTAAAGCAACAAGACAATTAACAATTGAAATCGATAAGTTGTTTTCACATGAAATCCGTTGTGTTTCGAGAAAATGTTTGTAGATAAACATGATATTATGGCTTTGATTTGATGTGTTCATTAAGAAGATGATGTTTTTTGTATATACTGTGCTCGTTCCAACCCGTTGGTATTTTCTCTTTTCTTACTCTAGTATATAAGATTACAAAAGAGTCTTGTTAGATCCAAACATGATTCTTTATTTACTTAAAACCCTTAAAAACTTATTTAATTCAATGGGCTTATCATCATCTGTGCAGTATAATTGTTTTAATGATAGAGATCACTCACCCCGAAGCAATTAGTTAGTAATTTTCATTTTTGTTTGCAGTAACTTTAGATATTACTTAGAATCTCATTATATATTATACACTCACCGTTGGTAGAAATCATCTCAGCCGTTGAATCAAGCTGAAATCAAATCCTGTCAGTTTAAACTCGACGGTTTTGACGGTTACAAAGTGGTTTACGGAGGTTATCTCACCCCCTAAAATGTTGCGCTTATTAAGGTGCGGTTATCAGCTTTTAGTGACAGTTACTGTGTTTTCCTCATACGCTCCCACGTCGCACATGCCTCGTCTTATATGATGGTCTTTTAGAGAAGAAAAAGAGAGAGAACACACTCTAAATTGAAAGAAATTGCCTTAATGGTTGATGTTTGTTTGATTTAATTATGTAGACTGTCATATCAAAATTAAACGAAGCATTGTCCATCAACTCTCAAAATTAGACGAAGCATTGTCCATCAACTCCTGTGTAGAAGATTTCAAAAAAAAAGATGTATGAATTTGATTTGCCAAACAAATAATTATCTATAATGTTTATTCAAGTTCTGTTTTTTTGTTAATACTTTGTGATTTAATGATGTAGTCGGAAACAAAGAGATAGATAATTGAGCCTGTTGATTCAACAAGAATACCAGGATTAATTCTTCTAACTATCGTTGATTCACAAAGAATACCGATAATCAGGGTTTACACTAACACACACTGTGATAGAGAGAAAAAAACAGATTTTTCATAATTCCAATAATTTTTTTCCCATCTCTTACAAACATATAAAGAAACAAAACCAAATTCAAATGGGCCACAAAACATAAACATGCCGAAAACTGGGCCAAATGTAAAGTTCAACAAAATTTAAAAATAAGACAAAAACGTAAATAACTTATAAAATAAGCCGTTTTTTGGCCGAAACGATGACCCAAACCGCCTACGGAGACTTCTAGCCCAAGTTATGCCTATTTCAGTGAAGCCCCTTTTGATAAACGATCTTGGGCCTCCAAAAAATCTACTTGATCATCCACACTTGAGTCCACGTCATTTAACAATTCAAAGCGTGAGTTTTTGCTATAATATCCATTTATCTTCTATATGTCAACATTTTTCTTTTGGCGGTCCTAGATATAAGTTTTTATGATTTTACTAATCAAACCTATAATATCAACTTGAGATTATGTTTGCCAATACATAGGAGACTTATTAGCTGCAAGGTTGTTGATTCTTAAACATGTTCCCAACACTGAGTTGTGATTGTCTTAACATGTTATTTTGACCGTTTTGACTTTGATCTCTTTTAATTTCATATTACTTTCAGCTTTTCTAGACTATACTTCGTTAAGAATATGCGAGTTATGGTGATTACCCTGTTAATCGACATTTGAGTGTTCATTTAAACCTTTGACTATTATGTTTTGAGGTAATGAATGGTTTTTGTTTGTATACGCATGCATAGTCGTAATTTGTTATGGATCATACATATTATCTGTCTTTTCGCGCGTTTCTTGACGATTATTTGATGTACTCAATTTCTCAGCTTTTATGTGATCTTTACCTGTGTGTTGTATGTCGTATATTATAATTGCTACGGTTATTGTTTTCCTTACTGAGTCGGTGGTCTCTTCGGAAGCGGTCTCTCTATCTCCCAAGATAGAGGAAAGACTCCCCGCCAACTATCCCTCTCAAACCCTGCTCTTGAGTGGGATTTACTGGTATGTTTGTTCGGTCTCTCTATCTCCCAAGATAGAGGAAAGACTCGCCACCAACTACCCCTCTCAGACTCTGCTCTTGAGTGAGATTTACTAGGTATGTTTGTTTGTTTGTAACCTAAACTCGTTTTTGACGCCTCTCACCACATTTCTCTTGCTCTCTACTGTTCATTGTTTGAAAAACTTGTTAGTGCACTTCGTATCATTTTGTATTTTGTGTCACAAGATTTGTTTCTTGTGGATTTTTAGTACTAATTTCACTACATATTATTTTGGCTCCTTCTAACTCCAATTATATGTAAGAAGCCAGGAATATTTTCTGATGCTTGCAATCTTTTTACTCATTGCTCATCATCACTAACTACACTTTATGAAAGAATCTTTACAATACTTTCCTCGTGATGTGAAATTGTAATTTTCCAACTTTGGCCCTTTCTATTCGATCTTTTTGCCTTTTTTGGTGAAAATATATTTTTCACTTAAGACGTAAATTTTACATTGAGTTAAAGCAAACCAAGATAGCCATATTCTTAGGTATAAATTATTATTATAGTAAAAAAATATGTTTAAAGTATGTTGTTCAAATTGATGAAAGAATCAAAATACGTTGGTATTTCTTATTATTATTAAGGTTCATTTGTATTTGATTATGTTATATTATTATGAGATTGTACTTTGTTTCAACCATTTTAGGTTATTTAGATTGTTAGTTTAAGAGACTAACAATAATTATTATCTAGACTGTAAGCATCACATACAAATGCATTACACATATGTCACTCTCTTCCAGTTAAATTGATTTTATAAGAAATTTATCCCCCCATATAACTTTTTTTTACCATTACTTTCTCTTTACATTTTGCGGTGTATGTTTCCTAGAAAATTTATAGCAAAATTTAGGGAGTTATTAGCTCAACAAGGAAAAACACTAACAATTAATATGAAAACAATATAATCTCAACCACTCAACCAAACTATAGAAAAAGAGACCCCTCAATGGACAAAAAAAAGTGTGTATTGTCGATTTCTTTTTTCATTGGTGCCAATTTTTTAATAAGGAAGAAGGTTCTTTGATTTGGATGTATGATGATGTATTATATATTGTAAGCTTATTAATAAAACTTAATAAGAGTAATTTGAAGTCAATTCTATAAGTTGAGGCAGGTATATGTCACTCCAACCCCCAAGATTTTGTTGGGTTTACTTTATATATACATCATTATCAAAGATAACAACCCCTAATAAATATGGTAGGGTCTCACTCTTATGATAATTTCAATTTTGATTGTGACTGAGAGCCGATATTATTGAAATAATGGTATTGAATTATGAAGTAATGCATTGTATTTAATAATAGTCGGTGGATAGACAAGTTGTGGTTTCTAACGTTTAAGTGAGTCATAGGTTTTTATAGCGAAAATTTCTAGCTAGAGACCTCGTATCAAGCTAACTTATTCCTAAAATTAAATGACAAGCAAGTGGAATAGTCAACGTGCTAGTAAGTCGACTTCAAGATCTAATGTGTCGACGAGGGACTTGAGTACACATCAAACAATTTTCTTTTAGGTGGGGTGATCGACGGACGTTGAAACATGGACTCCACCTTAAAGAAAATTGAGAATTTGGAGGAATATTTTGGTTAAAATAATGATATAAAATGACTATAAATAGTATATATTGTCTAGCTCGTAATAAATTTTGTAACACCCATCTAACCTTAATAATTTGATGTGACTTGGGAGACCATACATACATAAAAGCCATATATGACTTATATGGAACATCCACCCATCTCTCTCACAAGGCCATTGGCATTTTATCATATGAGGATGTTTTTGTGTTTACAAGGTAGAGGGCTAAATGTATTATTTATGTTCAAAGTGTTTAACTAAACAAGTCAACCTGTTAACACGTAGACCTATTTCTCAAATAATACTTTACATAATTTAATGGTAGTTTTATGATTTATAAATCAATTAAGGTATTAATTAACAATTTGTATAAAAGTCAAGATTTTGTCCCTAAAAAGGTACACAAAGATCATAAACAAATGATAAAAAAGGAGATATTGAACCCTTGTGAAAAGAACAAGACTAATCATGTAGTATAATAAAATAAGTACCATATTTGGAAGCTAGCAAGAGATTATAATAGTGTTTAATGGTACACAAATAATTGAGATATAAATCATTACTAGAAGCCAAAAGACACAAAAAATAGCCTCATCAAGCTCTACCAGTCAACTCCAACACAGACTCTTGCACCAACTCCTCTAGCAGCTTCCTTTCAATTTCATTTCTTGTATTATCACTTCCATTCTCAACCCCTCCACCCACCCCCCACCCACCACCTCCTTCATCACCACCATGCTACCGCCGACATACCCGTCATCCCAATCACACCTCTCCTCCAGCCATATCCATTCTTTTATCTGACCGCACACTCGGTCCACCAGTGCAGTTGATGGCATTGTCATGTCAACTACACTTTTATGGGCCCAACTGTAGGGCCCACGGCTCGCAATATCTATCAACACCTCGTTGACACAGTCAAACACGAGTTTTGATATTGCTGTGTGATGTCTAAGTTTGGCTTGATCAAGTATAGGTTCCTTTTGACATAGGTTCATGTATTTGTCTCTCAATGATGGGTCTAGGGGGCTTTCAGGTGAATGCAATTTGCCTATAAACGATTTTGATGGTGTTTGACTAAAACCCGCTACTGATAATAAGGTTTGAACATAGAATAAACATTCTTGTTCTTCTTCCTCTGGATGTAGGGGTGTGGATGAGGGTTTATTGGAGTACGGTGTGGCTAACCCCACAGAATCATCCCACGATAGCGTTCGGGCTATGGATCCGATTGGGGGAGATTTATCAATCAAATTGTATCTCATGGGCTCTACTGTTAATACAACAAAAACATTAGTTGTGTCCAACAAATGTTGATTATTGCATATCATGTGAAGATTACTGAACATTCTGGTAGAAAATATACATAGGCGAATGGATTAACCTAAAAGATTTAACTAAAAAGGAGATGGGGACATGAAATACAGGATGAAAGTCATCCAATTTGCCATCTGGTGTATGAAAAAAAAACCTCCTTAACCATTTTATATAAAAATTTAAATATTATTTTTGTAATAATATAGCTTTGTAATCATATTTAGCGCGTGTTTTATTTATAAAATAAAAAGCAGATAAAAACATGATTTTGTCTACAGTTACTCAACCCACCCATTCCAGTGACGATTGTCTAAAGGTGAGAGTAGTTCATGAAACTTACCATATTTATTCAGCTTCGAATTCTGATGATAATTTGTTGTATGGACATCTTCAAACTGTGGTTCCAAAACCGAAATAGGGCTTGGTTGATCCTGATTTGCAATGTGGTTTCCAGGAAAGTCGGGTTTTGTGAAAGAAAATCCCCCCTGTAATAAGCGGTTATGAATCCTTCAGAAAATGACTCCAAAATCACAAAACACACTTGACAGTCACAATTAAATCAAAACTAAGAACCCTAAGTAAGTGCATACAACTTAAGGAAGAAGCAATACCTCGGGTAAAATAATGCTTTTTTTTACACCAGAACATGAAGCTTCTTCAGTAACTATGCCACGAGTGCATTGAGATCCTTCAATGTCAACATTTATTGGGGGAAATCTAGTAGATTGAGGTACATCGTTAGACGGGTGACACTTCTCTTTACTAGATTTCTTATTCTTAGAAAAAACAAACTTGAAACTCGCCCCTTGAAAGATGATGATTTCACAAGCTTTTCCTTCACGACATCTTTAGCATCATCTGCCTTGTCTTTCAAGGTACCTGAAACTTCTACACCAAGTTTAGCTGGAACAGATTTTGATCTCAAAAGGTTTCTAGAACTTTTATCACCATCTTCAGCTTTGTTCGAATCACTAATTACATGATTTTCCTCAGGTTTTATTGATTTCATCAAATCAGAAAGAGCAAGCATATCACCCAATGTACTTGAGGTTTTTTGTATTTGTCTCTGTTCTATAACATTCTTATTTGATGACACCATCGCCCATCTTTCAGAAAGCCGTTTCTTAGCTTCCTACAAACAGAGGACTCAGGAGAATAAGATGTGCGGCTGGATGAAGTACAATAATGACTATTAAAACGATTAATATAATCCCAAGAGTGTCTAGAAGCTGGTGAAACGACTTCAGAATCACTAAGATTCCCTGTTGCATAATCAATCTCTGATTTACAATATGAACTATCATCACCAATATAACCATTTGAGAGTACGGAAGAAATTAGGGTCTCATCTCTTCTAAGCCCACTTAAATCATCAGAAATCTCATTTGCAGTCTCTTCTGGATCCCCATCAAATACATCATCATTTGATGTCAAATTAGAAGGTGATGAAGAAACAACTTTGATATTATGAGGTTTCACAGAACTAGGTTTCAGTACCACTATGCGAGTGGGCTGGTTATCATCAATTTCGCAGCATTCAGGAGTAAACAAAATATCAGAACCATTTTTAGTCCATACATGTTTTTCATTGTCCACCAACTTAGAGGGTTTCAGAATCGTGATCCTTCGAGATTCTGGTGGCGGTGGGACGGACTGTGAGAATAAAGAATTAGGTTCTTGTAGAAACTTGAGAAATGCATCTTTATTGGAGCTTAAAACTTCTAATGCATCTTGAAACTGCTTTGTTTGCCGGAGCTTTTCATCAGTTGATAATCGTTTTGCTTCCATGAATTTCTCACGAACAAGATCCATCTTTCGACTGTCACTACATTTTCCCTTTTGTGGTGAATCATTTTGACATATTTCATAAACATCTTTATATTCTCCTTGCTCTTGGTACCGATTGATCTCATGTTTTGATTGTGTGTTCATGAAGCCATGTTCTTGTTGCAAAAATTCTAAGGATCCTGATTTGCTCCGGCGTGAAGCTGAAACAAGTTGATGTTGATGTGGCAGGCCATCAAGCCCCATAAGTTTGGCAACCAAATTAGATGGACTTTGCTTTGACTCCTCTTCCTTTAACATTTCTTGGGCAATAAGCATCTTTATGGGTGTTCCGTTTGACTTTCTATTTGATGGAGATTTTCTCGAATCGGATACAATCTGCATGCACCAATACTGAATCAGTAGCGCTTCGAAAGTTTTATCAAAATTATGAAATTAACTAATATCATGATTTGAAGTCATTACCCCTTTATCATCCATCTGATCATCAACTAGACTTGATCTCGTCACATCTGATTGCCTCCTAGAGAATGAAGAACCTGTTTCAGTTTCATATCTTGTCATTAACAACATCCATATGAAGAGTCATAAATCAAAGTTAAGATAGATTGTTACCGGGGTGTTATTTATCTAATGACAACATTCTCTTATGAAATGAGCATATTTGATGGGTTATCAATACAACACAATAGTGGTATGTATGTGCATTTAGATATTTCATCATCATCTATCTCATGAAAAGAGTATGAACTAAAGGTAAAAGATTAAGAAACTCACCATCATGATGTGGTTTGTCTGTAAGAAGCTTGTTCCCTCCCACACTAGTATTCAAATCAAACAAGTTCACCATTCTACCCAAGCATCCTGGAGTAGGTTTTTCAGGATTTCGATTTCTTCCATTTTGAACCCAACTCATTTTTACTTTTTATACCTGTGAATATCAGATTTAACAGTTAGCAAACCACAAAAAACAATGAAAACATATGATTTTTAAAGAGGATTTTGCATTTCTCAAAAGTAAATAAGCTAAATTTATTTATAATTCTTTAAAGAACAGATCAATCAGCAAATAGTAGGTTTAGAGGAGAATATGATGTTGAATCAAAGGCATCTCCATTGCTAACAGAGTAGCAGTCATCAATCATTAAGAACCCAAAAATGAATACTAACTTACAAATAGTACATACCAAAATTAGAGCAGAAAAATGAAAATTCATAACGCCTACCTGATGATTCTGTATGTGAATCAAATTGGGGATATCATCAACTAATTCAACAGTGTTGGAGGTTATAGGTAAGAGAACCAATACATTGACATACCATCTACACCATAATATAAAAGGGAAAAACAATATAACAACAGGGACAAGACTACTGCAAATTACACAATTTCAGCATATTCACATGAAATTTCACATCAAAGAGTCACCACTTTGAACAGGGTTACAAAATACAGTTCAGAAAATGGAAGAAAAAAAACAATAATAATAATAACAATAATTCACACAGCCAAACAGACAAAACAAAACCACCCCACTCGTTCAAATCAACATCATTATTTAATCAACAGAATCAAAAGCAAAAGCCCTAATTCCAATTCACTTCAAATCATCTCAAAATCCACATGATTAACCCATCACAAGATCATTTTCATTTTCTAAAAAGCTGCAATTACAGAAGAACAATAAGGGAATCTGATTCTGCTTTCACCTCCAAAAAGCTACACGAGATCAGAGAAGAAAATAAAACCAAAAGTAGCTTAAAAAGAAGAAAGAGAAAGAGGCGTTTAGAGTGAGAAACTAAAGAAACCGTGAGATCAACACCTTATAGTGAAATTGTCGCCGGTGGATGGCCGGAGAGTGACATTCCGGTGGAAAACCGCCGGAGATTCGCCGGAGATCCGTCGTTGTTGAGATCAGTAACCACTTTTGATTACACGAACACACACACTCGCAGGTGAGAGAAAATAATATGTGAATAAAAACAGATATGTTGATAATAAGAAACCTATATTTAAGTAAATATAAGTTTTGATTTTGTTGTAAAGTCCTTATGGTTTTTTGTTATTGTCAAAAAAGGACTCTTACATTGTTGAGTTCTCATCTATCACTAGTTTGATTTATGTGGTTATGTTTTGCAAGTAAAAAGTGATTTTATGTTTAGTTGTACTTATTTATGCTAAAGTGTTAGTATAACGTTTCAGGTTCAAACATGATTTAAAGGGGTTTTTTCAAAGTGATAGGTTTTCTTTTTAATAATGTTTCTGGGTGATTCAGGTTTGAAACGTTAAAATTAGTATAGACGGTTAACATTTTGTCTTAAAAAGTTTCACTCGGGTATTAGTGGTAGTTTTAAATTTCGTTACAAAAAAGTTATGATAACTTTGGTCAACCTTAAACATTCATTTAACCATGAAAATGAGTTCATTGGATATGTAGATAGGTATCTTTTTCAGATCTTTATTTTGAATATAATTTGAACCATGGGTTATTGTGATATTTTTTGAGCCAGATTAAATTAAAACGTCGTTAAATGGCAATAACATAAATAATAATAAAAAACTAGTGGAAACAACTATAAAAATAATATGATGAGAAAATGTACTTTATAAAATTTAAGTGGTTTTGATCAATTTAGAAAATAGAGAATATGAAAAGTAAGAATAAGTTTTTTTTACTCAAATGATTTCTAATATACTTATATACCCATTTATATATGCATATTACAACATTTGACTTTGAAGTTTCGAGGTCTTGAATAGAAAGGAAACACCTTATCTTTAGGACATTCTTTGACTACAACTAGCCTAAATTTGATTTGAACCTTGGACCCATATCACTTACCTTATAACAACATTTAACAAGTGTTTGTTTTTATTATGTTTTGTTTTTAAAATGTAATAATGAATAATTATATTCATTAGTGATTTCTTTGTAAGATAATGAAAAAAGTAATTACAAATATTTTAATCAAAACAAATGAATTATACATGAGCAAAGTTGTTCAACAACTTTTACAAAGAAAATACAATGTAAATAAAAGGAACCAATGGTTTGAAAGTTTGTATATATTCAAAGGACCTGTTATGTAAATCACTTTCTATATTATTAATTCTTGGTTTAGAACCGTTGAGAGCGGTGACGTTGACCCCCAAAAGCTTCATTAACCAACAAGTATCATGGCCCTTTGAAAACATTTACGAAATGATTGAAAGATATAAAATATACATTAAATAATATATATGTGTTAATTTTTATAACTCATATACCCTATAAAATCACTTTCTATATTATTAATTCTTAACACAGTATGTTAAGAATCAATATATACCCTATAAAACGTATATATATTGCTTTTTTTAATTCATGACATTAATAAAAATTCTGATCGGCCGAACATCCAACAACCACAGTAAAATCTTATATATTTTCTATTTATTTGTAATATTTTTAAAAATTTATCATCTGGGTTAAGCTTTTTTCTTAGATATATCTTCACATTTAAAATTATGTTCAAAATATTATCCTAATCATAATTCATGATCTTATAATATTTCGGATAACAAGCAAAATGATTATTTTAACAAAAGGGTTTATTATAAATAAACATTATATATTTTTCTTCTGTCTCTCTCTTTTATTGGTGTCCTAACAATGAAATTGGGTGTCCGTAACTTAAATTATATTTAAAAAAACTCTTGCACTCTCTTTTTATTTATTAGTTACGTGGTATATAGCTCTAAAATATATGTAAGTGTTAAATATATTTAAGTGTTTATAAGTCTAAAATATTTTTATATGTTTAATTATTAAATTATTAATTAACTTACCTAATACAAATCATAAGTAACGTTACAATTACCGGCATCCTTTTCATTAATTTATTTTCCCTTTATACATTTGTCTTGTACCATCTTTTTTTTTGTTTGTTTTATTAGGAAAATAAAAAACTATCATCAGTAGGATCATATACGCATAATTGTGCGATTATTGTTTCTGAAAATTAACTAAATGACAAGGAAAACGTGGCATTTGTTTATTTCCTTGATAATTGATATATATCGCGTTTTCTTTCATGCTTCCAATTTTAGTGATTGCTAAATAATCTAAGTTTGCTTTCTTAAAATTGATAATAATACATTTAATCTTCCTACTATAATAAAAAGTAAAATTAAGGTGTTAAATGTCAGCATCATAATCACTATCACTAAAAATCTTATCATTTTTATCCTATTAAATAATTAGCTTAATTACTAATAATATTTTTTATAATATTTTTTATTTTAAAAAATAAATTAAGAAATAAGTCTATTTATTAAGGTAATGTCTAAATAAGTTAATATTTTTAAAAGTCAATTTTTAAAAACAAAATATAATCAAATTTGAAAGTTGTAGTAAGAAAACTTTTAAAAATGATATTTTATACAGTTTTTTTACAACAAAATGTTTATCTAAAAAAATTTTAAAAAAATAAAGTTGATATCACTGTTTTATTCTTTATAATTATTTGTTATACGTAATTTCAGTTATATCGTATCTTAAAATATTATTTTATAATTAATAAATTTATTATATTAATATTTTATTAATTCAACTCATGTAATACATGGGTTTTTACTAAAATTGATCTAAACTATAAAATGATTGATTTCGTGGTATGCTTATATTGAAAAAATAATTTTAACTTTTATAAAATTACATTATTAATTATGGTAAAAAAAGCATAGCATAAAAGTTTACTCTATAATATTAACAAGAAAGTATATCTTCTTGGTTCATTTTATGCTTATTAAACAGAACAATATTAATTAAGTCACAACTGATCATTTTATTCTCTCGCTCATCTCATTACCTAGATCATTATTATATTTTGTCCAAATATTACTTCCAAACTAGTGGTTCTCCAAGTCGCGCGTTGCGCGATATTAAAACAACTTAAAATGGGAGATGTATTCAGTCGTCAACCGAAGGCTCAGAACATGCTACCAGTTGTGGCCGCATAGAAAAACCGATGCCACGCCTAACAAAAGAGTATGATTTCATCATGGCCTTCGACATGGTAAACAAATCAACGTAACCAACCCAAAATACAACAATACATGTCAATAAGCAAACACAATATGCCATAAAGATAATATAATAATTTGATCATGGCTCAGAGTGGAAATCCAATTGCGGCTGCATGCTCAAATCGGTTGCCAAGCCGGGCAACCGAAACCATTTTCCAAATCTCATCACAGCCAAGAAAACTAGAACATCATTTTTAATATCAGACATAAGACAAACAGTAGTTCCATTGAAAACCCAGGTGAATCTAGTTTCGTAAAGAGTCTCAGATGATCAAACCCGCATCATCATCATTGACAACATGATAAAAAAAGTTTCAGGTGAGTCGGGGCTCAACATCATCGACATCCTGAAACAAATCCCATGATTGCATCACCAATTAAAGGGCCTAACAAATACAAAAATCGTTTTAGGATTTCACCACAGCCATCACCTGGAACAGACTACAACCATCACCCGCAACAAACCCTGACCATCCACAAGACCAGATCCAAAACCTAGAACGTTGATGGCCCATCAACGATTGCTAAAGCCCCCCCCCCCCCCCAATCCAAAAGAACGCGTATCTATTCACAAAGGCGCACATGCAGCCTAAAGCAAAACCTAACACAATAAGTCGACGGTCAGATGCAACGGCATACCACCACGCACCACCGGTACAACTGGTGGTTGAGCAACAAGATCTGGCGAGAAACCCCCAAAAACACCACGACGACATCGGCGACAACCATCACCATCTAGTCCGGTTTCAAGCCAAGAACCATGAGATTCCAGAAAACAACAGGACCAACGACAAAGGCGACGTAAACGGCCGCTTGAGCCATGGACAACCATCGCCGCTACACCTCAACCATAGAGGGGAGGTGAAGTGGCAATAGAGCCAACGCAACAACAACCGCCGTTGTCGCCTTCGTGGTCGTCGCCTTTGCTATAGCCGGCCACCACACAAAACCCTAAAAAACCCATCGCCACCTTTAGTACGACCGACAACGGAGCAACCACCACAAGAACCACCTTTGGTGTAGGCGATCACATTGCAGTAGTGCCCGATGCAGGAGGTAGCGGTGTAGGCGGTGGCGGTACCGGTGCCGGAGCCAATGCCGCTGGTGATAAGAGAGAACACTTTATCTCTCTAAAAATGAAACGAATGGGACAACAAGGATGATTTTCCCTTTTTATCCCTCTAAACACATTTCGAGAAGTGCAATTTGCCAAAGTAAAGAAAGTTGTGTGGCAAAACTATAAATACACTCAAGATCTCTACTTCTTCCCTTCTTCTTCCCTTCTTCTATTAATATATAGGGTAATTAGAAACATTAGAACATACAAGCTATAGATTTAACCCTCAAAATATATTACTCTTTTGTTTTAATCATTTAACTTTTATCCATAGTTGTATATATTCAACTTACGTTTACACATTGTTGTAACCGTAAACATGTCATTCATGACGTGTCACTGATTTCACTTCTTGATCGTCTTTGAGTAATGTATCGTTTTTTAATATTTATTTTATTTTGCGTTCGTTGAATTAACGTATTCTTACCTATTTAATGTATACTAATTATCAACTTAATATTGTTTTGATTGTTGTACTATGAGCTTTAAATATTGTACATATCTTTTGTTTTTTTTTTCTTTTATTTTCTTAAAATACAATACTTTATCATATTTCACAATTTAACACCTAGAGTTTTCACTTTCCACTTTTTTCTCTTATACATTTCATCTTTTATAAATTTTCGTTTTACATTTCGGTCTACATTTTAAAAATTAATATGTTGTAACGTGCGTGTGTGGTTTATCGTATTACGCCTATATTTTCTTGTTTAACAACCCTGTCGCAACGTTCGGGTCATAAATTGACTTAGTTATTGTTTTTAATGTTTAACGTTTTTACGTCTATTTTCCGTTCAGTTTTATTGTATTCGTTTTTATATTTTTTCTAATACGAGATTTGCTGATGTTGGTGGTCGTTGAGGGTAATGTGATATTACCGCCACAATGCGAAAGCTTAATACTATAGTTTTACACACCTGCCGTAATGCGAGGGATTAATATCACTATTATTAAAAAATCGATCTAATAAAGTAGTCAAATTACCTCACCACTCACTCGTGGTAAAAAGTACCCACCGCCTTCCCCTCACCATCATCGTTCTCCATCAATTACAAGATCACGACCACCCTTCTCATCCATCGAACCCTTATCAAACTCAAACCTTAATTGACAACCGAACTACCACCATTCATGATTCACCATCGACATCCTCACCCCTATCGAACACATCAGTCTTCCTCTTATCTTTGTGCCAACATCATAACACTCCTTTTCACCTCCGAGATCCAACGTAAAACAATCAAATAAAAAAATAATACCAAAGGGTCATTGGCTTAGGCCGTATCAAGGTGTTAGAGTCCTACTCGACTATAATATTAATTACTAATTAAATAATAGAAACTAAACCAAACTTGACTAACTAGTCAACTTAGGCTTCTAAACTTCACCATATTAGAAATTACCACCAACAATCACTCCCTAAATTCTGAATCGTATTAGGTAGGTCATCTACTTCAAGCAAACATTGTACCATTGAGGTCTTTTCTCGAGCAATACTCGCTTTTCAACTATAATCATTGTTGAATCGCATCAGCCTCAGAAGATCTATAATATAGGATCTCTTCCGACTTGTTGATGACCCATTGCGCCCGACACCTACTTGCGGCTTGTGATCATGAATTCTCTTATATCTTTTCATGTTTTCACACCCTGTTGGTTGCTTGTAATCTCCTTAATTCCTTCTTTAATTTGTTTCTCTTTTGACACTTAGAGAGTTGATTTCTGCTAGAACATGAATGATCCAAAAACTTCGCAAATCCTTAACTTGACTCAAGAACCATTTTCTAGTATTATTATCGTTTGAGTTAGTATTATCGTTATCGTTAGAAATGTTGTTAATTTAAAAGTCGCAATGATAAAATCTATCTAGTTGTTTATGTGACGTTCATATAGACTTTAATCTACCAATATTGTTACTTTTAATTTAACAAATCAGATGACGGTGATAAAATCATTAAAAATGTGCATATGGTTCATATAGTCTAACTGAATTACATGTTAAAGGGTTTCTTAACAGTCAACCTAAAGTTTAGGGTAAAAAAATTACAATTAAAATTAAATAGTTATAATTACATAACTCATAAAACTTTAAAAAGTTATAGTATTTATCAACCCAAAACGATAAACTTAAATTGTTATTTATGTTTGTCGATCGCTTCTTCTAATTAAAGTTCAAAAGTTAAAAGTGTTACAACTAACGAAATACCACCCATCTTAGACACTAACAATTTAGACTAGCATTCTATCTTTCTAACAAATGTTTCATATTCACCATTCTAATAACAATATGTCATTAAATTCATGCCCCTTTGTTCCGGCTCTGCCACATATCGGTTTCTATTACAAAAAAGCTTATTTTTACTTGTCGTACATGACATATAAAATTAATAAACCAGTCCTACATGTCATATAATAATTATTTTCTCTAGATTTTATCAACTGACATGATCTTGCTATTAAGACGATAGTTGAAGGATACAACATCGCTCTATAACTTAATGATATTTTAGATCCACGATCCATTATCATCCATGCAAATTGGTAGATGGTTGCATTTAGTGAAGTTGATGATAATGATGATGATGTTGTTATATGGAAACATAATAGAAGGTGAGAAGGAGTACAAATTCATGTTGACACAAAAATGATATTAAAGAAATAGACACAATGCCACATATCTTTAGAGGACCATCCCAAAGAAATCTTTTGTTCGGTCATGAAGTAATGACCATTTATTATTTGTTTTTGGTTGTTTATGTTTATGGTTATTGTATGTATGAAAAATATGAAAAAGAATGCCTCGAAAACTTTTGGAATACAATGAAAACTTAAAGGTGTTTGGATTCTTCTTTTACTAATTTCTGTCGTAAAGTGAAAGTTATGTTTATCTGACTCCATTTATTAGCAAAGTATTTGATGGAGTTTTGTAAACTTTTATAACATGATACTTAGATTATTAAAAAAGGTTATGGTAAATAATGGTTAAACTTATGTATAATTTATAAATGAACCATTTGAGATTTTTTTTCGGCTTTTATAAACAAAATCAAATTAACAAAATATATATATATATATATATATATATATATATATTATATATATATATATATTACTGTATTTTTAGGGGGAAAAGTCAACCAGAAAAGTAATCAAAGTTGTGAGGAGCAAGGTGATATTTTTCTCTTTTATTAATCTGAGTGAAAATTCAAATTTTTATAATAGTGAAAGTCTAGTTTTTTTTATAAATCTAGGCAATTTCATATATCACCTTTAAACATGTTATATCTAATATTTCTTCAAAATCATGCTTAAAGAGTAACATATATATGTATTGACAACTTTTTGTTTTGAGAAAAGATAATATTTTATATGTTTTATTTGGCAATGAGAAACTTAAATATAATCATTCTTCTCTACAAATTTCTCTATATTAATCAAAATTAGAATTACACCCTGATTGAAAATATTATACCTAATCATCTTTTAAATATGAGTTCTTAATTGTTATTTTTAAACTACCGCCAAACTTTATAGAAAATATATTTGTTAACTAATTTTATAAAAGTCAAATTAAGCATGCATGCATGCACGCTTACTAATCAATCATTTGACTTAGCTTGATAGCTTCTATAGTGACATGTAAACTAAGCATGCATGCATGCTTAAAAATCAACATGCACAAGAATCATTATTTATATAAAATAAATTAGTGACTGTTTAATAATTTCTGAATGATCAAGTATTAAGCCAATAACAGATCTGAATCATTAAGTATAAAACCATAAAGACGTATGAACCATTAAGAGCTAATATATCGCTTAACTATCCAAAAGCAAATGCATGATCAATTCAGATAAGAGGTTTTAACTATTTAATATTAGACATTTTAATCATTCAGCATTAGTATAATGCTTAACCATTCAGATGCAAATATATGACCCATTCTAACATTTGTTCGCAAAATAAACAGTCTGAACCATTAATTGTTGAACTATTCAGATATCTAAATCATTTAGAGGTTAATTCATATACTGCCAAACAACCCCTTAGTATTGAAAGGGCATATTTCTCTTTTCGGTTAGTACTTCATTGAATAAATATGTGAATCAACCGAGTTAAACTACATTAGCTAAAAACATCTTTCGTCGTAGTGATAGAGCTTAGACATTTTCATAAGTGAGGGAGGCGGCGAGGGCGAAATTAAATTTTTTAAGGGCGGCAAACTTGTTATATATAAAAATCTACACTACCGGGCTAAAATTTTACACTACCAAACCAAAAATTAACGCTACTTACGAAAAAAAAGAGGATGAGGGCTCCTCCCGGCTCCTTTAATGCTTCTCCCATATTTAGTCGAATGAGTGGTTGATCCAATAATTTTATTAGAGGGGTAAAATAGATAAGAGTTAGGTTACATTAAATTATAAGGAAATTAAATTGGGGCATACTTATGAAATTGACTTTTTGAAGGACATGCTAATGAAATTATTAAATTATTAAAGTGTTTTACGCTTTCTAATTTTTATTTCCTCACTGTTAAGCCCAAGTTGAATGAGTCCATAATAGGCTAAAAGTTTGCCCCTAAAATAAATGTTCGATAATCCGCTCTGTTATTTCATGTTTCAACTAAATATGCATGTTTTTAAAGTATTCGGGTGCGTGCATACACATGCAGTATACGCTTCATTTAAGAGAACCTAATACGATTACAAAAGTAAAACGTTTGAATATAAGATGTATTCATGTACACTTGAGGATTAAAAAGTATGTTGTTGCAAAAAACATGATAGCTAACATCAAATCATGTTATGGGTTTAAATCCTTACAGATTCAACGATAGGTAACAATTAGGAGTAAATAAATTATGGTTCAAAATAAAGCTAACTTCAAAATGATGTTTCAAGAATTTTTGTTGCATTATTTTTTTATCAAGGCACAAATCTATTTTTATTGTATTTCATATTAAATCTATCTCATTTTTTTTAGGTAAGACTTGAATCCACTACCTTATAAATGAGAAGCATACATTTTTACCACTAGACTATATTGGTGGCCGTTATTACATTTTTGTATATTTGTATACATTTTGGAAACCTACAAAAATTAAAAGATAATAATGTTATTGTTAATTTCATAGTTTTAGTTACGTCAAAACAATAAAATTAGTAGCTACAAAGGCTTGAAACTGTAAATTGATGATTACCAAACGTTCATTATTTTTACATTTAGCAAATTGAAAAAACTAAAAATCGATGATTATTTGTTCTATAATGGCAGGGTGCAGGGCTTTTTCATGGTCGTGTCATTGTCGTAGAATGTTTTGTTTGAGTAGTCAACCCTTCAAATAGGGTACAAAGTCCTTTTGTAAAATATTAAAATTGCGACCACTTCTGTGTGGTTTGGATTTTTTTTAAAAAATAAGGTATTTAAAGATGGTGTGTTGACAAAAGTTGTTTTTCTCGCGTGATTTGGACATTAGGGGTATCCGATCCTGCCATGGGCGGGTTTTTGGGTCGGTTAACGGGATGTCACACTCAACCGGAACTCGCCTATCTCAAACCAGAACTCGCCTATCTCAAACCAGAACTCACTCTTGTCATAGGCGAGTTCTTGATTTTATTTTATTTTTAGATTTCAGCTTTTGCTAGGTGGTGTCAAATCAATTCTAGAACTCGCCCATGACAGGGGCGAGTTCTCGGATTTTCACATTCAACCTATTTTAAGTCCGAGAAGTCGCCCCTGTCATGGGTGAGTTCTGGAATTGATTTGACACCAGCTAGCAAAAGCTAAAATTTGAAAATTAAAAAAAAAATAATCAAGAACTTGCCCATGGCAGGAGCGAGTTCTGGTTTGAGTGTGACGTCCCGTTGACCAACCCAAGAACCCGTCCATAACAGGAGCGGATACCCCTAATGTCCAACTCTCGTAATAAAAACACCTCTTATCAACACACCATCTCTAAATATCCCATTTTTAAAAAAAAATTTGTGGTTTGTGAGTAACAACTGTATTAAAATATTAAATGATTAATATATAAGTTTTCTAAATATCCCATTTTTAAAAAGAAATTTGTGGTTTGTGAGTGAGTAACAACTGTATTAAAATATTAAATGATTTAATGATTTAAATTTATAGAGTATAATATTATAAATGCATACGCACGTTTATTACAAAACAAAGTAAAGTATCATATTTATCTTAAAACTTTTCTCTCAAGTTTTAAATATTATTTTTTAGTTGTATATCTGTCTTTTGACAATAACGGTGGTCTTAACATATAAACCATTAAAAGACAGCTTGAGCCATGAGAATATGTGATCAAACTTCAAAACATTTGCAAAAATATATTAACATAACTTTACAACAAGGTCGTAATAAAAATTAAATCGGTTTACTATAATTCATTGCAAGTACCTTAGGTGAATATGTTATTTTTAGTTATAAGAACATATTTTTATAACTTAAAAGACTAAGAGACCGATCGTCACATAAACAAGTTATATGTGATGGTTCACGCTGATATTGAATAATCATTCAGTTAAAAGTGTTATCAAAGACTTCTTTTTATATCGATACAGATTGTTGTTTACAAGGCAACTAAAAGTTTTAGACTGGTTGTAAACACTGTCCAAGAGGCGGCATGACTGGCTGTAGTTGCCGCACCGAAGACCACCTCCGATTAGAGCCATGAGAGTAGCCAAGGTAAATGTGCAACAAAACCTTATTTTTGTTCAAAAGGAGTGTTCATACATGGAGTGTCTCTATATATTATAACATGTTACTATGGGTTTTTCACTGATTATCAATTACCACTTATCTGCTTATTGGTTTTAAAAAAACGGACAATTGAATAAACAACTTCAAATCGCTTATTTAAAACATATTTCCATCATAAATTGCGCTACTGCACACCCTCAAAACAACTTATCTTTGTATATAAACAAATAAACGGATGTGACAAACGCTCCTTTATATGATGAGTATGGAGAATTCATCGCCACATACAAATTCAATCGATGCACTGAGTGATCAAAACTATGCATCAAGACGTAATTAAACACTCACAGAGACTTGCCTCAAGTTCTTAACGCATGGTAACACATATGCAGCATTACATCTATTAACAAACACGATAGCATTAACGTTAGAGATATCACATATGATGAAAGAGCCCCTAAACCTACACCAACCTTGGACCTAAAAGTGTTTTTTCAACCCATTTACTTGCAAAAGATTAGGTTAAGTTTTATCTTAAATGAATCTAACTGATGAAATTATCACCAAAGAATCGAGTCAAATAGTTTGAACGCATTGAAAGTCTCATATACTGCATATTGTTGTTTGAAGGTTAGATTATTGTGAAATTATATAACTTCTATAATCATAAGTTACACTAGTAATTAAAAAGAGATTTTAATTTGAAAAGGAAGATGGTTTCGAAGCAACCCAGCCCAACAGTGTCTCATTTGATGCACCTAAAAAATACGCATTTGACGTGTTACACAACCAATAGGTTGTACGTTGTGAGGCACATCATCTGACCATCAAGATGTCCCTTGGGGACAAGTGAGTGCGGTTAGTGTTTATGTTGGGAGTGTTGGATAATAAGGAATCAAATAATATGTTTCTACACGACGTCAATGACTTCGTAAAACAGTACCCAAACTATTCAACTCACGGGTCACAAAAGGAGACTTTCACATTCACCGCGACTACTCTAGCCATTTAAGCCCTGTTTTGAATTGTGTAAAAGCGATGAATTTTTCACATGGGTGGGTCCCAGAAGGGAAAAATATTGGGGTGGACAACCTATTTTGTGTAACTGAATATCTGAAACAAGTGACTGGCATTTAAATGAAACAAGTCACTGAAATGCACATTAAACTATTAGTATGACGACTACAGGTTTTATTGAAAATTCATATCGTGATTGTTATCTCCAAAGATTGTACTTCCGCAAATTAGACAGTTAAATGAATCACCTAGTATTTGTTCCAATTAAGTAAAGAGGAGCAACAAATAAACCGTTAAATAAATCACCTAATGTTAAGCCAAATGCCAACAAGTCAACAACTACAGGTATAATGGTTCAGCTGATACAACACACCTGGCGTAGAATTATGACTGTTTCGCCTCGGCCAGCAAAGCTTCAAGCTCCCCTTTCCTATGTAACTTCACCGTATCTGCACCAAATCATAAAATGACATTACAGATTTACAGTATTATACTAACCTCCTAAATCTTGACATCTTAAATATCAGCTACTATTATATATTTTTATAGCCATGATAACCTGTTACTGAAAACACTCATTCGATCCTGCCAACAGCCTACTAACCAACGAGATTGGATAATATACAACTCTCAAGGAGGTAAAAAGCAGTAAACAATGAAAGCTGGATTCAAACCTGAGACATCTGCTAAAGCCGAGGGACTAAGATTTGCTATTATTATACTAATATGATTTTGCAATCACATTCTATACTAATAACTATTCATAAGCCTTTTTTTAGAAAAGGGCCAAAAAAGAGTTGTGGGTTAAGCCAATCTGACATGTACTATTGGTTAAAAAGATAACAGACACCTCAATTCCTACCGTCTCTAAGGAGTCAATCTTATATGAAATCAAGACTCTTAAAACAACCAGTGTTGCAAAACCAGCCCTACGTGCCAATAATCGTGGATTAATCAGAAATCGGCCAAAAACCGGGCCCAGGCGGTCCTAATCGGCCAATTTCCAGCAATCCCGGCAGGATTCCAGCTAACCACTGTAATTTTCGGCCAGAACCTAGAAATTCCAACCAAACCTTGGAAATTCCGGCCAAATGTATGTGTATAAAACTGAGCATTTTTATTACATATAAAAAAGTGTGTGTGTGTATACATAAAACTGAAAATTACTTATAAAAAAATCCAATCCGATTAATCGTTAGTCGGTAACCCACTGCCCGACTAGCACCTAGAGAATATTGCAACCATGATAATAACTGTGAGAATCTGTCACCGGGAAAGTCGTAGGGTAAAACACAGCTTATGCAAGACACTTTGGCCTTAGAAGGTTAAAGAGGGAAACTAGTGGAAGATAGATTTAAACCTAAGACCTCTACTAGAGAAAGATTAATTTTCTTAGCACAAAATCCCATTAATTGGAACATCTGGGAGGGTCATATAAGTAAATTCCTCTACGAATAAAGATATAGATAATTACATATACTTCAGATTGTAAACTGAAATACGATTTAATGATAGCTTTTATAAATGGCAGTTAGGACAGTCATCCTTGTTTTCTAAGTGAATTTAAGCTATAAAGTACAACAATCAAGTTCATATGATAAAATATTTCTAGCAACATTTATGGATGTAACAAAATTGTAAAATCATATATAAAATATTTCTATAATATACGATTTTTGGTTTCATGTATTTTGATTTTATACGTGGGATTACACCGATCCTAACATAAACTATATGCCCAAATATGTAAATGATAAAACATGTTGCATAATCAAGCATAATGATATCCAGGAAGAATGAAACAAAAGGAATAGTTAATAGATGTATTAGAAAAGGAATATGTAAGTACGGTACCTGTACAGCCACCTATGTGTTTGCCTCCTGTTATCAAAGAACGAGATAAATTAACAAGTTAAAATTAAAGCAGAAATAATACACAACAGTAACAAATTTATTTCCATTTTTCATTTCACGGTCTCTTTTACGGGTATTGATGATATTGTAGAAGGTGACGGAAGGTCAGCAGTCACTGCATAATATTCAGCAGGAGATACAAATCCGGAATTGTGTGTACACTAAGAAAAAGATCTGTTTTCTTGGTGGCGAATTCAGTAAGCGAATGGGTTGGGTCAACTCTCAAAACACTTTGTCCAATTTTTTCCTTTATACCTTTATAGGTAATTGATGCATTAAAATATGATCACAAAGATACATCATTAAAAAGATACATCATTAAAAAGATACATCATATAACAATCGTTCAAATTGTTTCATAAAATAATCATAAAGGTGGTATGCGCTAAAAAAATAGATGAACATTTTGCGTCATCCATTTGATCAGTTCCCTTTACTTATTGACCTGTTTAAGATAATTCATAACCCAACTCACCAAAATATATTGAACGGGTCAAAACTGTCACCTCTAGGTACATACCATATCATGCACATTGGGTGCGTCCAATAAAATAAATTAGGCAATAATTGCTTATGAGATTCTTAATGCATCTCTGACATACCAACAAATACATTTGGAACCGTATGCTGCCCAGTTAGCCGTTCAAGAACCTTTTGTAACTGAGGCCCTTGTGCACCTGAAAAAATAAAAAGAAAATTATATTGAGTGTTTCTAAATCCTAAAATTTTATTTGCAGAATTAAATCTTTAAATCCAAAAGTATAGTGTGCCTAATAGTGAAAAAATTATTTATATTGTATAAAACTTCATATAATCACAGTTAAGCACCTTCAAGGTACAGAGAAATTGGATTTGTTTAGTTTTCTCTTAAAAAGAAAAGATTTGTTTATTCAAATGTGGTTATGCAGACTCCATTATAACATATATATGGCATTTGGGGTTTTATTAAAGAATCTCAACTACAAATATGTGCATATTACAGACGTTTTAAGTAAACCAGATGATGTATACACCTTTAATTAACATTTATCTAAAGAAAATGCTTCCCTATAGCAAAGATCTCTAAAGTCTAAACTAACATAAAAACATGACATAAATCTTAGAAGCTTACAAGGTGTTGTTCAGAACTCTAATTCATTTTCAGACATCTTCTCTATTGGTTAAGAATATGATTAACATTTTGCAACATGAAAAATTGAATGGCTACACCAAAAGGATGAACTCAATCCCAAACCCTAATTGAATGAACTTCTAAACCTAACAGATCATTCTCAACAAAGTTGCAGTTCACTTTGATTCTTTAAATCGAAAACAACAAAACAACTTCAATCTCAAACACACAATCCCCAATTTATACAACAAAGCAACACTTACCCATTTGATCCAACTCCACAACAAGCGGCTCCACACCAAGCCGACTGAACAACGACTTCACCTCAGAAGAATACCTTCAAATCAAAACCAAAACAAAAACCCACTTCAAAACAAGCCAAAACCCCCAATTCCAAATCAAAAAACCCTAAAAAACTTACGAACACCACGTTTTCGAATACACAACAACCGGATTCTCAGTGATCGTTTTCTTCACCGTCTCCTCCAATCGAGATCCGAATGAAGCAGTCATCGCGTGGATCTTGAGCGCACCGTGTCTTCTGATCGTTGAGATTGTTGTTGATGATGGTTTGTGACGATGAATGTTGTTGATGAATGATAGAGATAAAGGGGAATTGGGGAGATGTGAGATGGTGGTGGGTGAAAGAGATGCATTGGTGAAGGTTCTAGTGAGATGAGAAGTTGCTGCCATTGATGATTTTGGTGTATGTTTGTGTGTGTGCGTGTGTGTGTTTTTGTGACAGTTTTGCGACGATGAAGGTTTTCTTGTTTGCCTTTGCGTCAGATTTGAAGGTTTTCTTTGCGTAAAAGAAGACAAAAGAGACCAAAGAAAGATTCAAGAAAATGTTAAATACTTTAGATTGTCTGGTTAACAAATGAATAAATATCAATGATGTTTAAGATCATGAGTTTAAATATCGTTTTAAGCAAAATACTCATAGTTGAGTCGGAGAGTTTTTATCAGCAATGAGTTTACTTCT
Source organism: Flaveria trinervia (assembly GCA_025506515.1). Lineage (NCBI taxonomy): Eukaryota > Viridiplantae > Streptophyta > Magnoliopsida > Asterales > Asteraceae > Flaveria > Flaveria trinervia. The sequence goes on from CM046445.1 coordinate 97,755,931, forward strand.
GAGAGGATTGAATGACATCTATCATCCGAAGAAATATCGTACATTTGTCGTTTCATAAAAAAACAAATGAATAAAAGATTAAGAGGTTGTTTGGCAGCTTCTTAATCTGCCTCTTAATGGTTCGGACATCTTAATAATTCAACACTTAATGATTCAGACCTTTTATTGGTTCAGCACCTAATTATTCAAAAGTTGTCAAACAACCCCTAAATGATCATATCACATTTTTAAAAGAAGGTGTGAATACATATGGACTCAACAAGCTCGTTAAACATAGAATTAAATTTTAACTACAATATATTGTAGTATTGAAAATATATAATAGGAGAGAAAAAGAGAAAAGTATGCGGTTATATGTCTCGTCTTTGTGTGTTGTTTTAAAGCAATGATTGCAGATTATGGGAAATATTTTCGAAATGATAAAAGTTATATTAAGTTGAGGGTTGAGTTTAGGGTTTGGGTAAGAATGTAAACATCTCTGAGCCATGGCATAATGACATATTAATTGGGTTTATAAGTTGCAACTTTTCTTCGTTATTAGTTCCATGATTAACGAAAAAGGTCATGTTTAAAAGGGTGCTTTGAATGCGTGTATACTGTGATTGGTTGATAGACGTAATATGATGTTTTGACCACGTTTGTTGCACATCACACTCGCGTCGTCGTGACATGCTTAATAAACTTGTATGACATTTGAGAGATACACAGATGACAGCATGTCATTAATTAGGAAAACAAATCTAACAATAAGTAACTATATATTGATGCTAAACATTTTTTGGCTTGAACAAATTTAGTGACACAAAAAATAATGATCATTGATTTGTGTTATAGATTGATTTATCAACAAAACTTGTGTCTTGTAATATGTTCGGTTGTCATAATTTCACAAGAAATCTGCTTGGTCAAAAATTCTATTTCATTCTTATACCATATCACTAAACGATTGTGTAAGAATCCAAACATGATTTTTTAGTTAGTTCAAAATCTTTAATGACTTAATTGTTCGACCTGCTTGTTGCCACAAAGTTTATGTTAATAATGGATTCCGTAAAGATGGCTTCATTGCACACATAGCGTGTGATTAAACGTTAAGGAGGAAATTGGTTTGAAAGGAGTAAAGGACTGAACTTGAAACAATACATAGTAGACTAATCATGTATACACTAAGCCGTTAATTTATAACCCGAAACCAACCAAAAACCATTGATATCGACCTTCTTATTGTTTCTCTATTCAACGTTGAGAACTGATTCTAGAATGTTGGAGTGTTTGGATTAGAAATCATAAATCAAAATTTATTCTAATACTGAATTAGGATTTTGACAGGGAGTTCAAAAATATCTAAATCCGAAATATCCGAAATTTCAAATTCGGATTCAAATAGTGTTTTTAAGGATTTTTGAATATTCAAATATCCGAATTATTCGAAATATTTTTTATAATATTATTGAATAATAAATATTAATTAGAAATTTCATATATTTTCGGTTATTTCGTATAATTTATTTACAGATTTCCGAATACTTTTTCAATAAAAATTATTCAAGTTTACAAAATTTATTATATAGTACATACTTTTTTGAAATTTGGATATCCAAATTTAAATACTCTTAATTTGTACCAACCGTTATATGTGATTCTGATTTTAATGTTTGATTGTTTATGTTTGTTGGATTCTGATTTTGGTATTCAACGGCTGGAATGTTAAAAGTACAAGTGTGAAACCAACTTTAAGACCCAAGTGATAGCTAAGCAGCTTGAGGCTTAAGTGATGATTCTAGTACAGGATGCGTTGGCCCGAACCTAGCGGAGGTTGCGGGCCAGGTTGTGTTGCCGGTTTCAGATATTTCTCTCATGCTGGATTCAAAGCAAGTGGCTTCAGTGTGGCATAATCTTGATGGACATTTGGTAACTTGAATGAGGCGAAATTCAAGTTGCTTTCAAGTAGCATGTGGTAGATGTTGTTGGCTTGTTGCAATTCAAGACGATTTCTCATCTGGGAAACATTAGATTTAGCATGATATTTTTGTACCCAGTGTTTATGCACAACTACGAATGCAGCGATGTAATTTAACTCAAAGATAGATTGATATAGATACCAGAATATTGAGCTACAGATATCAAGAAGATAGTGAAATCGTGACTATGAAAAAGGTGCCAAACGAGGATCTGTGAGATTTGGAAGACCAGCACGAGCTCCTAAAGCTCGACATGCAATAGCTGCCTGTAATCATTCAAACAGAAAAGAGAACTGATGAGAACATATTTGAAATGGCCCATCATATATAAAAAAAAATAAATTATATGCACCCGCAAATTTAAAAAACATGCCCTTGCAGAGGAAATCATATTATCAAACTTTCGTCATTTGGGTAGTTAAACCATAAAGGTAACCATGATTACATAGATGGTCTGTATGTAGAGTTTAATAACTAATGTACACATAGATACCTTCTAGACATAGTATGTCAACCGTATGAAACTGATGATGGGCCACGTGGCACGTATAACTGACCATGTATGCCACTTATCAACTACTTGCATGGATGTATGTAATATATAATACAGTTTGCATGCCAATTTTTTTAGAATTGCTTCACATGGAAACAAGATTTAAACTAGTGCTAAACCTTTCAAAAAGAGTTTTGAATTACCCAAGTAGGGCTGCAAACAAGAACTTTTATCAAGCAACGTAATATTGGGCTCAGGCTCGTTGGAGTCAAGCCTTTATCATGTTCGAGCTTGAGCACAAAAAAAGAGCTCGAATATATGAATTGGGCTAGAGCTTACAAGGGCTCGGCTCAAAGCCTGAAATTATTTATCAAGTTTTCGAGCCTTATGTAATTACATAGATATTGGAATTTTCAAATGATGCTATTGTTGGTTTTATATTGTTTTACCTTATCTAAGAAGGATTATCCACTTGCGATCACTTTTGCTATAATTTTTTATATAAAACTGAAATGAGTTATATTTTCAAATATAGTTTTATACATATACTTAATAATAAGTTTGCTTATCAAAACTAAAATACTCGAGTTGCTCTGAGCTGACTGTTGAGCTCCTGCTTGACTCATATAAAGCCCCACCTAAAAGGCCAGGATGAACAATTGTGAAACTTTGATATTATTAAATACTAAGTGACGTCTTCCTTCTTACTTAAACTACCAAGTCCAGAAAATTTTGAATATTAGTCTGATGGCCTAAAGGAGAACTTAAATGGGAGGCCTACATAGCATTTTCCAAAAAGAATAAATGCATAAGATAAAACTGATGCCAACTGCAAATTTTCGCAACCAAAAACTTAAATGTACTGACCACTTGAGCTGCAAAAGGTAACATCTGCTCTGGGGGCTTGTTGGTGCAAATGCCTACAAACAACATGAACAATAAGAATTGTCAATTTAATCAGCTGCTTGGGACACTTGGTGATTAGCTTTGTGTGCCATCATTCAATTATCCAATTCCACTTTTGACCTTGTGAAAAGTAAAACCTTATCCTTCACAAGGTTAAGTTTAACATAAATGTTCTTATCGGTTTTAACATAAATGCCTTTATTTGTAATAATAATGGTTTACGATAAAACCTAGTAATAGTTTTTGACAGTGGGGTAGGACCTATAGTTTATATACTTGCAGTATCTGATTGTCTAGAGATGATTATTGAAGAGTAATGCACTTATAATGAAGTGAATTGGCCTTGAAAAGATAAATAATTTAAAACCTGATGAAATGAATTGGTAATAAATAAATACAAACCATATAGGACCGCTCCTATAAATGCATCCCCAGCGCCTGTTGTATCCACAAGCTCTGACTGTGGTATCTTTTCAGCTGTACCCAGGAATAGCTTCCCACACACAGTCCCAACTCCCTTTGCCCGCAAACTTGTAACCTCCTGAAGCACAATGTGAAGTATGCACCGATATTATAGTTATAATTATCTAAAATATATCTCATATGAAATTTGAAATTCAATTGTACTATTTACAGTCTACTAAGAAAATTGTTTCAACCTATGACATATTCCTCTTTTAGCTATCTATGAGTTGACCCATTTGAGGTAAAACACAGCCCAAATTGAGCCTTCATAAGTAAATGGGTCATAAATATGAGATGCATATTGTAAAATAAAAATGGGACATATAATAGTTAAAGATGCCAGTCAAAAAAATATAATAGTTTAACACTTAAAGATGTAACTACCGAGGAAATGCATGATGGGGCAGTTGTGCTACTGCCAGATTGGCATCTTAACTTCTCTACTAACTCATCTGCATCTATTTCTTCAGCTTGAACACTCTCTCCTGGAAGTGATTTATATCAAAGGCTGTGTTATGCTGTAAAGAATACTCGTTTGCTACCAAATATATACTTAATTAGAGGCACACCTTCAACACTCCTCTGAAGCATTATACAACCATCTGCACCCAAAGTTACAATCACAAACTTGACCTTAGGCAACTTAAAAGCATGGAAACAAGTGCACTTGGAACAGATGAAGCTCCAGTCCATGTCTGTAAAAAGTAGTAAATATAAAAACAATTTAAAAAAATGCAAAGGTAAATTCACGGTATAAGAACTTCTAATTGATCACATAGAATTATGCTAGAAAAAACCCGTATTTGACTATAGAGAGAAGTAGAGATCAAAAATGGATGCTACAATTGTACATGCCAAGGAATTAAAAAATAGGTAATCTTTGAAAACCCCTACATACTCTTATTAGAATAACAATTTACATCACTCAAGCTTTTTCATGATCAATTCAGTCCTCGAAGTTTTTTTTGTCTTATTCAAAAATTTTAGTTTAACTGTACAGCTGGTTTGCTATTCGGTATGGACTTAGCTGCTTATAAGTGAAAGCAAGTTTGTTTTATAAATTGAGGGCTTAACCACTTGTAAAGTGAAAGAACTTAAATTTTTTCGAAAATAAAGAATTTTGAGGACTAAAGTTGAGTGATTTTGAATGCTTTTCAGTTTTCACAGGGAATGTTGTAGAGTTTTTTAGAGAGAACCCTGAAAGCAATTTGCGGTTATACATGGGTAGGAAACTACAAAAGGTGAAATTTGAAAATAACATCAGCTTGCCTGAGGAAATTTTTCCGAACACACAACATAATCTGATAAGTTTAGAAGATCATCCAATCCTTCCCTTGGTCTTTCAGCATCAACTAAAATAGGTATTTTTCTTCGATTTGCCTGCACTGGTGAAATTGAACAGGGACGGTTCACTTCCAGTAAAATAAAAATTAGGGCTGTTTGGAATTGGATTCACATTTAAAACTCGTTATTGATCATCACATAACTTCAAAACCACATCCAAACACCCCCTAAATGGCCTAGATCTGAAGCTATTCCGTTGCCATGAAGTATTTAACCACATTCAATGTAGCAGCTTGGGTGGCATCCTAGGCAGATAGAACTAATATTGATACATTAGATTGCAAAATGCACAACTAGTTTTGGATTATTTATAGCATGTACACTACAAGCATAACAGGTAAAAAAAGATCATAAATCACCAAATATTTACCTCATGCGCAAAAAGCAGAGCAGTTTCAGGCAAGCGTACATCAAAATAAACAAGCCCTACTCCAGCCAATGCAGCTAACAGAGTTGAACTGGAGATGTCATCAGGAATCATTGGAGGCGAGCCTGGGGTATGAATACAAGTTCGAGTTTTCCTGGATACATATAAACCGTTCCAAAAATAAAAACATATGTTTACATTGTGCAGGTTTAGATTCAACTCACTACTAGCATTGCAATAGTTTATGAAAACTACTTGGTTATTTAACACAAACTAAAAAAGGTCACAAATGGTTTTCTGTTGCAGAAACAGTCAATCATATAGGCAAACCAAATATATCTTTCAGAGAAATAACTAAATGAGAAGAGAAGAGATGCTAACGTTTGATTGTCCACAATCACATATGTAAATGGTGAATTTCCCTCTTCAGAAACCTGTGAACAGGAAATTGTAAGTTAATGTATGTAAAAGAAAGAATTCTCAAAGGCAGATGCTACCAGTTGAGCACATAATAATCACTGAAAAAGTAAAAGTTACTCATTTTAACCCACAAGATTTATCTAACTTGAATTTTCAAGACTATTGGGCCATTTAGCTAATATTCAAAAGCTTTTGTTGATATCAGTGTAGGGTAAGGCAGAAAAGAGAGGTGATTGGTACACAACAAAATTAGCCATACACAACAAACTTATGCTTTGTATACTTGTACCATGTGTTTGTACATGTGTAAGGACAAAATTTGGTTGTGCACAACTCACCTCCCACAGCAAGACTTGTAACAATAATATACATCTACTAGACCTACTTAACTACCATTCTTAAATCGTTCCACTAAACAAGTTCTTGGAGCGCATAGCTTTATACATGTTCATTACCACAAAAAAAGATACATCTACACCATCAGCTTTAATTCCTCCAATATACCTCTCCCTTGAGCATCACTAGCAACCTGATAGTATGATATATGAAATCATCAAAAACCATCAGAATAGCTCAGTCAAGAAACTTAATATCCTACCTAAAATGTGATAAGAGCACAAAGTACATATATATACATAGTTTTAATGTTAATCCATTAGTATATTGCATGCATACCTTGGATATTAACCTTGCGTTCAATCCTAAACGCGCTGCACAAGTTAAAGCATTCCTGCATTTCCACCTCCTTGTACCTATTAATGATTGTATAAATTATATGATTGTAATAAAAGTTGAAAGATATACCTCTAACTTCTACAACGGTTAGTGTAACAGGATGTAAAAATACAAAAGGTCGGATTTTCTAAACATACATCACATCATGAAAAGTAACCTTTCACTTTAAGTAAGAGAACACAAACTATTTTGAAAATCCAACATCATTAACAATCTTCTAAATATGATGAGACAGCTTTTAAACATAGACTAGTAGCAAATGTTATAATCATAAAGAAAAAATTTAGACCGTCCTTGGGACCACTAAACAAGACGACAAATCAATTTGCTTACGATAATTGTTAATGAAAACTTGACTAATGTTAAGTGTAAAATCTCAATCAACCAGGAAAAGTAAACAGAAAGGGCAAGGAAAGAACAATATGATCACAAGTCAATTCTCCAATCATAGTGAAAAGGATAAGCTTGAGGTGCTGATACATTCCACACCATATATATATAACATTTCCTCATAGTTAGAAAAAACATTTCACACACTCTTCACCTCTTTGCTTTAGGCTTCCAAATACAGAATTCTAGTTAACAATATCACATGAATATACTCTTGACCACTGAAAACCTCACCAATTGTTGACAATATAAGACTAACAAATCATGATCTACTCCCTTTTGATAAACAAAAGACAGGATTCACAAACTTTTAAATACTCTCCTAAAGTTCAAGCAATACAGATACTAACAATCCAACTACAGAATCAAGCAAAACATCACCATTAACACTAACCTCCAAACACATATATCACATCTACATACCTTCAAGCTGGTGCTTCGGATCTTATCATCCGGATTAGGAAACGCAGCCACGGTAGCCAAGAGATCCAGTCCCACTCCACCAAATCCAAGCTGCGTTGTTCACAGTTTACACCACAACATTTAACCTCCAGTCACACATATCATCAATCGTCACACATAATTAACCAACCGCAATCAGCCTCTTTTTAACCTAACTCAAAAATCTCAATCACAATCTACGAAACCTATCACAAATACGTACCACAACTGGACTCTCAACCTGAGTCGCCGTCTCCTTCACCGTCACCGTCACCGACGACGACATTTTAGCTCTGAATCTCCGCACACTGAAACAACACAATCTCAAACACATACACATAGGCTAACGATTTGAATAACAAAAACAACATATGAATTTCATATCTGAATAACATCTGAGAAGTTTCACCTGGTGGTGGTATTGGTTACGGGAGTGATGGAGATACACGATGAAAAGGAGATGAAGGACGGGAGCATCGCATCGGAGTAGAATGTGGTAGCCATTTATAGGCGGTGGTCGGTGGTTGCTTCCGGTAACTGCAACCGATGATAATTGATATGTATAGTATAATGTATGATTGATCTAGATAGATAGGGGGCGTTTTTAGCCCTAAAAAACGTGACATTATTTGTTTTTTTTAGACCAATTTGTCTCATCAAAAAAATATCTAACATTTTTAAATTTTAAAGGTGGGGTTGGGTTTGTTTTAATATTAAAAAAAAGATAAACAAATATATTTATATTAATAAAATATTTAGTTTTTCAATGTTAAGTTAAGTGTTACACGTTTCAAGATAACTTCATGTGCCTGAACAGTGGTCAAGTGTCTGAACAGTGCGTCGGAACAGTGTTCATGCGCCTGAAACAGTGTTTATGCGCCTGAACAGTGCTCATACGCGACATTGCTCATGTGCCTAAACAGTGTTCATGTGTCTGAATAGTAAATTTAATTTTAAATTTTTTACAAAAAATTATTACTTATTAAATTTAAAGTTTAAATTTCACATTTTAAACTTTTCCTCTAAAAAGTATTTAACTTTTATATTTTAAAATTTTTAAGTTTTAAAATTTTTCATCAAACAAAAGAAAGATAAAATTTTATTTATATTTTATATTAATATATAAGATTGGTATTAAAAATGTAAAAGGTGATAAAATGTGTCAATGTTTTAGGTGTTTTTAAGTTTTACTAGTGGAGATGTTTTTTGGGGTTTTTGAAGAATGGGTGTTTTTCTGATGTAGCTGTTGACTAAGCATGTTTTTTTGTGTTTTTTGATTTCATCATTGGTGATGTTCTAATGTTCAAACTAAACCGAGGTCTTGTTTGCTGGTTTATCTATTTGGATTTAAAAATCAATTGTATGTCATAGATATTAGGCAAATTAGATTTTAATAATTCATATTATTGGTTTTTAGTAAATAATAAGTTATATTATTAATTTGATCAATAATACTTTTAACTTTTATTTTTGTTATCAATAACAATCTCAGAAATGTAATTATCACTTATTTATGTTTGATTTGCACTCAATTTTACTCACAATAATAACTATAAACGTATTAAAATAATATACAAGTGAAATCAAGCAAAAAATGAAGGCACATTGAGTGTAAATATATAGTAATTATGCTAGTGGGATTGCTATTGGAAATAAAAATGAAAGTTTGGATTATCATCGGTCAAATTAATAGTATAGATTATTATTGAATAATAAGTAATAGCTTTGATTATTAAAATTCAATTTGCATTTTTTTACATAAAGTTTCGAATATTATCAAGGAACTTGTAGCAATGTACGAGTTTGCAACGGATATATTTTTTATATAAAGTTTTAAATGCTATCAATTGCATCCGAGTTTTATTTTTCTTATATGAAGTTATGTAGATTATCAATGCCCCCTTCAACACACGAGTTCACAATGACAATTTGATGTTACTTTTTTTACGGCATACGACCCCCACACAATGCGGTGTTTCGAGTTTTATATAAGATCTCGAGTGTTGTTAACAATGTCCACAATTTGTTTTTCTTATAGAAAGATATGAATGTTATCAACGTCCTCTTCAACGCGCAAATGTAAGACAACATTTCAATATTAGTTTTTCTCGCGCTTTCAACATTACGTTAGTGCTAATCAATGTGACTGAACTAAGCTTCTAGATGTGGCACAATTCTATTACGACATGTGAGGCAACAAGAAAACACATATTCGTATGGCATGTGCATCTCTTGATAAAGATAACAAGATGTGACACATCGAGTTTCATGTCAAGATCAAGTCATTATAAACTCTTGCCGCAACAATTCAAATCGCTTCGACGTATGCAAAAGGGACTCATAAGGAAGTATGAAGACCCATTCCCCGTAATATCAAGGATCGGTAAGATTCTTATTGACTTCAACGACCCCAAAAGCCAAAGATCCATTCACTCTCCATGTAAGCTTCCTCAAGCATTATCAGGCTAATCCGAAGACTTGTAACATGGGATGTCAAAAAGAGTATGGCAATAGTGACATAAATTAGGAGGTTGATGAGATTATATACCCTCGAACTACACAACCACGAGGAGTACCAAGTTATACAGAAGATAGTGAAGCTATTTGGGACATGGAAGATACAGTTTCAAGTAGGAGTGAACACTTAACCGATTTAACTTAATCATAACCGAATTAACCGCATTAACCGAACTGAACAATTAACCTTCGGTTAAGGCATAACCGATTAACCGCACATTGCGGTTCGGTTTCAGTTTTGGTGTACAAATTAGCCGCACCGAACCGAATGGCATTAATGTGCAAAAAAATTAGAATACTCCTCATGATTTTACTATGTGAAGTATTAAAAGACAAAATAAATGATAACTTCCGAAGTTAAGTTTCTTCTGAAGCTTAGCATAGTTCTTCCGAAGCCTAGCATAGTTCTTCCGAAGCCTGGCTAAAATCTTCGAAGGTTATGTTTGTTTCGGAAGGGTTTATGGTTTACTTTGGATGTCTTCCGAAGGGTCATTTCGGAAAAAATAATGTAGGGTCCTTAGTGTAAATTCTCAATTTTGTTGAGTGTGTTTGTTATAGTTAGTTAGATAATTACTATTATAAATAAGGGTCCTGTGTAATCGGTGAAGTTAACTCTTCTTCACAAAATTCTCTAAATCATAATCATTGACGAATTATTCTTGATAATATTCTTTCTTGTATTCTATTCATATTGTTGAATTTGGTGTTCTTATTTTCAATTGGTTCAACATACTAGAATTTTATATATTAACCTTATTATTTTACATTTTTAAAAGATACATTTACATAGTATGATTTTATTATGTATAAAATGAACCCCTAAATAAGTAAAAGTAATACAAGATGTGTGCATGCATTGTTATATGCACACTCTGACTTCGGTTTAAGTTTTGGTATGACCTTAAAAACAAACCTTGTCGTGAACATCCTTATAAAATTGATACAAACATAGCCTGATAATAACTTTTTAGTTAAAAAATTAGTTTAAAAACATATGTAAAATAGATTGGTTGATTAACCAAAATTCACCAAAGATAACCACAACCGGCGGTTAACCGAAGTATCGATTGCAGTTTCGGTTTTGAAAATGGTATTAACCGCAGTTGCGGTTTCGGTTTCAGAAATGCTTTTAACCGCACCGCGCATACCCGACAATATTAACAAGTAGCATGAAGAAGGCATGATGAGGACGTTGCGAGTATAGGTGGAGGAGAAAGTCAAGCACTACTTAAATTCAACACAAAATATTCAAGATTATTGAAATTTCTGTCGCATTCTGCACACTTCATGGCCCATAGAAAAAACTACATTATTTCAATACTTTCTAATCTTGAAGTAGTCTGGATTCATCATGTAATAATGATGATATTTTGTAGATTAGAATAGTTTCTAGAATGGTAAGATCGGGATCATTAGAATGTAGTAAATATAAGAGGTGCATGTCACTTGGCAAATCACCTCACAAGATGTATTAAAACTTTCTTTGTAAGGTGATCCCAAAAGCAATTAAAGTGTTTTTTTGTTATATACAATCTTTGTTCAATTTAAAAGTCGTTGGAATTGTTGTTTGTTAAGGTTATAAAAGCAGATTTTAGTATGATTTAAGAACTGGACGAGAGTTGAGAATTCATTTTATAACACGTATTACACATCACAACCGTATAATCATAACACAAAAACATTAAGTTGTTGTGGCAAAAAAAAAAAAATATAGTATATTTTTCATATGGGTTTTGGCTACACATCAGCACTTGGTTTTAAATAAAATTTATATCATAAAGTATGTGAAAATAATCACATCGCAACCATGCATTCAGAAATTAAAAAGCATTTCGTTATTGTGTATAATTAAAAAGATACTATATTTGACCGGATCGGTTTCAAAAAATTTATACTGAAACGTATGTAAAAATACGTACATCACAACGATATATAGATTTTTGTAACACCAATTTAAAAGTCATAAAAGAAAATTAATAATTTTTAAAATGATATAACTTTGGTTTGCTTTTATAATATAATAGTAATAGAAGTTATCTTATCGTCATAATAATGATAGAAAATAAATGCTTTATGATGATTATAAGAAAGATAATCTCTAATAAAAATTATTATAAAGTTATCCTTGGAAAATATGTAATTATGATTATTTATATTAGTATGTAAAAATTGTATTTAAAGAAATCATAAGAGAGATTATAGATAATCTCATAAAATTTATATAATATTAAATTATTATAGTCGGTAAGCTAAAAGCATGTATGAAAGTGCATGTTATATTTTAAATCTACTTACAAACACGTATACATCCATATTTTCGACTATGGCACCCAAATCAAGAAAACGTCTATTAGGATCCACCTACTTTTGCTTGGCTCAAACTCAATATTGATGGGAGTTCATTATAAAATCAAAGAAATCGAGTTATGGAGGACTTATAAGGAACGACTGTGATGGTTGGGTGTGCGGTTATGTGGGAAACATTGGAATTGATACGAGTCTTTTTTCTTAGATTTTTAAACAATGATGGGTTTACATGATCTATGATGAGAGTATGTCCAGATGTAAAATTAAGATTAAAGATGTTCAGGGGAAGGTTAAAATGTATTCTTTTCTAATAGCCTTTACATGTTAGTATATGATTTATTATTGTCATTTGCTTAGTACCACCATTGCTTCTTACTTTTTTCCGTCAATGGTATAATGATTGGTTATTGATCATTGTATATTGTTGATATTTTATGTTTTGTTTTCTATAACATATTGATTGCTTGCATGGCTGACCACACACACTATGTGTTTCTTGTTTATATTGTATGTCACTATACGTTCTCTTTTTATTGGATCATTGGATCCCATTATGAGTATTGGAGCAAAGAGTCTCGCTTGAAATATCATCGCTATAGTTTATCAATGGGTAGAAGTAAAGTTTGTCTATCTTACGAGGTTTTCAATGTTGATGGTCACTGATAGCGGAGCGTTATCAGTGTTACTTGACACGTGTTACGCCCCCTACCACAATACAAGAAGCTTAATCCTGGTTTTGTATTAATTGTCATTTCTTCCCTTTATAAATTTTAAAAATAACGGTTAATACTTAATTTACCCTAAAATATAGTTAGATTTATAAATAAATTAGCTTAAATCCACCGGCGTTTAAAGCAGATGCATAAAAATTAACCGGATTAACCAATTGAAAACAAAGATGAATAAAAGTTAAGCAGATATGAACATTTACAGCACAGCTACCATACTATTCAGCTTCCAATTGTATTATAATTAAATCAAGAATGTCAAACTATAATCATCAAACATCATACAACAAACCCTAAAACCAAACCCAATTCCAAATCACTTTCTAAACTTCATCGATCGGTTCTGTACACTTCTAAATCAACACTCTTTTTCGTCTTCTCATTCGCTAGAACGAAGCTTCACTCCAAAAAGGCTTTGAAAGCAGTCCGCCGTGTTCACTCATGCTTCCCTTAGATCTATAAAACAACGGTTTGCTCCTAACAGTCCTAAGCGGGCCCGACCTGTTCCCGTGACTGATGGGCAACGCGACCCCGACCCGGTTGTCAAAACTCGAAGCTGAAAACGGTCTGTTTTCTAGATCTTCAAGTGGGCCCGAGCTGTAATCCATTGTTATGAATGATGAAGCCTGACCGAAAATCAATCGTGGGGTGGCCCCGCCACCAGCATTCCACCAACTGCTGTCGGACGGGGCGTGTTCCCCCTTGAAATCCGAGTCAACCACTGAAGAATTTCTTTGAGTAGAGTTGTCCCCACACACTTCATCTTTGTCATTGTATATGAGCTTTAAGGCTTGAACTACTTCACCCATGAATGGTCTTTGTGTGACCTCTGGGTGTACACACATGGAAGCTATTGCAGCTACTTTTGCCATGTCATCGAAGTCATAAGTCCCGGATAGAGTGGGGTCCACAAGCTGTTGTAGACCTTCTCTGCTTGTGAGAAGTGGGCGGGCCCATGTCACGAGATTTTCTTCGCCAGGAGGTTGTGACATGTCAACAGGCTTTCGTCCTGATAGAAGTTCTAACAGCACGACCCCGTAACTGTAAACGTCACTTTTGACCAGTAGGTGACCTGTCATTGCATATTCTGGGGCCACATAACTGCAAATGAAATACAGGGGTGAAGTAGTTTGTAAGATAACTGATCATTCATAATGAGGTAGAAGACTATCAGTATTGTAAGTGGCAATTTATGAATGGTTCATTTCGTTAGTGTGGTACTGTGGTCATTTCAATAAGTATTTCATTTTCGATGTGGATTTCATTTCGATAATTGGACATGATTTACCATTTTCAAGCAGGCATTAAGGAGTAAATCCACTAGGCATATTTGAAAAAAAAACATACCCGAAAGTCCCCATGACACGGGTGGAAATATGACTACTTCCTTCTGTAGCTTCTCTTGCTAACCCAAAATCCGATACCTTTGGGGTAAAATCGTCTTCTAGCAAAACATTACTGGCCTTAAAATCACGATGAATTACACGGGGATTAGAATCTTCATGAAGATAAGCCAATCCTCTTGCTGCCCCGAGAGCAATCTTTAACCGCGCATCCCAGTCAAGAGGTCCTTTTTGCTTATCTACACCTGAAACATCCACACATTGATCATTATATCAATTACATTTAAAATTAATACACAATTCCACATGATAACATATTAGTGTTTCACAAGTTGCAACATTCTCCTTATCATAGAATTTGATGATGCTATGGAGCGATAAGAGTAGAATTTGATGATGCTATAGAGAGATAAGAATTCTTTTGTTACATTGATCATTATATCAATTACATTTAAAATTAATACACAATTCCACATGATAAATATTAGTGTTTCATAAGTTGCAACATTCCCCTTATCATAGAATTTGATGGTGCTATAGAGAGATAAGAGTTCGTTTGTTTGCACTTTCACTTATCAGACCGGACACAGTATATGTTTCCAAGAGTAGAGGTGGCAATTTCAGGTCATCATTCTTATGATTCTTATGAATATTTGACAAAGTAAATATTCAATATAAAGTTAAAAATGTTTGCATTAAAGGCGTTTCAGGCCAACCCAACTCGTTATAACCGTATCAAAAGCATTACCTGCTTTTACCTGTCACCCAACCCAGCGGCCAATTACGTTTGCAACCTCTAATTAAATACATATGGAATTTTCAAAGGGCCAAGTTAATATGAAATTTCAAAGTTTTGAGAAAAACAAAATATCATTTATATGATGCATGCTTGTTACAAGGATATATAGATGTGAAAAGATGATTCAGCAACCGCCTAACCAGTCAATATAGATTGGTGTTGAAAATGGTCATGAGGCTGGGTCCGGTTGTGTTGACCCACAAACACTTCATTGACTTTTATAAAATATATACAAATAATTACTACATTATTTATTAGGAATATAACTTTATGACAATAATAATTAAAATATTTAAATAAACCAATTTAGAAGATATTATGCATTAAAAACATACTTTGTACAAATACAATTCTCAACCTAATTGAACTGTTCCCCTTTTAACTAATACTTTTTTTGTTTGATCAGTTTGAAATGAAATGCAACCTGAATCAGACCCGTTTATAAGTAAACAGTTCGAAATTGCCACCTTAAGATAAATAAATGTTTCAGGAGATTTGTCATACCATGCAAATGAGACTCGACACTGCCATTTGGAACAAGCTCATAAACCAAGCACCGTGTCCTTCCTTCAATGCATATACCAATGAGTTTAACAAGGTTTCGATGATGTAACCTGCTTAACATCTCTACTTCTGCAATGAACTCACGATCCCCGTTTTGATTATTATCTCTATTAAGCAATTTCACAGCAACTTCACATCCATCTTCAATTATCCCATGATATACACACCCAAAACCCCCTTCACCCAATATTTTTCTCGAACTGAATTTTTCAGTCGCCTTGTCCAGCTCAGCTAATGTGAAGGTTTTCACTGAGAGGATGGAAGTTGGCATAGCAGAGAAAACAGATAATGTTGAGTTTGACGGATCACTTGATAGCATTGCTCCAAATCCTGCTAGAGAAAAAAAAATTTACATAAAGGTGGTGTTCAGAAGAATTAAAGAGAAAAATAAAAACAAATTGGCATAGATATGGCAGTATCATCAGGCCGGGGTTGGAGCACGAGGCTTTATAGTACGAGTCAAAACTCTTTTTGTCGTTTCTTTTTGTTTTTTACAGAATTAAAGTCTTAATTAGTGTTAATTAAAGGAATATCATTACAATATTATTCTAGTTATTTTAGCAAAATAATTTAGGTGGTTTTATGTCTTTTACATACGCTTGGGGCAGCTTTGGGGTGTTTCACATTTTTTAGGTAGCTTATACTTTTTAATTCAGCCCATTAAGAAAGAAAACCCAGAATTAACCCATGAACCAATGTAGGGTCAAAATTGCCACATTCAATTTGATACAGTAAATCAAACAAAAAAGTGCACTTTAAGAGGAATCTTGTCTATAACCACTTCTCCAACAAAAGGAACATGATTATAATTCAAAATAGTTTTCAAATTAAACAGAAATAGTGAAACCAGATAAGGAATTATATTAAATCAAACTACAAAGTCAAAATGATTTTCAAGTAAATTCTAACATATATATACAGACTTTAGACTTACCACGCCTCTTGCTAGTGGTGTTGTAAAAACAGGGCCAACAGCATTTGATGTTTTACCTATCCTTCTGTACTTTATGAAAACAGAAATTGCTGCACAGCAAACGACCAAAAGTACTACTGCAGATAAAACAATCACAAAAATGGTTCTAGGGTTCATTTTCTGATTTTTTTCTTCAAAAGTTGCAGTGATAGGATATTGTCGATTTCCTGGACTCCCATTTGGTCCATTTCCAGGGAGATCTCCGTATGGTGGTGAAGAAGGAAGCCCTGAAAATAACTTTATGTAACTAGAAACATATAATTGAAAAACAAAAAAATAATAATAATTGTAAATATGGTTGTGCCTTTACCTGGATAAGTAATATATACCACCTCATAATCTCCAAAAAGGGTTCTGTTTAAAGAAAGTTTTTTCCGCCAGAATCTATCATAAGTGAGCAAAGCGGTTGTGTTATCGAATTTTTCTCCAAGTGGAACCAAATTAATATCAACTGCTGTTTTATCCTGATCTTGACTATCAGCACTGGCACCTGTTATGACAACTTGACTTTGTGTTAAATATGTGCCTGTAGCAATCTCAATTTCTAGTTCATTAACAACAGGAAACACAGCGTAGACAGATACTTGCAAAAGTAGTCTGACTTTCATAGGAAAAACACAACCGCAGGGTGAACCAATGGGAGTTGAAGTGAGTGGGTCCGTACATGTTTGGTCACAACCTGTCAGAGATTAATGAAAAATGGATCAAATAATGTCTGAAATATATACAGAAAGCATGTAGGTAATGATGGTCAAAGCTCAATGTTGAAATAAACAATACCCATTAGTCCATTACTATCGATATATTTTTTGTATATTTTTATTTCAGACTAGATGCTGACCAAATGTTTTAGCTTCACTATGAAAAATGCTGGTAAGAACTATAACACACACTCATGTATATGAAATTTACATATAGCGAGAGAGAGAGAGAATATCAAGAACATATAAGAACTATAAATACGGTGAGAATCCTGGATCACAACCATTAGATTCACAAGATCAATTATCATAAAGATGGTGGCATTTTGGTAATTATTTCAAAAGTGAATGACAATTCAAACAGGATAAATTCATATACAGTATCTACCCTCCCTAGTCCCTAACTTGTGAATAATTCGTGTATGCCCAAAACACAAGTTCAAGAAATGAAGCACTTACAATCACTTAGAGCCACTAGATTAAAGATGAGGAATGCTTGTTGCATGTTCTTATGTTCTCAGAATACTTGAGGTTCTTACATGCATGTCTCTCACTCTCACACAAACACACTCGCTATATGTCTGTTTATTCTCACATCTATGATCTAACATTGACAAATATTCAAGAGGTTACAATTTGGGACTTGACCAACATATGTTAATCCTAATGAAACTTGACCTGGCATTGGGTGGGAGCTGTAGTCCACACATTGTGTAAGTATGAGATTTATCTCTCAAAATATGAAAATACCATAAGCTTTTTTTCTGTCCAGTAAATACGCCAATGGTTCCTTATCATAAATTTGTAATGTTTAAGATACGCCATAGTATTTCTGGACTCTAGAAAACTTTTGTTTGCCTATATACTCTTAATTATGTGTTCTGCAATCAGTGTTAGGAACTATTTGTGTTCTTTTCTTATAAGTACTTCACTTTTTCCCTTAACACTTGTTCAGTCAGATGTTAAAAGATTAAATCCAATTATTATCTTTCTGGTATTTAGAGGTGGGAAACTTGAACTTTCCTCCTCTTTACCTAGAAGTAATGAAAACTCTTATGGTTTACATTATGTCAAGGCAAACAGAAAGAACTCATAGTTTCCAACCTTTGAATACAAACATGGAAAACAAAGAGCCCACTAAGTATTCTGCTTTCAGACTTTAAATGTTACATCCTAATACTCAAAACCAGTTCAGATGTCAGAACTTTATGATTAAGAGAAAAAAAAACAGTAAGCGTGTTACAAGCTTATTGTTTAAGTTTACTGTATGTTTGTACCTTTAATTTAGAGGCAATTGTGTAATATCAAATTTACCTAATCAAAAATCATAATCTCAAATACATCCATTCAAATTTCAAAACACTTGAATCACCAGATACAATTTATAATGACTTTTATCTCCTTCCCCTTCCCCTTCTTACATTTAAAACTCTCTTAACATAATAAACCCTAAGCCGTAACCTGTCTGAATTTGTAGAAGATAGGAATCCAATGACTCTGTATGAAGGTATAAACGTCACTAACTTGAAAATGGGTGCATCTGATATTATGTTTTTCATTGGGTAAATATGATATTGATCAAGGTTTTAAGCAACAAGGGTGCAGTAACTATTGTGTTTTGTGGCTGTAAGCCCAAAATACTAGTTTATTATGAACAAATCAATTACTTTAGTGCTTTAGTTTTCCAGCTTCTCTTCTCTGATGTAGATAATAGCACAACTGCCATGCATAATGGCTCAAATTTCGGGTTTACATCATTTTTTTTGTTTTACATGCCATTACTAGTACGACTTTGCATGGAAGTAGAGACCATTCAAGTTAATGAAAAATAGAAAAAAATAGGTATATTGACATAAGGGAGGGAAATGAATCGTTTCAGGTGATGAGAAACACATGTTATACAAACTTACTTTCGTAGAAGTTTGAATGAGTTTATGATTTGATTTGTAAAATGATTCCTAAGATTTGTAATGATGAATCTCACTTCGATTAACATATGGTCAACCATGGTGTGCTAATTAACAAAGGAATAACCCATTTTCCCAGCCAAACATTTAAAAGGACAAAAGTTATATAGTAAAATGTGTTTCAATGAGATCAAAAAAACAAATAAATAAACAGCAATGCAGCATCTTTATTCTGATAAATAAACAGACGTGTATTACCTGGTACAGGGGATGGAGATGGAGGGACCACATGAGTGATCTTCCCACGATGAAGTCGATGGCGATGTCTTCGTGAATGGCGAACGGTGGGACCCGCAACAGGACCTAGATTTTATAATAAATTTTAGTAAGCATGTAAACTATAAAAATTCATAATAAACAAGACTTGCAAGTACCTTGAATTGTTGGAGAAGGAGCAGGAACAATTAAAGGTTTAATAAAGGGCTCAGGTGGATGTGCATATGATGATGTTATAGCTGGAACTGATGAACTCATTGACATGAGCCTCACTAAAAATAAGAAAGGAAAAAAAAACAATTATTTCAGCACCATATATGAAAACACAAAACTCATAATTAAGATAACTTCATGGAAAGGTGATTGACAACATAAAATGCATAAAAAATGAACTTAAAATAACTAAATAAGCAATATCTGCAACATTAAGTACAAAGATTTAAATAGTTTTTAGCTCATATGAATTAGAATATCTAGCATAATATGATAACCAGCATGTGGTTCAAGTATTATATGCAAGTGATTAATGGTATGCATAACATATGAACAACAATAATAATTGCTTTTAATTTAGCAAACCAAACCTAGTAGGGAAAGAGAATAAATACCCGAAACATTCTCAATTTATCATACAACCATATCTTTGTATTAACAAATGAAAACTTTGCTTCATTTATCTCGAAGTGCTTCACAATTTAGGCAACCAGTATATCGATTTTTGCATGATATGCACTTTGCAATGAGTGGTGACTCAGCACAAAACAGCCCATTTATTAAGCAGATTAAAGCAAAGATGGAGAAACTAATGAAAGAATAGAAATTGTTATACTACTATTACTCCAATCATCATATTTCCATCATTGAATAAAGTAAGAAATCCTTACCTTTAAAATGCTCGAAACCATTTTTTTTAACAAACATGGGTTGGCTTGGCAACAGGGAAGGAGACAGGTTGATGTTCAGGAAAGGAATGCCTGAAAAGGAAGTAGACAGATTATCACAATCAGATAACATAGCACCATCGTTGTGATGATATTAAAGAATGGGCAGGTGAATCACATGTAAGTAAATAGACATTGACCATAGCAACTTAAAAGAATTCCTAATTTTATGTTTAGTAGAGATTGTTCTTCATTTAATTATGGCAGGTAGTTTATACTTCAATCTTTTCCATTAAGTAATCTAATTATTAAAAAGATTCCATAATAGACAACAATGACAAAAGAAATCATCATGGAAAGAATGTAGAGATTGAGGATGAACCAAAACTTTACATTTGATTTCTTCACAACTTATAACAGATTATTAGATAAAGGTTACAAAACAACAATTCTGATAATAATCAACACGACTTTTATAATAGCAACCATGCTATACCCATTATCAGTTTCTACCATCTAATCTATATCTGTATCATGGCTAAAGATTAGATTTTGACTTTCCTATGAAGAGATAAGTTGCCTAAATATTCTGGTCTAGATGTAAAAACCTTGAAGATGCTTTTGAGTATTTGAGAGCTCTAAGATTCTAGTAATGTATAAGGTTAGAAAGCAAAGCCTTTTTGATTTTCCATGTTTGTGTAACATTGTGCATACAAATATACAATAAACAAGCAAGACCACAGAAACATCACTTTGTGTTCCAGAAATGTATGGTGTGCATTTTTAGTTAAATATATGATAACTATTATGTTTATCAAAATACTTCGGATTTTTAAGGTAACCAAATTTCATTGACATACCAAATTAACATTACTCATTGGACTGTGGATGTTCCACTTAGAAAGAAAGATATTAGCAAACAATACACATAAACTTGCCAGCATAGATTTCATGGTTTATAACTTCGAATACCACCACTTTTTGGGACATTGAAAATTAAACATTCTTAAAGTCACGAATTATTATCCCGATGATAATCAACTTCTTAAATACTTAATCCAGTACGTAGAAAAGGGCAGTCTTATAAACCTCCCAGCTTATTTTAGTGATCTAACTCTCCAAGAATACAAGACTTCGATAGAAATATATTACATGGACAATGCTGCCATGTTCCAAAGACCTTTGACTGTAAAAGTCAAAAGGGTCACTGTTGCCATCCATAACTGATATTGAATTTCAGATTTTCAGGTATACCGGAATAAATAACCAAAAAGAAATCTTCATTAGAAGTCAAGCATCATGACTACAACAACAAATTTGGCAAATTACTCAAACAATTGACACCAGATTATCAATTTTACATTCCAACGGATTCAATTAGATTCAAATCGTAGCATATTCTGGTTTTTAGAAAGGGGATATTCAAAGGGAATATATGATTTCCATATTAAGCAGGTTCCATCAAAACGTACAAACATAAAAACAAATAAACCGAGATTTTCGCTAAGTTATAATCAATCAACTGTCGGACACCCAAAATTGCAGTCAAATCATAAATTTCCACACACAACTTCAAGTCTTCAACTTCCATACTGCAAAATGTCTTCAATGAAATTCATCCAGTTCATCCAACAGTAAATCAAACAAAAAAACCTAAACAATTCACACAACAAGACAAAAAAACAAAACGCACAAATCAACATCAGCATCATTACCGTAACAAACCGTAGCGGAACCAAGAGTGAGAAGCGGAAACACAAACAACAGCATCAGAGACGTTATCATCTTGCAAACAAACACACAAACACCATCGTCAAACCACCAAAGCTCGAACCACCTCCGCAACACCGAACTCGAAGCTAGGGTTTTGCAGTCGAACCAAATCGCACCGACAAACGCCTCCGTCGATTACGTCAGCCACACGTACACACACCATCACTAACAACACTTCAGAGGCAAAATCGACCGAAAACCTAGCTCAAATCGCGCAATGCAGATCCATAAACTGCGGAGATTGTTTGAAGCGAAGGTGTAGATATACACAAAGGGGTGAAGTAGAGAGAGAAAGTGGAGATCTAGTGAGAGAAAACAATGGTTAGATCTTGAGGAAAACTGAAGAAAAAGGGTTTTTAGTGTGTGTTGGTGTGTGTGTGTGTGAGAGAGAGGTGAAGAACTTATGACAGTATTGTGCTGTGATGGGGGAGGGAGAGAAGATACAGGGGAGATGAAGGGGAGAGGGGGGGGGGGGGTCTGCGAGTGAAGTGGGGTCGATTATTATTGCACGGTCTCAATGGTGATGGTTTTTCATTTATTTTTTTCTGTTTTTAACTAAATATCAGTGGTTAAAATTTAGTAATATTATATTAAAAATATTTTTATATTATAATAAAAAAATAATTAAAAATATCACGTGATAACATTACATTCATTCTTAACAAAAAAAAATTTGTTTCTCTCTCTTATTAAATAATTCAACTAATTAATAGTTATATTATTTAATAATTATATTAATTAATTCTATTTTTTGGTTATAAGCTATTTTAAAAAGATTAAAAAATAGATCTTTTTTATTAATGTTTATTTTTACAGAAACAAATTTTTATAAAAATATTTTTTTCTATAACATACATCATACTTTTTTTAAAACATTTAATATTTTAAAATTTACCTTTTTTAAATATATTTTGTTTTGAAGCAAAATGTTTTATTTATTTTTTAGAAAAAACAAAGAAAGATAAAACAAATTTGTAAAAATTTGATATCATTTTTTTATTACTTATAATACTTACTCGTACATAATTTAAATCATATATTATTTAATAATTAATAAATTTTTATTTAATTTAATATTTTATTTATTCAACTTGTGTAATACACGGATTTACTAAAACTAGTTTGTTAACATAAAGGTTTTAATTTTGGACATTTAAGAGACACAAAGGCTTCTACCACCTCTTTGAACCACTAAGCCAAAAGATTATGCTCTTAGATTATACAGAGAAATGTAGTTCGTCGTCTTACTCAATGGTATGAGAGTGGTCTTTTATTGGTTTGGCTTGAATTTTTTTAAATCTTAGGTTCAAACGTAACTCAATAAGGTTTTTTGCGGTGATGAGTTTATTTTATTGGTGTATCCAAGGGAGTCAAATCTGGAACGTTAAAATCGGTATAGATGGTTGACATTTTCTTTATGGGAACTTGCTCGGGTGTTAAGGATAGTTTCAAAATAATTTAAAAAATAATATATTTAGATGAATTGTAGCTAACTTAGAATAAATAACCAGATATTTGAACCAATAACTTTGGTTTAGATAACAATGCCATTTACCTTTGCACTCGGTCTACCACTCACTAGGATAGTTAAAACACTAGAATGATAAAATGACTTGTCTTTATACTAGATGTCAAGTGTTCGAATTTCACGATAAACATACAATAAATAGATTATGATTAATTTGTTTTTAACATCCAACAAGTACTATGTCTTTAGTCACCCGAGTAAAAAATAAAAGTCACTCATGTTCGTGAACACAGACTACTGAACACGCCATCATTTCAGGAAAAATTCACCACCCAAAGGCTCATTACAGTAAAACCTCCGACTCACTTGAATTATTTACACCAAGTGAGGCTGAAACGTATGCTCTCCATTAATAAAAATCATAAGACACACCCTTCAAAACTTTTTTGAACGGCTAATTAGATCATTGACGGACCACTGGCCTGTCCGATCATCTCCATTACTCAAATACGAAATCCGAGACCACTCTTAAGAAAAAACTCATATTATGTCAGAAAACCCTCTGACCCACCTAGAACTCCCCTTTTATTTTTATCACATGTGAAATTTGAACCCAAAATTTTCACATATTTTTATGAGATATTCACCTTAAATACTTGAGATAAAGGACCATTAATCCCTTCAAAACTAATTGATATCTTACATTAGACGGTTGGGATAAAGGAACATTGATCTTTTTTAAACTAATTGATTTAACGGTTATGAGAAGACATCTTATGATTTTTCAAAGTGAAAGTTATGAATTGAAGTCTCACTAGGTGTAATATGCTCCAAGTGGGCCAAGGTTTTACCAGATTAGACTTTTGGGTGGTGGATTTCCCCTGAAATGATGGGCGAGCGGGTCACCAGCACTGTCTGTGTTCGCGGACGTAGATGACATTTCGTCATTAGGTTTACCAGAGTGACCGGACTTAATAATTATTCATTGACCGTTCAAAAAAAATTTGATTTAAGGTTTATTAACCAATTAGAATTAGAATTTAGTTAAAGAAGAAAATATTATTATTGCACGCTCCAGGTCTAGCAGATTACATGATGAGTGACTGGTCTACGCACATCTGTTGGCGCGTGTTGGGTACTGCTGCTTAAAGAAAGAATAGAAGGGTCTTCTTTTTGTTTTTGGGATAAGTTGTAAATTCACCTTTATAATTCATTATACTTCTGTTGACTTGTTTTTGTTTGAAACAGAAGCAATAATCAATCTTTATTTAATTATAAAATTTTGCCTTTATTTGAATTGTTTAAATATATATGTAAGTAATAATATATGAACATTCTATACTTATTGTGTTTTCAATGTAAAGATTTAGTATTGAAATGCCTGTAATCATGATTTGAAGACCAAGGAAAGTGATTGATTAAGAAAATTTACCAACGTGAACTTAAATTAGAAAACTTGTTTATAACAACCCATGATTAAATTATGACGTGATACAATAACGGTAAAAGAGATAGTATAACGATTTTATAACCTTGCAGCTAGCTAACTATTGGTTTAATTATAAAAGATTTGTTGTTTAATTTGAAAAGAAATTATGATTTTCCTGTATATATTGATATTAATTGTTCAATTTTATAAGATGCAAGTGTAAATTATCTATAAAATTGATTAGAAGACGTTATTGAAAAAACTAAACTTAAAAAAACGTATCATGTTGATTATCAATAAATTGTTGTATGATTAACAAAAAAAACAAAATAGAAGATATAATAAACAAATCTTGTCATTTGTTTGCTTGCACCCCACTAAGATTTTCCTCATGTACAATAACGATTATTAAAGATTATTATTAAATAATTAAATTAATTAATATAATCAAGTATAATGTTTAAGTGGGCCCGTTTACTTAGTGTTCGGGAACAGGAGCGACCACATGTCCTAATATTATTGAGTTATTAGGGTAAAGATGTTAAAAAAGGTATGTGTTAAAAAGCTATTTAGCATTTAACAAACAAGTTTTTTAAAACAAAATAATTTTCCTTAGAATGGTTAAGTCGCAAATTTAATGTACCATGATATATGAACCATACCGCTTAAAAAAGACGTATTTTACACAATTTAATACCACTCGACTATCTATCATCTGATAAAATAAATCCGGTCTGTTTACAATTAATGGTCCACTAGTTTAATCAGTAACTTGTTTGAACTGCCTAACTTATTTCAAAAAGTTTGTTTATGTTAATGGAGTCGTAGTTCTTTTTCTATATAAGATGTTATTTATTTAATTGGATTGTTTTTTAAAGTAACTAGTATTAAGACTCTAGCATTGTGGTGGGAGCACAAAAGTGCGATAATAACTAACGGGAAATTTGTTGAGACCGGCGCATTAAGATTAGAAAAATGAAACACATACGTTATTGATGACATTTGAAACTTATATAAAAATGAAACCCTTACAAAACTGTGTGCAAGACATTTGATTATCCTTGAAACTTTTTATTAAAACAAACTGCTAAATAAATCCATGTCAAAATGATGATAAAATATTCGATCATAACCTTAAAAAGAACAAACATTGAAAATTTTAATGTTGATAATAATAAACGCTTACAAATTGAATTATAAATATTATATTAAGAAAAGGCAATGGAAAACATCAAAACTTAGAAAAATAAAGTATGGT
Source organism: Flaveria trinervia (assembly GCA_025506515.1). NCBI lineage: Eukaryota > Viridiplantae > Streptophyta > Magnoliopsida > Asterales > Asteraceae > Flaveria > Flaveria trinervia. The sequence continues at coordinate 97,782,377 of CM046445.1, forward strand.
ATAATGACTTGTTTATAATCAAATAGTTGTGAAAATAATATTTGATTTATAATATTAATTGATTTGAATGGAAATTCGTAAGAGTTGGTCTAGAATATGTAAGAGGTGCGTATAAATATAGAAATGTCATGATACTATAATTGTAATCTAACCAATAAGTATTTTGGCGACTTGTATTTTTATCACGTGTTGTGGGAGGATCTAAAGATTAGAAAATTTTATTTTTTAAGATTTGTATATTAGTATTCACCAACGGTTTCAAAGAAAATTATCATCAGCAACTTGTTTTGTAAAGAGTTTATAATACGAAAAAATCTATAAAAATTTAAAACGTTGAAAAGTATTACCGTGTGTGTGTTTGGGCTTCAATAACTTGTACATTCTTATACATAAGTTTGTTTTGACCCACCTACACAAAAAAACACGTCTGAATAGTATATTCATAAATTGTAAAAATATCATAAATTAAAAGTTAAAAAGAGCAAAATAAAATACATCTAAAAATAATTATAATATTAAACTAACATTTTTCTAAATCAAACAAAAAGTTGAAGTAATCACGAGACACATGTACGATCAAAGATAAAAACCTGATAGAAAAATTTCTTCGCATCAAAGGGTGGGAGAGGTTCCCACACTATGCACAACACAACACATGACACATCCATCAATCACATATTATCATGTCACATTACACCACACTAAATAATAGACTAAAATTGATGTGACAACGTGTCATATCATGTCACATCACACAACACTACACTATTATATCACACGTATGAAAATTCAAGCGTTAACACGTCGAGAAATTGAGAAAATGTTGCGTAGAGGGGGCGGCGACGGTGTTACACTTGCCGCTGGAACATGTCGTGGCCTCGTGACATAGGCGCTCCACCCCGCTTTTATGTTTCAAATTTGATGTTTAAAGCGAAATATAATGTCTTGATTTAAGCAACGGCATAGTGAGTGTAACCAAATGATTAGAATCACCGAGCCTGTGATAACACATTGATTAAAAAAGTCAACACAACTATATTTGTACATATAAATTACATAATACGCGACGGCAATATTTATTTACATCTGTATATACATAGATACTTTAAATCGAAGGCTTGTGATATTATAGTAATAATTTAATTTGAATTCATACAATACTTTGGATCGTTAACTTGTTTTAAAATTAAATTATAAAATAGATAACTTACTTTAAATCTAAACTATACCATTTTTATATGACTGAATAATTTGGTGTATATTGCTAGAATGATCGTATTAGTTGGAAATTTAAAGTGCGAAAAAATTACATTTTATATGAGTTGTATAATGAGTCAATGCAACGAATGTTTAAAATAGTATATATTAACGATTAATGATACACTTCAATTACAACTCTTAAAGTTTGGTCTTTCATGGTGAGTATTGAATATGTAATACTGGTGCATGTATGGATCACCACCTACTGTATATTTTAATAGTAAGTTGTGTTTAGTCGTTAGTGTCGAGATTTAGAAAAACGTCTGTTTAGTAAACTTTGATAATAGGTTCGTTAACATAGTTAGTAGCATACTAGGTAAAAACAATTTTTTAGTCTCTCTAATAATACTCGCAACACTTCAAGCTGTGCATGATAATACGACGATATTAGAAATGTGGTGTGGATCTAAATGGGTTTTATGTACCGAACAACTCAAAGTGTGTCTCGTGAGTTAGGCTCTCACTCGAATATAAGGCTTAGACTGCTCTCGTATGTCCAACCAAGCTGTTAAGGCATACATGGTATCATTTCTTGTTATCGACAAATGACATATTTGCTATCTTCTTGTTAAAAGTGCATTCTTAAACGATCGTATTATTAAGAATAATTTCATGAAACAACCTCCTTGTTTTATTAGTCCACAAGACTTGCATTATGATTGTACTTTCAAAAGGCCTTTTACAATTATACATACATACAATTTCCAAGGGATGTAAGTATGTAACCATCAGGTTACATCATTGGTTTACACGAGCTCTCAAATAAATTTCTTTTTAATTTTGACTATATAAAATAGAATTATTAAAAACAACTTGAGAGGGTGCCAAGATTGATAGCTTAATTTCTTTTTAATTAAATTAATTTAATTATTGAAAGAAAAATAGTCTTTTATTATGAGGATAAGAATTTACTTTAAATAAATTCAATTTGTGTCCTTTTTATATATATTTATTAGTTAATTTATTCTCTTCTTTTTCCTAATATAATTACAATCTAATTCGTTTTTAAGTAATTCGGTATTAGATTGTTGTGTCACTACAAAATATACATATTTGTGTTTTCTTAAGCTTTCCTATGTCGCAATAAAAGTTTGTTTAAAATCAAGTTGTTTTACATGTCAACTATTGTCTCTTTCATAGGTGTGGGAAACTTCTGTCACGACACACATGTGGAGCTTTCATTTTTGGGAAATTAAACTTAATATTTGAGTTATTTATCAAAGCTTATGTGTTGTATAAACTGACATGTTTATTTATATATATGTTTATAGCTATTTCTATATTTTGTTAAAATACGTAGTAATTTCATTCGATAAAAGTTAATTAACACGTTACTGCTTCCAATACAACTAAAAAAGGTGTTATCCGCCGCAAAGCGCGGTTATTATCTCTAGTTTCAAACAATCTCCAAATGTTTAGTTTGAACATCTTAGTAAGTTTCTTTTACGTTTTAGGTTCATGTGTTGTCATGTTGACATCCCATTAATTGGTTTTCAGATTTTATTATTGCATTTTATGTCTGACGGGTTACATATATTATATTATTATAAGTTTATACTTGGGAGTAATGAGACTATTATTCGTACAGTCTCTTTATCGATCTTAGCAAGTTAAACTACTTGTTAGACCTTGAGGTGACATATATAGAAAAACAATCTCTTTATCGATCAAATTAAGTGGGCACATAATATTATTACGTGTTTTTATTAGTCTATAAACCCTAATTATCATGCCGCTTATGATGTTTTGTAAGTACAGGTTTATCTTTTCAAGACTCTACATTGTATTGTTCACTCTGTGTCATTACAATATTATACGATGATCTATCTAAACTTCTCCTATGTTGTTAATTGTAACGCCCGCCTCCCAGGGTGTACCTGGGGAGCGTTACGCACCGGATATACATAACACATAGTAATCTAAATTCGTAACAGAAGACTAATTTTGATTAACATAACATGTTGTACATATAGCATACTAGATAATACATTACATCATTTAACTATATTAGAGATCTGAATCTTCAATGGTGCTCTAAAACTCTATTTCCTCATAAACTAGCTCACAATCTTCAATTTCTACACTTTTTTGGCACATAAGATGTATGTCCATAAAAATAAAATATTTGAGGCTCAACATAAAACTTGTGAGTTCATGAATACAGTATTCTTCAAAATTCAAATATATTACTATTGATTATTGCATCAAGCAGATACAACCATGTCAAATAGATAAGAATATAGTAAGAACAATATAAATTCGCATAACCAAGCTATATATAAAAACTCCACTGGTTAAAGCAGAATCATACAAGCATCCCTCAATCATCCTATCAAACATTGCCACATATCACAAATGCTATGAATAGTCAACTCTTCAATTATTACCAGTCATCAGAACATCACAATCTGTTTTAGAAAACAATTCAAAGGAACTCGTATGTTTAATAGTTAACCTTTTCTAGTACAATCTGGTAATATTGTTAGGCTCTGATACAATTTAAGTAACCATTGGTTAGGTAATGGTACAACTAACTAATTATTGTAATGGTTGGATATTGATTTACGCTACCTTGTTTAATCATGAGTGATTAGTCCATGCCTAACTAAGGTTAGGCTACCCAAAACCCACCACTAACATTAACCTTAACGCCTAAAAATTACAATATTAATAATACTAAAACTACTCATAATAATAATAATAATCTAAAATAAATAATAATTAAATTGATATAAACTTAAAAGAGAACATACCTTAAAACTATCTAAAACAATTAGATGTAGAGTTTCTCTACATGCGCTCCTACACGAACTCCAAAAATTAACTAATAACAACATCCAATAGGATGTTGTGTACTCAGGATTCTATTAATACTAGATCATTCATAAGAAAACTTCTAATATAAATTCAACTTAAAGTCTCTGTTTATAAGCAAGTAGACAGACATGTGAAAAAGTTACGTAAGATGTCGGAGTCAAAATTGACGTGCCTGCCTGCTAGCTTAATTATTATTATTATTATTATTATATTATTATTATTATTATTATTATTATATTATTATTATTATATCATTATAATTAATTGAGATGCTCACTTTATTTTTCTCTTATGACTTTCTAAATATAACATATTATAAAAGTTAAAATATGTCGTTGAGACGGACATATTTTTCTCCACGAGTCGACCTAAGTTTTGTTAAAAACGATGCACGTTTAAATATAATATATTATTATATTTATATATATTTAAACGGTCTCTTACGACACTAAAAGTCATCTAAAAACTTTAATTTAAAATCGTCATTTGACTCATTGTTTACTCGTATAACAATATACAAAATGTAAAATTCATATTTCTTTTATTTAACTATTACGTCCAACCCTAAAAACCCGAGACGTTAAATTTATCAATCTAACAAAACTCTTCATGGTACCAACACTCATTCGGTAAGTTAAGTGTACTCTTAAGCGCATAAAGAGTGCTATATGTTCTAATGTTTCAATACTATATCCAACCCTCACTCACACGGTATATAAATGCATATAGGGCCTGTTGTATTGAGGCTATGCGTTCCACGTACGTATTAGAACTAGTTTCACATCACACGTATGCAATATCACATATTACATGTATGTTTATTTACATACAAACACATACATTCTCTTTTATAAACTTACCATGCTCTTAAAATCATCAGACATGCATCGTACAATATATATGACCACAGCCATTTGGTGAGAAATATACCACTTTATTAATAGGATGTCACACCAGGAATGACAAATTACATATATATAATACGGCATGTTACATGTGTGTAACATTTGTAAATCAATATGTAATTGGTGTGGTCAATCTAAACCTAGTATTAGGCAACTTCAAATGATAAATTTTTATTCGCCACTAACGTTAATCTTTTGTTATTGTAAATGGTGAAGATTTTAATTGTTTTGTCATATAGCAGAGAAAATAGATACTAAGAGACTTAACATGTGAACAAATATATACAGTGGTTGAGTTTGAGCCAAACATTATTAGAGGAGGGGGGATTTATATTTATAAAAAAAATTTACCATGGGACTTAAAATTGACACTATCGAGTCGAAAATTTACACTACTAACGAAAAAAAAATGAGGGCGGGGCCTCAACCCTAACGAAGCTTCGCTATTGAATATATAAACAACCACTAACTAGCACGCTAATTACGTCATTATGGATTTTAATTAGTCATAAAAATATGATGTCATCATCATCACTCACAAACATGTTACTATAATAAACTGACTTCATTTTGTTTTGAGCAAACATCTTAGGTGATCGCTATCCTGGTAATCTAAATAAAACTCGTAGCATGAGGTGACACAACACTAAAGTACAGAGATTAAAGAAGAGGCTGATGCAACCTAAACATTCAATGTCTTTCCTGCATGCTGCACAAGTGCATTGAAAAAGAATGCTTAGGAAGTTTTACACATGCAACTGAAAATACTTAAGTGTTAAAATCTTTCGAAGCCAAGACCAATATCTTCCGAAGTCAAATATGAAGTCTTCTGAAGCCTCAGTGACAAAGTCTTCCAAAGCTTCAACTCATGAAGACAAATTTCTTCCGAAGACTTTTAATACATGCTTTATCTGATGTATTTTTCCATAAAGCTAGACACCTTTCCGCTACACCTCTGTAAGGTCACCAATTTATATGAGTTGGTGAAAAGGTCCATGCTTTTAGTACTAAGGTCTTGAGTCTGTAACTTTCTACTTTATGTACTTTATCTTTTTTGTAATATATAAGAATGTGAGCTATGACATGTCATAGTCACAATTCAAAAGACAATATGCTTTTTGACTCTACAATTGATTTTGTTTTGTGTCTAGTCAATTGTATCCAGCTGGCTTTCAAAGTATAGCCGGCTGTAGGATGTAGTATAAATATATCATGTTCTTGTATCTTTCTATTATGCTTTGTAACACTTGTAATAGAACATAGAGAAAACAATATACTACAATCTTGAAAACCATATACTTGTGTTCCTTGTGTTCTGTCTCTTATATTACGTGTGTTCTTAGTGTCTTACCTTGGTCAATCCAGTTTACTGTTTAGTTTTAGTTAATCTTTTTTTTGTGTTGTTGTGTTGTAAATCTACACCCTTCAACGGTCCTGCATAAAGGCATCATAAGCTCGGCCTTCATTTGCGAACAACTTACGAAGACTTTTATTTTAAACAAGATATTTGTTTGTATTAGTTCCTACAAAACTTTTTTCTTGTAATGTAATTCAAACAATGACCTAATAAAAATACAATATTCACGTTTTCTAAACCCATATCAATCGATCACACTAGAACCCGATTGGGTGTAACAAATAACCTCCACCTTTATTTTCACAAGTTAAATACGTTACACATCCTTTTCAATTCAAACTTATCCATATAAAATAACATAGAACGCATCTGAAAAACGAAGGGTTATGAACAAATCTAGTTAACCCCTTTTTGACACACTCACATCGTCTGAAAATTGCACCGATATCACCATCATCCACCGGATTTTCGTCTCTCTGAATCACCACAATCACTTAGGGTTCCACCAATTTCAATGATTCAGCTACCACAGCATTGAATTCACCGATAATCTGCAGTTTCGCACGTTGAACGCAATTCAATCGACCTCGAGGTACCATAAATCGATTTAAGTAATCATGTTTCATGTATCTAAGTTCTCTTCTATTGATCGATGTATTTCTCGATTTATTGGTTGTTTTATCGGTATTAGGCATGAGCTTGTTTTGAAATTTGAGTAGAATTGATTAAGGAGATTAGGAACCTGAAGTCAACGCCATCAGCTGGTTGATGTTGTGTTATTAACTTATGTCAATGATAAAGATTTCACATGATTCGATTGTAGGATGTTGATACCTGCATAACGTGTAGGTGGTGTTGTTTTAATCAGAATATTTTGGATTCAACATGTGTAAACCTACAAATATGATGCGTGTATAGAAACTCAACCTCTTATAATGGCCATAAAATTGAGTTTCTTTTTTGTTATATTTATCCTGCAGTTGTTGGTATTATAATGACAGCTGAGTTGCTATGTGTTTCGGTTAACTGCAAGTGGAGGATATGAGAATCTTGGGTGATAGAAAGAACTTGTTTCTCGATGGAGAATTCGACGGCAATGATTGGTCCAAAAGGAGTAATAAAAAAGCATGAGTTTGTAAGGATTCTTATTCAGTGTCTATATTCATTAGGATATGACAAATCTGCAGCTTGTTTGGAATTAGAATCTGGGATTTTATGCAAATCTTCAGAATTTAAGTTGGTTGAATCATTGGTCCTTGGTGCTGATTGGGAGGGTTGTATTAATAAGCTTTATGGGATCAAAGAGATGACAGATGAACAAAGGAACAATGCTTTGTTTCTCGTTTTCAAACAGTACTTTTTGGAATGTTTGGGTTGTGGCGATGATTCTTTAGCTTTGTCCCTTTTGCGTAAACAAATTTCAAAATTGCAAGTGGGCAGGGAGAAAATGCACACGCTTGCTTTTGGTTTGTTTTCACTTGGAGGGCTCGGTTTGAAGGAAGTTGATGATGGCGGTGATGTTTTTCAAGAATTGAGAAATTGTCTAATTAATGATTTGGAAAAACTAATTCCACCTCCAATCACCGTGCCTGATAGGAGATTGGAACATTTGGTTGAAATGGTGGTTGGTTCCCAAATTGATTCATGCATCTACCACAATTCTCTTGATCAAGTATCAATCTACAAGGACCATCGATGTGGTCGGGATCAAATCCCTACAGAAACAGTCCAGGTGTGTAAATTCAACCTAGAAACCACATGTGTTAAGCTAGAAATTCCCCCTATATTTATCATGTTTAATTATTCTTGAATGAACCTACATGATATATTGTCCCAACTATCATGTAAATTTGACTTGGGGATGTTTAGTTATTAACTTGTATAGTGAATAAGTAAATCCATATTTCTTTGAAATTGTTGCAGGTTTTGTCCGCCCACAAGAATGAAGTTTGGTTTGTTCAGTTCTCTAACAATGGGAACTATTTAGCATCTTCATCAAGTGATTGTACAGCCATTATATGGAAGGTAAATATCATATCCTTGACAAAATTGATAGTCCATAGATTCTTCATTTGCAATACGTGGGAAAGTTGTTTGTTTGTTATAATCAGTTTCTTAATAAACGGAGAACATATATTTTTTGTTGACTTCAGGGACACTATTAGTCGCCCTATTTTGATACTTGTATGGTTAAAGTAATATCCATTATAGGGGGACCTCGGTCTTTCCAACTTGATGCCGTTGTTTTATATGAAAAATGTCAGATGTTAAATCCTAATTGCTATTCATGTTTAGTGAAGTAACTTGCTTATATGTTGTTGGTAAATGTTTGTTCTATTGAAGTTCAAGAGTATCTATAATATTGTTTGCATATTATCTAGACCTGATATATGCAGCAGTTGATTAACGAACCATGAAATTCTTAATGGGAATCTGGTTTTTTCATGTCAGTTGAGAATTATGTTTTTTTATTATTCTAAATTACGTCTAAAAAACCAGGGACAAGACAAGTCGACTGATAGAAATACCACGTTCTTTTCATATCATTAAAACTTGATACTTGATGAATCATGTGAAGAAGTTATTAAGCCCAAAATATCAATCGTCTATTTGACCGTAAAGATGTCAACAGTATAAGCTTTAACATGTTATCTTCTAGAATTTAAACATGTGTTTCTTTTTTTTAGTAGTAAATTTGTTCCAAACTTCCAATCTTCTCATACATAATACCTCCACATCACATGGGGTTACTCCAAAAGTCTCACTTGGGTATAGCTATGATGGTATTAACGAATTAGGGTTAGGACAAAAAAAGGTCAAGTGAGTACATGTACTTCCTTTTTTTATCTGTTCAAATAAATAAAACATTTTTTTGTAGAACTAACAGTAAGAATTTGATCTTCTCTTGAAAATCATCAAGTTTAATTACTTATATGAATAATTACTGGGATGAGTATGCATAAATGGAAAGGCCACTTCTTTTCAACTTCCAAATCTCCAAAACAGTAGTTAAAAAGAAGCATATCACATATTTTTCAACTAGTACTTGCAACTTCTTGTTGCTCTTGTGTTATTGGCACAGGATGTCTAAGCTGTGAATAAAACACTGTTACCAAGTTCTCTAAAACTGGGATAAAATATGAATACATAATATATTGTTTCATATTATCTTTGTCATGCGCCAGTTTTAGGAAACTGATTGTTGTTCAATTGTTCAGGAAATTTAAACTTCTTAAGTATGCACAACTGGGGAGTTGGGCACTTAATCTAATAGTGGCTTGAGTGCCTCCAACTGCCAATTCAGGTGAGTCATATGTGTTCAGTTTGACACTTCAGACCAATCCGCCACACTTTAGAAACTTGTTGATATATTGTGATTATTTCAACCCTAAAACAACCAATGGCTGAGACATCTATGCTATAACCTAAAAATCATCTAGGATATTTCAATTTGGTCTATATAAACCGTGATTCTTTAATGATTTAAACACGAGCAACTTCTTAATCTCATTTAGGAAAATTGAAATTTCATTATAGTTTTAAATCTTGACTATATTGCAATAGGACCCACCCAAGTGCAATATTGTAATGATAACGAACGAAACACGAGATGATTTTTTGTTTTTTATTGAATTAATTGAACATGAATAGATAACATTCTTAACCCCTTATTGATTCATAATTATAAAATGTATTGAAACTAACCGAAATAAACTCCCCCTAACTTCGATATGAAATCCCTGTTATGCTAAAACAATATATTACTTTAAAGATGAATATTTATCCATAATTAAGTATTAATACTTGTCTAAGGTCTAACATATCGTTTCTCTTTAACCTTCATGAATGATTATCATCCTGGAGACGGGCCACCTTTTCTTATGCATGGATTATAAATGTTCTTAAATTTATCTAGTCACTTATTTATTCTTTATCATTGGGAAGTCTCTATAGTTATGTATACAAGGAATTAAGAAGTCAGAAAACAAGAAACTACCTCGTTTTATGAACCCTATTCTTGAAATTGTTGGTGCAGGTACTAGAAGATTCCAAATTGGTTCTAAAACATACATTAAAAAGTCACAAAAATCCTGTTTCTTTTGTAGCATGGAGCCCAGATGACACAATGCTGCTGACATGTGGCAACTCAGAAGTTCTTAGGCTCTGGGATGTAGAAACAGGTACATGTAAGCACACATTTGGTGACAATGGTTTCCTAGTCAGCTCATGTGCATGGTTCCCTGGCTCAACCCGGCTCGTTTGTGTAGTTCTGACCCGAAAAAGGGTATATGTATGTGGGATTGTGAAGGAAATGAGATAAAGGCATGGAGAGGAATAAGGATGTCAAAAATTTCAGATATTGCTGTTACCCCAAATGGAGAGTATTTAATCAGTATCTTTAGAGATCGTGATATTCGGATATTAAATGTGGGCATGAATACTGAACAGGTTATTTCTGAAGAGCATCGGATAACGTCTCTTTCTGTTTCGGGAGATGGCAAATATTTGATTGTTAGTTTAAACAGTCAAGAGATTCATATGTGGGATGTTGAAGGATGTTTGGAAAAACCGTTGAGGTACAAGGGACATATGCAAGACAAGTATGTGATACGTTCTTGCTTTGGTGGGGCCAATGGGATGTTTATTGCTAGTGGCAGTGAGAACTCACAGGTACGCTACCCTACCCACGTGACCTACCTCCAAGTGTCGGTTTGAAAGTCACATAAAGTTGTTTTTAATTCATAGAACCTATAAAATTAAATATTTTTAAGATAATATATTGTTAATATGAGAATTTTTGTAATCATGTATGACACTAGTTATTTATAGAAAGCAACAAGCTTTAGAGAAAAAGCGTTTCGGACTAATTTAACCTAAATAAAAGTTACATGTTTTGACTCAAATTTGCTTCGCTACCCGCACATTTTAGCACCTTTACTTCTATTTTCATTGTCACTTTAAAAACCAGGAAAATGTAACGAAACCAAATGCATCCATTTAAGTCAGTTCAGGTATCTATGAATTATATCCTTTTGCACGAGGCAAGATTATTAGAATACTCAGCCGTTGTTAACTTTTACTTTTGATTATCCGTTGTACTTCTAGACATGCTTCTTGATTGTTTTTATTACTTGATTCATCATTACCCAGAAGTCCAGAACAAGTATATAAGTACGGGGTGTTTGGATGTGCGCTTAAGTGAATATAATTGCTTGAAGTGAGAATAATTACTTTCAAGTGTTTTACTAAAACTAATTTTGATTGTTCACGGTCAAAATAATCAGATTTGGTGAAGCAAGGAAGGGGTTGATTTATCTTATCCAAATTGATCATGACCATTTGATTATCTTCTCCGAAATTGAGTTTTAAAGTTGCAACATTCTCATTGAATAGCAAAAAAGAGATGGGTCAAATGCATAAAACCTCCTGACACATTTTAATCAAAGTTTATATTATTATGTAATGATATATGATCCTAAGAAACAAAACTTCAACATCTGGATTTAAAGTTTTTCCCCTCATCATTACCCTATCCAGTCTGTATCAAAACTAACCACATTGACGCCATATCCGACACACAGGTTTTTATCTGGAATAGGCGTAATTCTGATCCAATCGAGGTGCTCTCTGGCCATTCAATGACTGTAAACTGCGTGAGCTGGAATCCCAAGAGACACCAAATGCTAGCATCTGCCAGCGATGATCAAACGATTCGCATATGGGGCCCACAGTCAGAGAAGGCATGTAACAAAGATCTGTAGTTAGTCAATATAGTTTTTTGTTTCTTGATGCTTTCTGTTGGTGGATAGTTTTTGTGCATCCATATGTTTTTGACTTCCTGCAGTTTGGTGCTTATGTTCATAGTACAGTATTAGTTTCTACAATTGGTTTCTGGCTTGATGCCTCTATTTTGTTCGTTTAATAGTTAATAAATAGTTGTGTGATAGTGTAGGGTTGATATATTCATGTATGAACATTGATTTTGGTTTATAAGTTTTATGTGCTGTTTTCAGCAAATATACTTTAACTAGCTTTAGTAAACCCGTGTATTACGCGGATTGAATAAATAAAATATTAATATAATAAACTTATTAAATATAAAATGATATTATAAAATATGATATAACTTAAATTACGTATGATTAATGAATATAAATAATAAAACAGTGATATCGACTTTTTAAAATATTGTTTTTAATTTTTTTAAATAAACATTTTGTTTTAAAACAAACGTTAAAAAATACAAATTTTTAAAAAAAAATTCTTATTACAACTTTCAAATTTGCTTAATTTTGTTTTTAAAAAATTGACTTTTTAAAGTATTGGTTTATTTAGAAATAAACTTTTAAATAGATTTATTTCTTAATTTATTAAATATTAAAAAGTATTAAAATAATATTATTAGTAATTAAAGTATTATTTAATAGGAGAAAAAGAAGGGAAAATTTTGATGAGAAGAATTGTGATGACACGTGACACTTTAGAGTAAAAAGAAAAGATGTCTCATGTAATAAATATATTTATATGTATGTAACTTTTGTGAATTACAGGGTATTGGAGAAAAGGGTGGTTAAAATTAATGTGCTTGGTTTCCATTTTAAGATGGCAACCGCTTTACAATTTAAGCATATTATATAAATAAATATAATGTAAAAATGTCATGATAACATTTATGCCATAAGGGAACTGCTATTTAATTATTTAAGATCCCCAAAAGAGATTTATGCTACATTTACTCTCCTAACTTCACATCACTCTATTTATCAAATTAACATATGTATACGGGCATATACTGTTATGTGTTATACGGGCATATATTGTTATGTGTTATACATGTGTATATTAACCCATTCATTATCTTATATGGACATATAACCCCTTGTATACTAGTATAGTCCTCAAATCAATCAAATCAATTGAGTTTTATTAGTAAAGTAGGAGATGTTTGTTTAACAACCTCACAAATATCAAACATTTTATTAATAGATTTTTTTAATAATACGAAAATGATGGTTGGAGAAAAGATTAGTCAAAGATGAGAGAGGATCAACCATTGTTTGGGACGAGTTATATTATAAATAACAAATAAATAAACATAACTTCTGCAATCCAATCATAACAAAAACTATTGATAGAATGTATAACGAGACAAACTTTTGTATTTATCTCAATTATTATCTTAACAAACTTAAATTAGCTTATACCGAAAACTCAAAAGCTATCCAAACTCTTTTCCTTGGTAATTTGGATAAAAACAAACGTTTCTTAGACAAAACTAATACAAGAAATCTAAAACCAAAACATCCTATTTAAATTAAATCAAATAATAATAATAGTCACAAGTATCACAAAATGTCTTTTCTAATAAATTCTGATATACATCCACATTTTTAGATTATCTTTTCATACATATAAAAAATTAATTTGTAGTTGAATGTTAAAAGTAGAGCTTCTAAGAGAGAGAATTGTATTTTGTAACATTTGTTCCCCTTTGTTGCACATCATTCGGACATCTTCCCGTATTTACCTCTTTCTCTCGCTCCCTAGGTTTCTCTGATCATCATACTTCAATTCTCAATTTCAATCACACATAGAGAAACCATAGGAGCAGATAGATCCACTGTTAAACTAAACACCAAGGGTTTTATCTTATGCCATAGATTCACAAAATAATCACAACCACTTCATAAACAATCAAACAATCGTCCTCTGATCCAACATGAAGACTACACCTGCACATCGAGATGACCTCTCATCGTCATCCGCATCTTCACCGCCACGTCGAAAGTGAGACTCAATTACGTTCGTTCTCGTGATTGTTTGCAGTTTTAGTTCGTTAATTTCAGCTTTGTGATGTGAATTTTGGGAATCTCGATTGATTGATGGTGAATTTTGGTGTTTTCGTGCGGTTTAGTGGTCTGATTTGGTTTTATGCGGTGAGATTAGGATACGTGTGTAGGTTTTGATAGGTGGAGTATGTACTATCGTTTTAGTCGTTAGAAATCGAGCTGGATCTCTAGTGTCAATTATCTTCCTCCTTGTTATGATTTGCAGTTTTAGTTCGTTAATTACAGTTTCGTGATGTGAATTTTGAAAATTTAGATTGGTTGATGGTGAATTTTGGTGTTTTAAGCAAGCGGTTGGTTGTAGGGTGTGTGAATCGGATGTGTTGATACCGTTTAGTGGTCTGAAATCCAGCTAGTTCTTTAGTGTCAGTTATTTTCCTCCTCATGGTTATTTGCGGTTTTAGTTCATTAACTTCAGTTTTGTGATGTGAATTTTGAGAATTTTGATTGGTTGATGGTGAATTTTGGTGTTTTAGTCAAGCTGTTGGTTGTAGGGTGTGTGAATTGGATGTGTTGGTACAGTTTAGTGGTCTGATTTGCTTTTATCTCATGAGATTAGGATAAGTATTAAAGTATGTAAGTTTTAGATGAGTATCTGCTTCTATTTTAGTTCTTGGAAATCCAGCTAGATCTTCAGTGTCAATTATCTTCCTCCTCATGATTATTTGCAGTTTTAATTCAATAATTACAGTTTCCTGATGTGAATTTTGAGTCTTTCGATTGATTTATGCTGAACCGTGGTGTTTTAATCAAGCAGTTGATTGAAGGGTATGTAAATTGGATTTTTTGTCGCAGTTTAATGGTCTGATTTGCTTTTATCTCATGAGATTAGGATAAGTATGTAGGTTTTGCTAGATGGAGTATCTACTTTTATTTTAGTTGTTAAAAATCTGACATTCCGGCTAGATCTTTTAACTTTTGAAGCCATGTCATAGATCATTGGTGATTTATTTGAAGCTTACTGATGCATTTAATATATTATACTGTCATTTCCGAAAAAAGTATAAACCTACTTCATATCTTATTGTTCCCTGCTTGACACAAATATTTTGGTTGTCTTGCGGTTTCAATTTGTTTGTTAGAATAGTGTCAGTTGGTCCAGTTTGATACTTCTTTCATTTCTGGTGTTGTTTTTGTATGCTTTTATTTCTTTTATGTTCGCATACTGTATGTTGTAACTTTGAAACAAATGAATTGTTTTTTTTTTAATGTTGAAGCAATCACAATTATGTTATGATAAAGTTTGTTATACGCCTAGCAGTCTAACTGGTTACTTTTTCAGTAGTAGGAATGTGTTCCAAATGTTGACGAGGAGAGAGATATCTCCAAGAATAAAAAAGCATTCGCCAAGAAGGCAGGGTGGTAGAACTTTTGACCTCAACCGTCAAGCATTTGTTAGGCCCAAAAGTGAAAGTGCAAGGGATTCAAGACGTGAACTTCTTTCATGGTACTTATGTTGAACCTAAAGTTTCGAGCCATAAATTTCTCTTAAAGGTGGTTATTTTGACCCCTTTACATATGAGTGATCTAATTCGGGTTATATTTAATCTTTAATCGGTAAGATGGATAAAAAGACAAATGAAAACCATTTTAAAGGAAACATGCCACATTGGTCAAAAGTTGCCAAGTGTATTTTTAAATGCACAAAACATCATACATCACTTTGTTCAAGAATCAGATTATCACTAAAGCTATAGTCTTTGCTCTTTGTGACCATATCTGACACCCTAATTATTTATAAAAAAACTAAAGATCATAGTGTTTTGGTCAAGCCAACCCATAGTTTCAACCTGCAAAAAAAACTACATAATATATTATGCAACGCCTAACCCACTCATTTTGCCACCTCTAAGTTGTCTATTTGGTGTAAACTAAAAGAATTAAACGTTCAATTGTACCATGTTTCCAATTACTTGCTTGTAATCTTATATAGGGTGGAAGCTGAGTCCTTGGTGTGCTTATCAGCAAAATATTGTTCATTAACGCCTTCAACAAGGTCAACTATTGCAGCAGCATTTAGTCCAGATGGGAAAATTCTTGCATCTACTCAGTATGTTGTTGGTTGTCTTTGTTTTGTTATTAACATTTTTTTACTATTAATCGAATTCACTCATTTTGGGGTTGACAGTGGCGATCATACTGTGAAATTGATTGACTGTCAAACTGGGAAGTGTTTAAAGGTTTTGAGTGGACATCGAAGAACACCTTGGGTGGTAAGTCTTGCTGATAGCTTGTTCTTTGAACATGTCACAAATTAATTGTTTTATTTTCTTTGTGGTCTTCTAGGTACTAAGCTGTATCCTAAATGAAGTTGTTAACTTCTTATTTTTAAAAGTTACTTCATTTCAATTTTGCTTGATAAATCTAGTTCTAATTCTGACTCATTGTCTAGACAACATCAGGTTTAGTGTCTATACTTGAATATAAAGCGCCAGTTAAACATTCGGTGGTTTGTTAGTTTGTTAAATTTTTGGTTTTGGTTTTACAGGTAAGATTCAACCCATTGCGTCCAGAAATACTTGCTAGTGGAAGTTTGGACCATGAAGTTCGCTTATGGAATGCAAATACATCAGAATGCATGGGATCCTGTGATTTTTGTAACTACTAAACATTTTCTTTTTCTTTACTAAATGAAGGATGAATCAGGGAGTGATGGGTCCCCTTTTTAATCATTAAGCTAATAGAATCTGCTTAAGAGTTTACCTTATAGGATATATCAGCCCATAGCCTTGTAGCCTAGTGGCCAGTGGCATTGGTGATTTCCCCTCACAAAAGTGATGTGGGTTCAAATCCTTGCAAGTGCAAGGTTAGGTGGTATTTAGGTGTAAAAAAGTTCAAAAGAATTTAGGATATATGAATACATGGTTACATGCTTTACAGGTGGAAATGTCAAATCCTTTTACTCATAATTGGGTCGAATTGGAGTATGTTTTATCTCTAACTGGTCTAATGAGCTTAGCTAAAGGTTTCACTAAACAGGATTGGGTTGAACAAAGTGATTTGAAGTGTATTCAAATTCATAAAAATCTAAATATAGTTTTCTTATTCATATTTTGCACACTACTTATTCTAAGTTTTTAAAAAATGGATAAAAGAAGTGTTAAAGACCCAGACACCCAACCCAACTCGCTTTCATTTCCGGTATAAGTTACCACCTTGCACCCATTTTCTGACCTACCCAATTTTACTACCTATACATGCAATCAACACACCAAGATGAACGCGAGCACATTATAGTACTCCAGTACATATGAATACACAAATTTCTTATGTGTGCATTTTGTTATTTTCTTACGTTTGCAATATTTGTGTTTCACCAGATCGGCCTATTGCTTCCATCGCATTTCATTCTGAAGGTGAACTGCTTGCAGTTGCTGCAGGCCATAAGGTCTTGATACCAATTTAACTACACTCATGTCTCTCAGTGTTTTTTTTTGTTCTAGATATACTATTTTGGTGAAGTTAAATCCATTGTATTGACTGTAGCTTTTCAATTTCAGCTGTATTTATGGCAGTACAACGGTAGAGGTGAGACCTCTTCACCTGCTATTATATTAAGGACTAGACGTTCTCTTCGTGCTGTGCATTTCCATCCACATTCTGCTCCACTTCTATTAACCGCCGAGGTAATCTTAAGTGGTTGAAAAAGCAGCTAAAAAGGAACCTACCAAATGAGCCACATGGGTCACATGTGTTCAAATTCACCCAAAGCATATCTTTAATGCACACAACCTCGTAATTTATTTCACTTAAAGATTTTTTTTATCTCAATATATTCCAACCCAACCTTATCTATGTACTAAGATGGCCTGTTTTGACCTGAACATATTTGACCCAGTACCCAGCCTACCCATTTTCCCACCTTTAATTTGGAATTATTTGAAACTTCTACTATGTTTCGAATAACTGAACTGGTTTTGCAGGTCAATAATCTTGACTCTTCAGATTCTGCGATGGCACCTGCAACATCTCAGGGTTATATGCATTACCCCCCTCCTGCTGTATATATGGGCAATATGCATCGCATTGAGCGTTTGAGTTTAGCAGCCGAATTACCTTTAGTGCCCTTACAATTAATGCAGACTGACAGTGCTTCAAACATGGATATATCTGGTATTGAAGATATGGGGTCGAGTCAGTTGGGTCAAGATTCTGGTTTAGACTCATTAAGAGACCGCGTACGTTGGGAACTACCGTTTATGCAAGGATGGTTAATGGGTCAAAATCAAGCGGGCCCACCACCAACTTTTCCACTTAGCAGTAGTTCACATAGCTATACAATTGCAGCTGAGCCACCATACAACATAAATTTTGGTCAAACGACTCAACCCGGTGAGACAACTGATGGGGTTGACCCTATGATGAGTAGAATTCAGTCTCAAATATCTGCATCACTGACTGCCACTGCTGCTGCTGAGTTGCCTTGTACTGTAAAGCTAAGAATTTGGTCTCATGATTTAAAAAATCCATGTGCCTTACTCAAGGCTGAAAAATGTCGTTTAGTAATACCACATGCTGTTCTTTGCAGGTAAGATTTTAGGGCTGTTTAAAATAAATTTAACATTTAAAGTCGCTAGTGTTAATCCGATTTGCGTGTGTAAATAATTTTGTATCTTTTTAAGTGCTAATTGCATAAAGGTAACCCTGTTTCGTCCAATTTCCACGTAACCATATTTTCCTGCCCTGTGAAAAAAACCATTAAAATTTTAAATAAGAAATGATAAAATACTTCAAACTTTTGAAAATTTGATTCAAGGTAATCTGCACATGTTACCAGCTCAAATATGATGATGTGGATGCAGACTTGTGTATAAGTTTAACCATGCTGATTTTTTTCTTATGTTGGGTGTGAAACCGGTGATCTGCTGACAGGGTTGAGGATTATATTAAACCAAATGTTTTGAATATTTGAGGTTTTTTTTTGGGGCAAACAGAGTTGTTTACGCGAAATAGAAATTGGATCTAAGTTGGGTAACTTATTTTGCAATCTATTCTTTTTCAAGGGTAATTTACATACATATCCTGATATCCTTTTAATTTCATAACATCATATTTATTTTTATTAGACATGAAAATGTAATATGTATTGATTTCATAGTTAATAAAATAAAAAAAAAGGTTACTTAAAAGTTCTAAAGGGTAAATCAATTCTCTCTTTAATGTATAATGTTTGATAGGTTTTTTTAACAAGGTGTGTGGTGATTGTTTGTTGCAGTGAAATGGGTGCCCAATTTTCACCATGTGGGAGATATTTAGCTGCTTGTGTTGCATGTGTACTACCTCAGTTTGAAGCCGATTCTGGGATATCAACACAACTCCATCAAGATGTGAGCAGGGCTGGAACATCACCTACACGTCATCCAGTCGCTGCTCGCCATGTCATCTATGAACTTAGAATATATTCACTTGAGGAGGCCACGTAGGATTTGATTACTCTCTGATAATTTCAACTTTCTTTTTGTGTGGTAATTGTAATCTGACTGTTATTATACTTCTGTAGCTTTGGTTCGGTACTTATCTCGAGGCCAGTTAGAGCTGCTCATTGTTTAACTTCGGTCCAGGTAAGTTTCTTGACATTCTTCATTTGTTTATTTATTTTACATGTACTAAATTAAGCTAAGAGTTAATTGTCAACAAACAACATCTAACTTACTTTTAGGCCCTGGACTACAAGAAGCCTTGAAAAAAATCCTTAAGTTCAAATTTCATTCAATACAATTTGCTTTTATTTCAAAATTTTCTTTGCTCACTTGGATATGAATTTTTTGAACTTTTTACATTATTTTTGTGAATTTAAGATTGTCATAACAATCTCTTATATTTTATTTCCTGCAGTTTTCACCTAGTTCTGAGCACATACTCCTTGCTTATGGTCGCCGTCATAGTTCTCTTCTCAAAAGCATTGATTTCAATGGTGATACTTCTGTATCAATTTACACAGTTCTGGAGGTAAATTTTCACAATATTCACTCAGTTAAAAAATCCCTGTTTTAAAATTTACTCTATTTGTTTGTACGAACAAGATATTGCACACCTGACGAGGTGTTCAATTAAAGTTATATCTGGTTTATCATGCTATTTTATCTCTCAGCTATCTCATTTGCAATTTAAGATTAACTTAAAAATCTATTTTTCGGTTGATAAGTTCGATTTTGGATATTTAATTTCAGGTATATAGAGTTTCAGATATGGAACTCGTGAGTGTGCTTCCGAGTGCAGAAGATGAGGTGAATGTGGCTTGCTTTCACCCTTTCTCTGGTGGAGGTATTGTTTATGGGACAAAGGTCTGCATTCCTTCATATTTTTAAGTGGTTGCGATTTAACTGATTGATGTGGAATCATGTCAATTTGGCTTGTTTAAAAATTGATAATGAGTTTAATTGTTAAAACCTGCTGAAGTTGAAATAGGGTTTATACGGGTCATAGGTCACCTTAGGTAATGATGTCCTGAATGTTTTTATTCAAAAGAAGTTACATTATTATTTTGATAAATTAGTTTTGTAATGATGTTTTCTACATTAATTAATTATTTATAAAATGCATAGAAAATGGATCAAAAAGTTTTAGCAGTCAATCTGCCCAGTTACCCAACCTGCTACCTTTTATATATTTGTTCAGCATTTTTGTTTTCTTACATAATTTTGTTCAAACAAAATTGTTTCACATTTATAATTTATGTGTCTGCAGGAAGGCAAACTTAGAATCCTTCAATTTAATGGTGGTCGGGGGACAAATTTTACCAGACCTGAGAACTTTCTTGAAGCAAAAATGGTCGATGCTGAATAATAAATAGTACAGGTCATTTTTTGTTTAGCTACTTCCATTATATATGAAATATTGCTTTAGTTTAAAACATTTTTTTTGTTTATTTCCTGTTCATAACCATGAGAACCTAATACTTGTGAACTCACATGACCCTGCTATTACTCTGCTAACCAATGGGAGTAGATAAAACACAACTTGAATATGCCTTGAAAGGAGTTAAAAGCACAAAACCTGTTAAAAACAATTTTTAACTAGCCAATGGGACTAGATATAAGACAACTTGCATGTGCCTTGAAAGGAGTTATAGGCACAAAACGTGTTATAAATTTTTTTAACTAACCAATGGGACTAGATAAAACGCAACTTGCATATACCATGAAAGGAGTTATAGACACAAAACTTGTTAAAAAGATTTTTAGAGTTTATTCTCCATCTTGCTTTATAATACATACATGCCGTCTTTTTATCTCTTCCATAGTTTTTCAAATAGGAACGTTCTGTTTAAAGACAGCATATAGATTTTATTTTCTGAACATCGTATTCACACACTCTAAACCTACTTTCAAATCTAAATCACTTGTCCACAATGAGACTTGCACCCTCAATCTCTTGGGGCGGGACACCATGCAACGCACCTTGATACCATGGGGCCAAAGGTCCTTTGGTAACTTTTAGATTTCACGAAATTCCTGAATAATCCTTGATACCAAGTTTGAATTCCTAATGTTTTTAAACTGTAAATACCCATAAAAAAGAATGTCATCTGAAGAATTAAAGAGCGGATAATGTTCTAAAATTGTGTTCAGAATGTTTGTTTTAAACTAAAATTTTAATGTCAGGATTAGAACATTTATCTGAAAATAAAACTTGTTCTATTTCTCATGAGATTGAACCGCCATTTTGCTTGCAGGAACGTGCACCAGCTCTCCTAACTGATGCCGCTAGCTGGATTTGGTTCCATGGATTCTGCTTTGGTTTTTTTCTTTTACTCTCACTTTTGACCGTTTTCTTGTATGTCTGACCATGTACAATATGTTTATTAACAAGGCGGTTAGTACACCCGAGAAGTGGCCATTCCCCGTGGCTACATCCGGTTTTATGTAGGTTTAAGTGGTCAACCATGTACTGTAATTATCGACATGAATTTGTTTCCTGTTGTGGTTAATTTGTAAAGATTTTCTCTAATGGTTTCTTGGTGAATGCTGTTTTTTCTGTTTGCTTGACCTTATAGCTCAAACTTGTGTACATTATCAAAACACTATACCTTTGTTTGTGCATTGTTTTTCTTTATTTAATAAGTTGTTACATTTACCTAAAAAAGTGGTTTTCGGATATTAGATTAGTTACGTATTTAACGTATCTAGGAGGTATTTAAGTGTATTATTCTTTGTATATATGGAGACTTTATGTAACTCTATTACATACAATCAATAAACAATCCTCTTTTCTAGTTCAACATAATAATTGGAGTTAAATCGCCTCTGCCATACTAATCAGCCGTTACTCTCTCTCGAACATTTCCCCCTGAACCGATATCATATATGTGGTAAACTAAGTGTGTCAATTTATGCATGCCCACCGAGAATCATTGGTCTATACTTAAACGGATTTTACATCATCTTTATGACATTGTTGACTATCGTTTGCTTATCCGACAAATTTGGATCAACAGGTCACGTTTTAAGTGATGTTCATTGGTAGAGTAATTCACAACCTTGTACATCTTCCCTACCTTCCTTTTTGGATGTTGAACATGCAAGTGGTCTAGATGATTGTCACCCCATGAATCTATTCATGTTCTAATCTTATCTCATGGGTTGCTCGCAAACAATGAACAATCTTTTGTTTCTTTACTGAGATCGAATACAAAGCTTTTACAGACAGAGTTGTTGAATTTACGGTTTACCTATTTGGAATTTCTTCTATGAAAATTTGATGTTGGTTCAGCTTCATTTCCTACCCTATGATGTGACAATATCGATTTAACCTACCTCTCGATTTAACATGCCTAGATAAGGCATGTGTTTGATTTCCATTTTGTTAGAAGAAAAGTTATTCAATGGTCTCTTCACGTGCATTTCATATCATCAAATGATGAAATTGCTAATATCATGTTTCTCTTTATGTACGGAATATATTATTGCATTTAAAATTATTAACTGTAATATTATTCTCTATATAATTTATAAAAACCCCATTTTACCCTCATACATAAAGTCAATTTTCTTTCTTGTAAAACTTTGGATATGCTTTTTTGTGTTTTGAAAGTATCTTTAAATTGCTTATCTTTGCTTTAAATAAACAAATTGGAATTGTTTATTTTAATTCATTGTTTTAAACCACAATCAAAATGTCACTAAACACCCATATCAACTTATGCACAAGTGTAAGACACCATGACACTGACAAAATAAAGTTTATCATATAGTATAAAATACTGTTTAAATATTTTATTTACACATATAACAGTTGAGACCAATTTACTGAATATATTTTAAGAGAGAGACCAACTGTTTAACTTATTAATGGCCAGCTGTTTTAGAGGCAATTTAAGGGTCAAATGTGGCCAAAAGGGTAATTTAAGTTATATAGAGTTAGTTGGTTGGTACATGTGTTATGGTTCACAGGTTTAACATGATTAATAACCCACGGGACCAAACTAGTTGTGGACGGTTTTGCCAACCCAACTACTTAGGCTGGCTTGGTTCGAGAACCCAACGAACGACTTCTTTCGGTGTTGCTTGAACCCACCCACGTACAACCCAGCCCGTTAAAGTCCATTATGCTCGAACCAAGCAAAAGGTCCATGCCGTGTTTGTTAATTGCTATGTGTTACTAGCAGGTAAAAGTGATCTATTCGTCTGATGTATGGTTTGAAAAACATTGCCAATGATCAAAACTACGTTTACACGGAAATATTACAAGAATCCGTATGCTAAATAAGCAATTCATCTCAATTTATTAATCTTTACTGCCTTATAAAATATAACCTTCGGGTAAAATGAGAAACTCACAACTATTGTAAGCCGCGGTCCCTCAACTTCATGTACGTTACTCTCGCCAGCCGGGGCCAGCCCACGGGTAAAGCCACTAATGACTAAATTACTAAAACCCTTAAGAAAATTTCAAAGTTTACATAGCTTGTCTTTTAGGTTGCACCTTGCTCTTTTTCATTATCAGTTTTTCTTGAGTAGCTCTTTCTGATTTGCCTCTATTTCATATTTAATTTAATTACTGGGATTTAAATCCCCTAAATTTGTTGCTGTAACTACATCTAACAAGATGTACTCCCATCCAATAAGTTAATTGAAAGAATATTATTTTTTTAAGTTTGGTGGAAGAAGGTTGGAAGATAGGCAAAGAGATAACATGTACATTCTTTTTTTTTATGTTGAAATTTCATCTTAAAAGAAATTTTGAAGTGCTACTTTCAAAGACTAGCTTTAGTAAACTCGTGTATTACAAGGGTTGAATAAATATAATGTTAAATATAATAAAAATGATTAATTATAAAATGACAGACTAAACTATGATTGAAATTATGTATGAGTAATAACTATAAGTAATAAAACAATAATATATGATATTTTTATTTTTTTATATTTTTCAAAGACAAATTAAATATTTTGTTTTAATTGTTTTTAAATATTAAAAACTTTCTTACTATTACTCCTTGTTTTAATTATTTTTTTATTAAAAAATTACTTTAGAAACCAATTTTAAAATATTACATAAAAATAGTTTTACTTTTAAGAAAAAAATTCTTTTTATAAAAAACCATCTCTATAAAAATAACATTAATAGAAAGTTTTCTTTGTTAATTATTATAAAACTAATTATAATATAAAAATAAATAGATAATATTATTAGTAATTAATATTGTTTATTTAATAGGAGAGAGAAGCGGAAAAAGTTTGATGTGAATAAATGTGATGGTGACAAGTGACATTCCTATATACCTTTTTATTAGAGTAGAATGATTAACTTGATCGAGGCATGATTTTGTTATGGTAGTAATGCTTGAATTCTTAGATATAAAGATGTTGGTTTGCATAACCTAAACATATTTTAATTTTTTAAATCACTAAAAAAACGTGGATGATTCTGTTTTTAATGTTCAAGATTTTAGTTTACAAGCTTTTAATATATTTTAATAGTTGTGAAGTTTTTGATACCGCTATAAAATTAATGTGGATTGATATATGCAATCTGTTTATTTTGAGTAGACTGAAAGATATCAGGATAATTTGATTTGACTCATTTAAATAGAGGTGTATAGACAAGTTATTTTTAAAAATTGGTTTTCGTTTCAAACCTAAATCAGCTTAGTCAACTTCGGTCAAAACGGCTTGGCTTAAAACCGGTTCGGGTCCAAACCGGTTTTAGGTTTTGGAATCCCAACCCTATATAAACCGGTTCGGGTTGGTTTGGAAACTGCTTCAGGCCCAAACTGCTTTGTTTTTTTTAAATTTATTTTATTTATATAATCGTTATAAGGTAATTAAATATATCAACTATGAAATTAAAAAAAAGTTGAGAAATGATAAAATAAAATACACAATTCATTATTTTTGTAATTGTAGATGCATTTATATATTTTTATTTGTAAAAACTAAACATAGAAACATCTACTTTTTGTAAAACTTAAATACACAATTAATTGTTTTAAAATCAAAGTGAAATATATAAAATATAAAGCGTGAAAACAATTTAAACGACATAAAATTCTAATATATTTTTTTAAAAAACTAAACATGTAACGTAGTCGTTCTCCGTTCATTCATATTCCAATTCTCCTTCAAGTGAATATTTTTTATTGTATTTTTTCCGCAACATCCAAATAATTCTTTAAATTGACATTTCAACCGCTTGGGTTGAAAAAACCCAAATATAATACTGCCACTAACACAAAAAACATATTCCAAAGCTACCATGGAAACTTAGATGATAGTAAATCTCGTGTCATTGTGGATAGTATGTGAAATTGATCTTCCTTATATTTTCATCAAACCAACAAGTCAAGTTTTAAAATATTATGGAGTAATGATGGATAGAAAGTTCGTTCCATCATACCTCCCAAGTTTACTACTCGGAGTGTTACCACATTAACGTTTATTACATTCATCCCTTAAAATATTATACAAAGTACACATTTGATCACTTGAACTTTCGGCATGTGCCGCATGCCTCATTAACTCGTGGATGTTTGATGTTTCACCATATTTTGCTAAATAAACATCAAACTTTTTAATAAATGTTTGTTAAAATTAGATTTTAAACTTTGACAATAAAATGGGTTTTCTTATTTTAAATCCAAATTAAAAGTAATTAGATCAAGTAAAATTTCAGCTCTCGACGTATTTAAGCAAGGTTTTAAAACAACGACACATGTAAAATTTCAGTGAGGATATTATATCCGAATAAGATCTACCCCTAAACGACAACTCATTTATTTCTTAAGTCATTAAGTAAATTTGGTAAATTACTAATAGACTCATTGGATAATAAAATCTAGTTTTAAAAACATGAATCATTTTGCTTATTTTTTCAATAATAATCCGACTCGATGGACGGTAAGTATTTGCCTTTTCATGACTCATCAAAATATTATGAAAGTATATTAAACTTTTTTTTGCTCGATAGCCTTTTCAAAATGTTACAAGTAGAATTCTATCTTGTTGCTACGTCCCAGTTCGGAGCTAAACATTTTGAAATTTTCATCTTTACAAAACTTGCGATGCTTACTAAATATTTGGTTACTGCTAAAAATTTCATGTAACATTTTATAAAAAAGTATCTTTTGTTGGTTTAATTGTTTTTAAAGTGTCACACCCCAACCTTGACGGCGGAAACGTCGAGGAGTGAGAGTTAAGATCGTTCACAGCCACATAACGCTATTATTAACCCAAATATAATTTAATCATAAAATTTAATTGTATCATTACAAGCTTAAGTCCCAAAGAAATAAAACCTTAACATAAAAGATAACAAGTCATTCTTATTTCATTCATTTATCTAGGTCCATTCCTAGATGTGCAAGCTTCAAAGAGTAGATATCAAACTTGGGCGTTTCCTGAAACATGTTAAAAATAAAAGGGTCAACAACAATGTTGGTAAGCATTCCATAGTTTTAAATACATAGATTATATAAAAGATGGCAATTCAAGTCATAAGTTAGTGAATAAAGTGATTAGGGATGTTATGAACAATGCAACAATCAAACCTCGACAAAGTTTTACAAGTCTCAAACGTTTACAAGATTATACGATCAGCTAAGTGTACTTGGATCAACCAAAGCAGGCTTGTCTTGCCCATAGATCTATGACTTCGATGGGCTAGCAATAGTTAATGATTGTACATATAATGCCATAACATGGTAACCACACAAGTTCAACTAACTACAACTTTGCATGATGAATTGCCATAAAGATTACAAGTCTCAAATAAGTTTACAAGTGCAATGATAGTAAGTTAACATGTTTCACCCTAAAGTGTGAAAATAAGCAAAAAGGAGTATGGAAATACTCACACGGCTAAAAGTATAAGTATAAGGTTAATAGGATTGATAATAAACGTTGTTCCAAGATGAACGTCACAAGGAACCTAAATATATATATATATACACAAGGTTAAAGTTTAATTATAATAAGTTTAGCGTTTTAACGGGAACTAAGGTTTTAAGTGGAATTTGAGATGTTAATAATTATATCCAACTAACATGGTAAATTTTGATTATGCTTTGAGTCAATATATTATTTAATCGTTTTAATACCAAGAAATAAAAGAAACCATTTGTAACAAGGTCTAAATATAATTTAAACAACTTTTAAATTAACTCTTATTTTAAACAATAATACATACTTGTTATTTGAACAAGTAATGATTTAGTGAGTTATAACAATATTAAATGTCTATTTTATAAGAAAAATAATTTAAATATATTATTTGAACAAACAACTATTTAGTAAATTAAAACAATATTTTAAGTTTAACTTATAAGAAATAATCTAAATATATTATTTGAACAAATAATGATCTAATAAGCTAATCAACATTAAATATATATATATATATATACATACATATATATATATATATTATAAGAAATTGAACTAATTATATCATTTGTTTTATAAAAATATACGAGTATTATAAGAACATAAATTTTTCAAAAATTGATTAAGTGACTTTAAAAATAATTTGAATTTACAAGATTGATTTTTATTGATTTTCAGAATTTTCTATTATTATTATTTTTTTTAAAGGCTAAAGAAAACCCAAAAAAATGCTGGAGGTCGCCGGGTTCGAACCCGGGACCTCTAGTGTGAAATGCAAGTGGGGAACCAGTGAACCAAGGCTTCAGCCGCGGTTGTAATTGGTTTTTAAAACTTAAAAGCAATGAACACAGAACCCGCCCAAATTCACATGAACCCTAGGTCCGATTTATCTCAAATTGGTGCACAAATCGACTCCATGGACACCGATAACCATAGGGCTATTGTTCCTTATGAAGAAACGAACGTGTAGGTGGTTTCAATTACCTTTTTGAAGTTAACAAGTCCAGAAACGATGGAGGAACAAGCTGCGATGAAATTGAAACCCAATTCGTGTGCAAATGTTTAAGGAATTCAAATTAACTTCGTGTGAAGCTTCGGATAGTGTTCCCGATGTAAAGCCCTCTATCAATTCGTAGTTAGCAGGCTCGTATGGTGGTGTTCGAGTGGTGTAGATTCGCGATAAAGATGAAGTTCAATTCGCAGATTGTGATTGTTTCAGATGCAAATGAGGATAGTATTCGATTAATGATTGATAGAGAGTCGTTTAGGTTAGTTTGATTGGACTATTATGATGTGTAAATGCTCGAACGACCATATGCTTTAATGTATTTCGGTTATGCGATCGATTAGGGTCGAAACCGATGTTTAAACGCAATTTAATCGTGTATTCAGGTTCGAAATATGCATACGAAGCGATTTGGGTCGGTTTTGGGTTTCGAAAACGAAAAATTTTGAGTGTTTGGCCGTCGCCGGAGCTCCGCCGGATTTCTGGCCGGAAACACGACTTAGGGGGGGGGGGGAGTTCAGTTTGGTTTTTAATAATTTGCACAAATGGTCTTTGTAGTTTTAAAGTTGTTATTTCGTGCCCAAACTTTATTTTCAATGTTTCTAAATTGACAAAGAGGCCCCTTGAACTTAAATTAAGTTTAATGCTTAAACATTTTCAAGTTTAGAAATTTTCATTTCATATCACCTTTATTGTTCTTATTATTATTCTTATTATCATTATTATTATTATTATTATTATCATAGTTATTTATTTAATATGATATAATTATCACTGCTAAATTCCAATTTAGAGGAAATTACGACAAATCCATAAGTAACCCTTAAGTTTCGTACATGCCAACAATAGCCCTTACAAGAATTTAACGATGCAAACATTTAATTTAACGTAAAATTCAAGATATTACATAAAGCATCTTGAACGTCTAAGTTTATGATGTACGCAAAACATCAAATATGAAAAACACGTCTCAAATTGGTTTATATTTTACTTTTATATGTTCTATCGCAAGCGTGTTATAATTTAACGCATGATCAAAAAACATAGAAAAAAATTGTTTTCTAATTTATACATTTTAATAACTTTGTCAATAAGATAAAAAATGCTTTCACCGATGTGAGAACAACCAAACAATTCAAACACAATCGTACGTTTAATCATTTATCACAAATCAGGTTCAACCCAATGGGTGGTGACACAAATGTACGAGTCCGGTGACCCGTGAGTAGTCGATCAAACATCACTAATTAAGTTAACACCGGTTTGCAAATTTTTAAAATAAGATATGAATTCATTTTTAGCTTTTACATATTTTTATGCAATCTTTTCAAAGAGTAGCACGATTTACATTGGTATAATGTGGTTGAAGAGTTCGTTAAATTAGTTGAGTCAAACGTTCGTTGTCTACATGTTTGAAAGTCAAGCTTTCTTGAATTACAAAATGTGTCATTTTCTCCCTAATCGTGTCAAAGTTAAAAGCCCAAACATTTCTTTCGTTTGTTTTTGAAACTTGACCTTAAGACGGTTTACCTTTCAATCCCTTATATATTATATATGCGCAATGTGATTTCAAGGTTGTATTTGCATATTTTTGAAAAACTTATTGCAAAACTTGTAACGAGCCTTGTTTTAACCGTTAGCCATCAAACACAAACCATAATTACACCATATTTTGGGGTTTCTATTCATTGAAAGGATTGCTACCACCACGTTGCATGAAGATGCATCACAACCAACGGATGATTGAACACTTGATAAAGCCATTTTAGTGTTTTTTTAATGCATGAAAGTATTGATCGTTTTTTAGATTTTTTAGAATAGGGAGTGTTTTTAGTTGTTGTGATTCAACCAAAACATCCAATACATACATATACTAACCTAATGGATGTATAATTATAAATATAAAACAAAAAACAGTAAAAAAAGTCCCCAACAGTCAAAAATGGCTACATAACCGTTATCTATCGGCTAGGTTTTCTTAAAACTAGTTTCAGTTTTTGACTGAGCCGTTTCACGAACTGTTTCTTTACCACCTCTACATTTGAATGCATACTGATGAAGTTTTGCTCTCATAAATCAAAATTTATCATCTTTGCTTAGTTTTTATTTCATGTATCTAATCTTGTTTGTTAAATGTTAGTTTAGGGGGAAAAAGTTAAAATAGGCCCCCAGATTTTTATTTCATGTATCCTTTGCTGGTTTCTAGTTTTTAGTCTCTTCCCTGCAAATTAAATTCCTAATTGAAACCTAAATATAGCGACCGAGAGATAAGTGATGAAGAACATCACAATACTCTTTTAATTAATGGTTGGGCTTTCTCTTTGCCCCATCCCTCGGTATTTGAGTTCTGATTTGCAGGTATCTCCATCGAAACCCTCATCTCTATTTTGGGAAAACTTCATACAATAGTAATCAAGTTTTAATAGCATTTAAATTAAGACACTCGTATTTTTATTTTTTCTGATAAGGTCATTAAAGTTTTAAAAGTGTTTCAATCGGATTACTAATATTTTTATTTGTTTCAATTAGGTTATTAAAGTTTTAAGAGTGTTATAATCAGGTCATTCATATATTATTTTAATTGTTTTAAACAATTCACAATTTTTTTTAA
This sequence comes from Flaveria trinervia, assembly GCA_025506515.1. Taxonomy (NCBI): domain Eukaryota; kingdom Viridiplantae; phylum Streptophyta; class Magnoliopsida; order Asterales; family Asteraceae; genus Flaveria; species Flaveria trinervia. The sequence continues at coordinate 97,813,502 of CM046445.1, forward strand.
AAATAATTCAGTTTATTTGTAAATATTGTTAATTTTTTAAAAAATAAATTTTTTTTTGAACTTTTTGCAACTTATGAATGACCCAATTTGAACAATCCTGAAACTTTAGTGATCTGATTATGACTTAAATTTTACGAGAGACCTTATTAGAATAAACAACATTACGAGTGATCTAATTAGAACAATTCTAAAACTTGATTAATATTTTATAAAGTTACCCGCTCAATTTTTCATGCAGTCTTCATTAGAAATACAATCATTCGGATTTGTTACAAATCTAAGCAAAAGATTCTTCTTAAACCTGCTACCTGCTACTGTGTTGAATCAATTAGTGTACACATGCTTCTTTATTGGATTGGAACTTTTTATTGATATAAAATAATGACATGAACGAAACGTAAATGATTTCATTCTGTGCTTATAAGTCTATTATTTAACTGTTTTTCTTTTCTTCTATTCTAATTTTCTAATAAAACTATGCAAAAATCCTTTCAATGACATATTCACTAGCACTGGAAATAATGGAGGCAGTGTTCATGTTATTTCATTTGAACACTTGATTAATTATTCTAACTTTTTCATAGCTAACATTTTATAAGTTGCTTTAATGTTTTATGTATTAGACTGCAGATGTATTCTTTATCAGAAACAAGATGATATGCGTGCTGCTAAAAAGGTATGTAACCCATACAAGCAAGAATCTAATGTTTTTCTTGTAGAAATGAAGATCAAATCTCAAGTCTTCTTCACATAATAGTTAGTGTGATCATATTTCCATTGTCTTTTAACCGTTTGTTTTGCCTAATACATAAGAGGATATTGAAATTGTATTGGCCAAAGGCACCCAGTTTCATCTTTAATCTATTATTATTTCAAGTTAACTGGTTACGCGATCTAGAAAGCTTGATGATAATAATTTTGTATTGTTAGAACTTTTGATGTGTCGGGATAGGATGAATGCTTCAGATTTGGTGCTTGTCTTATTGGGTCTGATAGTGTTGATTAGGTGTGGATATGTACTCATAGTGTAATTGTGTGTGTTGATGATTATCTTGAGTTGGTATAAACTAACATAACTATTTTATTGGTATATTCAGGTTATCATTGTAACAACATTGGTTTTTTCTGTAAATTAACATAACTAGCGATTTAGCATTAGTTAATTGTAAGTTTCTCAATAAATGGACAAACATGTTTGTGGAACCTCAATCCAACTCGACCCATTTGACCCGTTACCTAGCATGTAGATTCTCTTGTTTTCTAGAGAAGGAAACTTATGCATGTTAAGATCATGAAAAATGTATGCATGTATTAGTTTTATTTGCATTAGTTTTATTACTATTATCTAATCTATGAATTTCTTTTGTTTGGATTAATCTTGTGCAGTTTAGAATTTTCTTTGAGCAAATGAAATTTAAAGGAGGTATATATTTTAGGTTAGATGATGTGCTACCCATCTGACTCTAACTTCACTTAATAAAATTAATGTATTAAGATACCCTTCAATAATGATATAAATTTACAGTCAAAATTTTAAGTGAGTAATCTTGGCTTAACTTACAACGCAACAAAAAGTACTTCTTGCTTGTTGCTGAAATATATGCAGATCCTAGAAGTAATGAACTTGAATGGATTGTCATAGGTTTCTTTTATATTTGAACTCATGATCATTGCTTTATGTAACAGGTAAAGGATTATGAAGCTGCATTAGATTTATGGAAATCATCATATGAAAGATAACAAAAAAAAATTTAATTTAGTCATGGATATCAAGACATGAACACACAAGACAGAACCTAGAATTTAAGTGATTTGATTGAAAAGTGTTAAGCATCATTGATATCAAGACATGAACACACAAAATGATATTGAAATTTGTCTCGAAAGGTGCAACAGACGGTGTTATACTTACTACATATTAGTAAATGTATCGACTTTATTTAACTAATAGTCACATGCATCTCCTGCCGCAACGCATGGGAATACATACTAGTGTGCATACATGACGCATTATAGTAAAAGTTGACATTCTTAAGTTTACGGGATATAACAAAATACTGATGATCAGATGTAATCTTGTTCACGATGGAAGGGACCAATTTCCAGATATGAAGTCTAACTGGGTGTCTTTGAAACAATATAAAACACTGCACCCATGAAACAAATGTAAAAATCAGCAAGAAAATAATAGATATGCGTGAGGTTTAAATACAAATTACACAAAAACGTATAAATTTGTATGGTTACGCATCAGGGATTCCAGGTATAATAAAATTTGGTTCTGTAGAAAGAGATAATTGGTATAATTCCTTGATCCTCATTATCACCAAACCGATTACATATATACACAGGAAATCCCCTTTAATTAGGGATGAAATCAACTAACAATATTATCTATATTTAACTGATTTACATGCCAACTATACAATATCTATTAGACCCCCGCAGTCGAAGCTGGAGGTTCACGAAGGCTGAGACTGGTACGAAAATCTTCAAATAGGGCTTTAGGAAGGCCTTTCGTAAATATGTCAGCAATCTGGTAACGGGATGGAATGTGAAGAACGCGTACGAGACCTCGTTGAACTTGTTCACGAACAAAGTGGATGTCAAGCTCAATGTGTTTAGTTCGTTGGTGCTGGACTGGATTACCGGATAGGTAAATGGAGCTTAAATTATCACAATACACCAATGAAGCATGAGTGAGTGGCCGATTGAGTTCTAGAAGAAGGTTTCGAATCCAGCAAATTTCTGCAACAACATTTGCAATACCTCGGTATTCGGCTTCCGCGCTTGAGCGCGAGATGGTTGATTGGCGTTTCGAGGACCAAGCTAGCAAGTTGTTGCCAAAGTATACGCAGTAGCCCGACGTGGATTGACGAGTGTCGGGACACCCCGCCCAATCGGCATCGGTGTAGGCACGTAACGAGGTCGAGGTCATCGGTCCAAGAGTAAGTCCAAGATGAGAGGTGCCCCGAATGTATCGTATGATACGTTTTAAACTATCCCAGTGCGGAAGGCGCGGGGAATGCATGTGCATGCAAACCTGTTGGACCGCGTACGAGATGTCGGGTCTCGTAAAGGTGAGATAATGGAGGGCTCCGGCCAAGCTTCTGTAAAGGGACGGGTCCTCGAATTCTGGGCCATCAGAAGGAAGCTTTCCTTTAGTGTCAACCGGAGTTGCAACGGGTTTGCAAGAGGTCATGCCGGCTCGATTTATTATGTCTTGCGCGTAATTCTTTTGTGAGAGGAACATTTCGTTACCCGTTCGTTTTACCGAGATCCCCAAGAAATAGCTCAACGGTCCCAAATCTTTCATTGCGAATTCCGAGCTTAAACGGTCCATCAGATTAATACGAAGTTGCTCGGACGATGTCGTGAGAAGTATGTCGTCCACATATAAAAGCAAATACGCGGTGTCGAAACCGTGATGATAGGTGAACAGTGAGTTGTCACTCCGGCTTTGCTTGAATCCCAATTTGAGAACAAATTCGGTGAAACGTTGGTACCAAGCTCGAGGTGCCTGTTTCAGGCCGTATAAGGACTTCTTAAGCAAGCAAACGTGATCCGGGAATCTTCTATCTCGAAAACCCATAGGTTGATGCATGTATACCGTCTCGTTTAGGTTCCCGTGAAGAAAAGCATTTGTGACGTCAAGTTGATGAACGGCCCACGATTGAGATAGTGCGATAGATAGGACCGTTCGGATGGTTGCCGGTTTGACAACTGGGCTAAAAGTTTCACCGCAATCGATACCAACCTGTTGACTACGACCATCGCACACCAAGCGCGCTTTATATCGCTCCAATGACCCGTCGGATCTGAATTTATGCCTAAATAACCACATGCACCTGATAATATTCATAGTCGGTTGTCGCGGGACTAACTCCCACGTCTCATTTTTAATAAGGGCATCATACTCGTTTTGCATAGCGTTTCGCCATACAGTAGTGGACAAGGCAATTTTTGGGGAGTTGGGTATTGGTTCGACATGTGTAGTGTTAAGGTTGAAGTGTGGTTTCGGTTTCAAGATCCCGTCCATGGCACGTGTCCGCATGGTACGAGTGGGAGGGGGGGCCGTAGGCTGTGATGTGGAGTGTGTTGGCATTGGGGCCGTAGGCTCGGTGGTGGCTGCGGCTTTCGGACGACGAGAGTAGGTGAGAATTGGTGAAGGTATATTAACCGAAGACGGTTCAGCTTGGGGAGAGGCCGGTTCGTTGGGAGTTTGACCGGTTGTTTGGGGAGTTTGGGGAGAAGTCGGTTCGTTGTGATAAACTGGTTCGTTTATTGGATTGATGGGTGGGGTAGTAGAGTCCATGGCAGTAGGTGGGTTTTGAGAAGAGGGTTTGTAAGGAGGGTTATGGAGGTTCGACCAAATGGATGGATGTGGTGGTTCGGACAGGAATATGTACGGGTCCGATGTCGGTTTGGTGGTTTTGGAATATGGAAAAACGGTTTCGTCAAAGATTACATGTCGGGAAGTAATCATTTGACGGGTATTCAGATCGAAGCACGGTAGCCGCGGTGGTTTGGTGGATATCCGAGGAAAACGCATGCATGTGACCGATGTTCAAGTTTATGTATCATGGTGGATGGTTTGAGTGGGTAGCATAGGCAGCCAAACACTCGAAGATGAGTGTAGGATGGTTGACGGTTATATAGGACTGTGGTTGGGTTGATGAGATTATTTGGTTTGTTGGGTAGGATGTTTAGAAGGTAGGTTGCTGTTTCAAGAGCATAGTGCCAATAGGTGTTTGGTAGGTTGGATTGAGCAAGAAGAGTGCGAACCATGTTGTTGATAGTGCGGATTTTGCGTTCGGCCCTACCATTTTGGGAGGAGGTATGAGGACACGATAGACGGAATGTCATACCGTGTTGATTAAAGAATTGAGTAAATTGATTATTGATGTATTCTTTGCCGTTATCGCATTGTAATTGTTTAATGCGTTTATCAAATTGTGTTCCAATCAGGTTATAAAATTTTTGAAAAATGGAGAAAACCTGTGATTTCCTACTGATCGGGAATGTCCATAGAAAATCAGAAAAATCATCAATAAATAAGATGTAGTAGCGGTGACCCCCGGAACTCAAGATCGGTGAGGTCCAAAGGTCAGTGTGAACAATTTCAAAAGGCAAATAAGTACGATTACATGAACGAATAAAAGGGAGTTTGACACTTTTCCCAAAAACACACGGTTCGCAGACACGTTTATTAGACTTAGAAAAAGAAATAAAAGAAGACTTCTTGAGAGATTGCAAAGGACAAGAGCCAGGGTGGCCAAGACGTTGATGCCACAGTGTTTGTGAGATCGCCACATTTGCTGATGGAGACTTGATTTTTAAGAGCATTTGTGGCGTCAGGAGATACAAATCACCGGTACTGTTGCATCGGAGGATACGGGTCCGCGTCTTGAGGTCCTTCACAGTAAAGCCGAAAGGGTCAAATTTAACAGAAACCCAATTATCTGTGATTAAACGTCTAACAGATAAAAGATTATGGATTAAATTAGGTGCATAAAGGACGTTGGTTAATTTAAGTGGCGGAAACGGTGGGGGTAAGGTTTGATTGCCTTGTCCAAGAACCGGAACAGTTGTCCCGTTTCCAACGATAATATTACGATGAATGCCATTATTAAAGTAAGACGTGAAGTTACCTGGCTGGTTTGTCATGTGGGTGGTTGCTCCGCTGTCCATAGCCCATGGAGTATCCGGTGGATTAAGTGACATTGTATATAAGGCCTGGTCAATGTCGGTCGGGGTGTAACCTGCTGTAAACGCCTGATTCGGTCGTGGGCCTAGGATACCCGAAGAATGACTACCAGTGGACCGAGGGGTGGTTGGATATGGGCACGGTGGTTGATTGGACCATTGATTTGCATGTGAACCGTGACCCCATGAGGGCTGGAAAACCCATTGACCTTGAACCGAGTTGAATGGATTTGGAGGCTGTGAATAGGTGCGGTTGGGTGGTCCTCGACCACCAAAACGACCACGACCCCTACCACGGGACCTACCCCTACCCCTACCGCGGTCAGCTGATGCGTCAGGAGAGGACCGCTGGTCCGACCGAGGGGCTTGAGTGTCGTGTTTTGAGAGGTTGTAGCATGAAGAGCGGCTCCCGTGTTCTGTGATGCATGTAAGGTCATGTTCGTTTTTCGATCATATTCCTGCATAAGCTTGGAGCGTGCCTCGTGAAACGAGGGAAGCGGTTGAAGGTTGGAAATCAACATAGCAATCCCTTCGTATTGCTCGTTTAACCCGGTAACAAGTTGTTGAACCATCTTCGCATCCGTTAATGGCGCCTCAACATTAGCAAGTTGGTCGCATATGACCTTGACCGCTTGACAGTAGGCTGCCATGTTTTCAAAGTTATCGAGGCGGGTATTATTAAGTTTCTGGGTAAGGTAGATGGCTCTGGATGATTTGTTATCTTGGAATAATGTTTCAAGGGTGGTCCAAGCTTCATGTGCAGTCGTGTTGGGTTTGAGGATGGTGTTGATAAGGTCAAGAGAGATGGTGCCATAGATCCATTGAAGGACTATGGCATCTAACCGATCCCAAAGGTCGGCGGCAGCAAGGGCAGCCGCTATGTCTTCGGCGGTTTGTTTTTCCTTGGACGTGGAGGAGGCAGCAGGGGCGGGTTTTGGCATAGGTGATTGTAAACCTGATATGCACGGCAATGGATCTTGAATAATTCCGACCACGATGTATATTGGCCGGTCTCGTTATCGAGAAGAATTGGGACAGCATGCCTGATGTTGGAAACGGTGATTGCTGGGTGAAGTTTCGATTCCATTGTTGGTGAGTAGGATCGAGGGGGTACCGCCAGCGAGTGAAAGAGAGATGATGGAGGAGGGGGTAGGCGGCGGCTGTGATTAGGCTAATGATACCATGTAGAAAGAGATAATTGGTATAATTCCTTGATCCTCATTATCACCAAACCGATTACATATATACACAGGAAATCCCCTTTAATTAGGGATGAAATCAACTAACAATATTATCTATATTTAACTGATTTACATGCCAACTATACAATATCTATTAGGTTCTTTGAGAACTGCATAAAGGGTTTTTGTTTCGTTCACTTTCACCCAATTGGAACGATCGTTTCCTAACGTGCATTATAACAATAGAGATTTCATAATGAGAGAGGTGGTAAAATAGGCGGGGATGGTAATAGGTTAGAAGGGTCGGTTCAGGTTGGGTCCGCATGTCATCACTTTTTTTTACCATGTTTTGAAGTAGATAATAAACGTGTCAAGATTATAAATACTAAAATAATATATAAATTATTTCACAAGGTGTTTTACAAGGCTTTAGGCATTTGAAAACACTTTGGGTGACTTTTGAACGCGTCAACATATGACCTTTTTCGCTTAAGCTAATTATAAAAGTTTACCTGTCTGAGCTAACCCAAAGTGACCCATGGTTAGACAAATGGTTTGTGTTATTATGACACAGAAGTGAAAAAAAGAGATATATATATATACCAACTGAAGAGATTCCTTTAGGGGAAGATTTAACTGCATCTGTCTCATCATCATCAAAAGTTTCAAGATGGGAAGCAACTGTTCCCTGTAAGAAATTGCTAATAATTTCTTTCTTTGACAAACAAACCCCTGATCCTGCCTGGTGAACAAAAATTAAAACAGGAGTTTAAAAATGATTATTAGATATAAAAAGATAAAATCAGATTGCAAGTAACATAGACTACGATTTCTTACCTGGTAGTACAACTCAATAGCATCACGAGTATAAGCATTTTCTTTAGTCACTGGCGACAGTTCATAGTCGTCTGAGAACATGTTTTAAAGCTAAGGATTCACAAGTTTGCTACAAAGGTGGTCAAAAGTGGTCATTCTTGTATAAGCAGACAAGCAATAAAGTGTGCCTTATAAGAATTTTCATTAAGAATCTAACTTTAGGGATGAAATTATTTACAAGGTTTTATGCATGACAAATTTGTGACCTTTGACCTTTTGCCTGTTATCTATTCAGCTAATTCCTTTTGATTTAAATGATTTTACACGTTGTTGAAGTTCTGATAATTGCGAATCAATTTGTTCTTTTAGTTTCTTTAGTTCTTTGTTATTTGGATCCTGATCGAGTCCTTTTTCACTAAAGGCCTTTGCTTCAACCAACTTATTGAGAGATAATGATGCTTTAGCCGCTCTATAAAAAGCCTAGGAATCCAACAAACACATGCACATTTTAACAAGAATTTGAGAAGAAATCACAGATTGTAAACAACAAGTTGAAAAAAATATAGAAACCTTAACATTTGTTGGGGACAACTTTATGGCTTCCTCTGAATCCGCAAGAGCACACCCATTATTTCCGAGTAGTAGATTAACATATGCTCTATTAGCAAAAAGTATTGAGGTCTCAGCGTCACTTAAGACCTTCTGATTTATGGCCTGTGTATAGCAATAGATGGCCTCAGAATAATGTTTCTTCCCCATCTTGACAAACTTGTTACCTTCTTCCTATGTACCAAAACAAACCAAAATTAATACCAACGATAACAAACAAACATACTCAGTAAAATTCTGCTCATAGCATGGCCCGCTAACGCTTAGTGCCAAATCCTTACTACTTTTACCTCAAAATCGATAGAATTCTATTTAGCTGAGCATAAAACATTAATAATGATATCGAACTATAATATACATAACATATACATACATATACTTTCAGGATGAAGCTTGAAAACCTAAATGACCTAATAATTCGTTTAGATTTCTAGCTTCATAGAGATGCCTAGCTTCTTCTCTGGTACAACTTTAAGAGTAACACACAATTATTCAATAATCAACTAGTTTAACCATCATAATAAGAAACAACTAGTGAATTAGAGCTTAACAAATTTCCGCATTTATCCATTTCACCGTGCTATAATTAACAAATTGCTACCTTTTTTCACTTCAAAATCCGATCAGAAGTATATTATTTAAGCATGATGTACGTGTTACCAACCAAATCAAACTACACTGTAACTACATGAAGACACATAATATTATTATTCAAGTTAAGAATTGGCAACACGTGAATTTGTCTTAAACACCCAAAGTTTATTATCAAGAAACCTTTCTTAAAAACTTGAATTACATGATACCCTATCTTGGTATTTATAGACTAACCTACACGTTAGGCTATAACGGATAACTTTAAAACAATTTAAAAACTAGATAACTACTAAACAATCGGAGACTTATCCTAACAACCTAATTACCCACATGTATTAGGAGTCTTTAGAGTTTATCCTTAATAGACATTAACCTACATGTTAAGTCTATCTCTAATTTGAAATAGCCAACATTCACCCCCCTAATTTCAGAATTGTACTCGGAGGTCTTCCACCTTCAACATCACTCTCATCTCTTGAAACTTGATTCGTCCGAGGGCTTTAGTAAGGATGTCATCACGTTGTTCCTCACCGCAGATGTGTTCCACCTCTAGTTCTTCTCCTTCGATACATTCCCATATATAATGGTAGTGTGTTTTTATGTATTTGGTCCGTCCATGGAAGACAGGATTCTTCATTAGTGCAATCGCAGAAGTCTTGTCTACCCTTAATATCACCTTTTAAGGGAGACTTCTGGTAATCTCACTTATTAACTCTCTAAGCCAAATAGCTTGACAAGCGGCCAAACTTGCTGCCATGTATTCGGCTTCACACGAAGAAAGTGCAATTGTACTTTGTTTTTGTGAACACTAAGTGATGGGGGATGAGCCATAGAAGAACACATGCTCTGTTGTGCTTATTCCAACATCTGTATCTATGTTGTGACTGCTATCACAGAAACCAATCAGCTTTGCTCCTTCACACTTGTGGTATTGAATCCCGTAACTTACTGTTGACTTTATGTACCTAGGAATGTGTTTGATAGCATTCGCATATGACACCTTTGGTTGTTGCATGTGCCCACTAATTATACCGACCGCGTACGCGAGATCAGGTCGGGTTTGTAGTAAGTACCATAGACAACCAACGGTTTTCCGATAGCCGGTGGGTTGGACATCTTCTTCATCTTTAGCTTTTGATAGTTTCAGATTGGGATCCATGCGAATCTATGTTGGGTTACATCCCTACATGCCTGCTCCCTTAGAATTTTCTTAGCATACGCTTCTTGTTTGATCATAATTCTCATTTCTCCTTGAGACACCTCGATACCTAGGTTATACGTAAGCTTACCTAGGTTTGTCATGCCAAACTTATGAGCCATGTTCTTCTTGAACTCGTTTATACTATCCAATTCAAAACCTGTCACAAACAAATCGTAAACATACACAACAACTATTAAAGTAGCGTTTTATTGCTTTTTGGTATACGGCTTGTTCTTGGATACACGTATGAAAGTCCATGCTTTTCAAGAATCTGTCTAGTTTGATGTTTGAGGCTCTCAGTGCCTGCCTTAGACCATATAAAGCCTTCAAGAGTTTGTATACTTTATGTTATTCTTGTGGTCTTTCGAATCATTCGGGTTGATGAACAAACACGGTTTCATTTAGTTCACTATGAAGGAATGTCGTCTTCACGTCCAGGTGGTGGATCTCCCAATTGTTATTTTCTGCTAGAGCTATTAGAAACTGGATAGTTTCTATTCATGCGACTGGAGCAAACACCTCATTGAAATCAATTCCCTGTTGTTGGACATAGTCTTTTGCTACAAGTTGCGCTTTATGTTTGTTTATTGTTCCATCGACATTTCTTTTTAGCTTGAACAACCACTTCAAGCCGATGGCCTTAGACTCGTTCGGTAGCTCTGTTAAAACCCATGTTTTGTTTTTCTCAATAGAGTTGATTTCGGCTTGCATCGCCCTCCTCCATTCCGGTTTGTTCTTCGCCTCATGGTAGTTTCTAGGTTCGTCGGTCGTGAGTAGTAATGTGTCTTCATGCCCAAGGCTCAGTTCATAGTCGGCCAACCATGCGGGTAAGGTTGTTTATTGATATGATCATCTTAAATTGGTTTGGCCGAGACCTGCAGTGCCTGAGTTGTGGGCCACTGTCACACCCCAACCTTGATGGCGGAAACGTCGAGATGTGAGGGTTAAGATTGTTCACAGCCACATAACGCTATATTTAAATGTAAATATCAAAATTATAAGTTTCAAAAGGTATTACAAACCTAAGTCTCAAACATGAAATAAGTTCCAAACAAAACAAAACATTACATAAACATTTTATTTAATTAACTAGGTCCAAGTCCTAGTTTTGTTGCAAGCTTCAAAAGATCACTTTAAACTTGGGGGTTACTTGAAACATGATAAAAATAAAAGGTCAAATATAAATAGTTGGTGAGTTTCTAAGGTTTTCATACATAATATGATAAAATCACAAGTAGCAATTCATGTCATTAGTCATTAGTTAGTAAGTTATAGAACACATATCGTTACAATCAAACCTCGACTTGATTACAAGTATATAAGATTGGCTAAGTGCATTTTGTTCCCATGATGAACAAGCGTACGTCATCAGGAGCCGGCAATACCTCTGCTTTAGCACTAAATAGGCTTGTCAGGCCCAAAGATTTAAGACGTCGTCAGGCTAGCAATAGTTAATGATTGCAAACAAAAATATGTATCTCATATAAACACTTAAAATACACAAATAACCATGACAAAAATATGAATTACAAGTGCTTACAAGTTTAAACATTTACAAGTGTATGAGAATAAGTATCATGTTTCACCCCAAATTAGTGTGAAAATATAAAAAGGGGGTAAGGAAAACTCACATGGCAATAAGTATATAATGAAGATTATTTAAGAATAGTAAACGTCATTCCAAGATAAAACGTCACAAGCCACCTAAATATATAAATATTACAAGATTTAAGTTTAATAAGTTTAACGAATTAGAGAGGGCTAGGGTTCTAAGTCGAATTTGAGGGTTTTTTTGTAAATACGCTAAATAATAAGAAAATATAGTATTTCATGTCTTTTAATAGAAAATATGCAATTAATCCATTTAAAATAACTAATAAGGTTTACATATAAAACTTAAATAAACACTTGAACAACACGATTTAAACGATAATAATTTAAAGGTAATATCAAAAATCATTTTGCTAATTAAGATTTGAAATCCATTTTAATAGAAATAAAACTTAGAATAATCTTCATAAAAAGGTTTTATTAAAATTTATTTTATTATCTATATTTTAATAAAAATTCCAGAAAGTGTATGACAAAAAAATATTTGGTGTTTAAAAAATATTTAAAGTTTACAAAAGCTATTTTTATAATTATTAAAAATTGCCCATAATTAAATTAAGGCTTAAAAAGCCTAAAAAAAATAATTGAGGGAGCCCGGGTTCGAATCCGGGACCTCAAAGTTGTAAAGATAGTAACTTAACCAGTGAATCAGGCCCTTGGCTTTAGTTCATTTTAGTTTCTAATTCTCTTAAACCCATATTAAAAATTCCTCCTTTTCACCAAGAACCCTAGAAACGATTTTCCCCCAAATTGAAGAGCAATTCGATTTTGTAAATGATTGAAATCATGGGGCTTTTGTTCCCCATGTATAGCCGAGCATAATCATGTGTTTAACTTACTCGGTTACGATTGAATTGAAGTGTATATGCTCGGGTTTTATCTCGGTTCGTTTGCGAAGAACAGGGACTTGAAATTGATGTTTGCGTGATAATTTAGGGAAGTTGAAGTTGTAGAGAGTTAAAAGGGGTTGGATTAAAGCTTTCCCCTCTGTTAAATAGGTTCAATTTAATCGATTCAGTCCCGAACGGGTTTCGTCTTATCATGCTAGCTACGGTTATGATTCGATGATTAATTGATCGTTAATCTTGTATTAAACTACACATTTAGTTTCGCGGTGATTACACGAGCGTTACAGTTCGTTTAAGTTGATTAATCATTAATTTTTTATGTTGAACGGTTATGAACCGATTGAGGTGCGCTTTTTCGGTTTGAGCCTCTCCATTTCGAGCCTTAATGCTCAATTAAGTCGTGGGTTCGAGTCCGAAGTGTTTTTCCGAATCATTTGGCACCAATTTAAAGCGAAATCGTGCTATAAACCCATGAAATTGAGTTAATTGGCGCCGCGCCGGAGTTGTGCCGGCCAACGGCCGGAAAAGCGCGAGAGAGGGGGGAAAATTGGGTTTTAATAATTTACACCAATGGTCCGTGTTGTTTATGCTTTTGTTATTTTATGCTAAAAGTTACTTTGGGAGTTTCAATGTTAACAAAACAACCCCCCAAACTTAATTTCATCTTAAATTTTAATCATTTCACACTTATTTAACTTATATTAGTTATTACTTCAACTAATATTTTTAACTTCTATTACTATTATGATTATCAATAGTATTATTATTATTAGTGATATTATTATTATTATATTATTAGTATTATTACTATTATCATTAGTTATTAAAAAGAATTAAAGACAACCAAAGAAATATGCATGATCACACAATAAGTTTCATAATTGACAAAAATGGCCCTTACACAATAAACGAAACTAACTACATAGTTAACAAAAATACGAGATGTTACAGCCACCCCATCCCTTAATGGGCCTGCTGAACTTACTTTAGTTGCTATCTTTGGGCTAGCTCCTTGCCTAATGGGGTTCGACTAATCGAATTGTGGTGGGCTAGTGTTGTCGTTTTCTTGATGCGGAACTAGGTTTTGTTGGGCTTCATTCTCTCCTTTTGCCACGTTTGCTATCATGGGCCTTGCCCCGTATCGACCATATCTCCTTATTTGATTGTAAACATCCCCGGTTGGGTGTTATTGTCTTCTTTTTCATTGAGTTTCCAGTCCTATCCCTTTTCTTCATCGAATATCACGTCTTAACTTACAATGATCCTTCTGCATCGTGGTTCATAAAGTCTATAGGCTTTGCTTCGAGGTTCAGTTCTGAGGTGGACTAGGGCTCGTGATCTATCATCCAGTTTCTTCATGTGGTTTGCCTCAATTTTGGCATAGGCAATACATCCAAATATCTTGAGGTGCTCTAGGTTTGGCTTTCGTTTCTCAAATGGTGTTTGTCATACCAAGGCTCGCGTAGGAATTCGATTAATTAGGTAGGTGGCATGTCGTATAGCTTCTCCCCACAGGAAGTTTGGGACTTGTTTTGCTTTTAAGATGCTTCGAGTCGTCTTTATAAGAGTTATATTCCGTCACTCGACCACCCCATTTTGTTGAGGATAATATGGTGCGGTCAAGTGTCTTGTTACGACTTCATCTTTAAAGAACTTGTTCAACTCATGAGAGTTGAACTCGCCTCCTCTATCGGTTTAAAGGGTTTTGAGCTTGTTGTTCGTTTCTTTTTTTACCACCACTTTAAATCTCTTGAATATCTCGGATGCTCCACATTTTTCTTTTAAAAGTATGACCACATGAACCGTGAGTAGTCATCAATTAATACGAGAATGTATTGGTTACCTGTTAAGGTTGGAGGAGTGATGGGTCCACACAAATCACCATGCACAAGCTCGAGTAGTTGGTTGCTTCGGTACTTTGTTTTATTTGGGAAGGGCTTCCTGGCTTGCTTTCCGACCATGAATGATTAACAACATTATATCTCATGGTTCACAGTGGGCATTCCCGTGACCATCTTTGTCATGCTCTTTATTGTTTGGAAGTTTTTATGTAGCCGAGCCTAGCAAGCCATAGCCACGAGTCTTCTTTTATCTTGGATTCCAAGCAAATCGAATTACCCATGGTTAGTCTGATCTTGTATGGTCTACTCTTGTTTCTTGTGACTTTCATCAATAATGTTCCATTTTTATCGTGCATTGTAAGATAGTTGCCTTTCATTAGTATGTTACATCTCAATTCAGTGGCTTGCCCGAGGTTCATGATGTTGTTTTGCAGCTCCGGGATAAAGTAAATATTTGTGAGTAATTTTTGTTCACCACTTTTCCCTTCAAAGATAATTGAACCCTTCCCTTTTATGCTCACGCATGAGCCATCGCCAAACTTCACTTTTCCAACTATATTTTCATTTAGTTCCCCAAAGAATGCTCGATTCCCAGTCATGTATTTGCTCGCTTCATTGTCGAGGTACCACATGTCTTTGTCCTTAGAATCCGAGCTAAGTTCTTTTGGCAAAACTTTCTTTTCATTGAGATAGACTTCTTGCGTGCACTTTATCATGAAAAACGTGGCGTCAACTCTGTTGGCATCTTCTTCATTGACTTGAGCCATATTTGCCTCTTGCTTTTGAAACAGAGCTGGACATGTAGAGACAAAGTGACCGAACTTATCACATTGGTAACACTTGATTTTGGATAAGTCTCGTAGCCCTTTTCCTTTATCTCTTTGTTCTTCTTGGTTCCTTGATGTCTCCTGGTGCGCACGATCTTGCCCATTCTCTCTTCCTCGTCCCCGACCACGGGATGAGTAAGATCCACAGCTTTGACCCCTGCTGGATTTTCGATTTTGATTGTTAGAGTAATTAGTTTTATTAAACAGTAATTTACCTTGGGTTTCGGATTGTTCCTCGTCACAGGTTCTTTCTTCGTAAGCTTTTAGGCGGCCAACAACGTCTTCAAATCCCGTTTTATTGAGATCTAGGATTTGCTCAAGGGAGGCAACAATATGTATGAACCACTTAGGTAGACTCAAGAGGAACTTCTTCACCAACTTGGTTTCTCAAATTGTTTCACCAAGGAAGGTTGCCTTTAGATTTTATTCCAGAGAGTTTCCAAGCGTACTCATCGATGGTTCCCGGTTCTTTCATCTTCAATACTTCAAATTCGGTCATTAGGGTTTGAATTCACACTTCTCTCACGCGATCAACTGCTAAGTGACGGGTTTTTATCGCATCCCACATCTCTTCCGCCGTGGCTAGGCTTCCGATTTGTAGGATCACGTCTTCAGGAATCGACTGGAACAATACTGCTATAGCTATATTATTTCTCTTTGCATCGGTTGAGCCGGAATCGATAGCATCCCAAACCCCATGCACGTTTAATATATCTTTCATGCGTATCGTCTAGATGGTGTAATTCGTGTGTTCAGTATTAGACATTGGAACAATGATGGATTTGTCGTGCGTTTCTTTGTCGTTGGTGTTGTTTCAGCCATTGTCTTTTTGCGTCTGCTGTAGGTAAGAATGGTTAGTTGCTATCAAGTTTCGATCCCTTGTGTCTTGGATCGATGCTTGTAAAGGCTCTCGGATGATCTTGGAGGGTTGGTTTGGAGAGGAGGCTCTCGTGTCACACCCCGACTGACATCGGAATCATCGAAGCGGACGAATGTGAAACGCTTGCTCATAGCACATGGAACTAATAAGTTGAAGTAGTATTGAATATCATTTTTATTGAGCATTACAAGATAATTAAATCATTATAATACAAACAAGATATAAACAACAACATAAGATTTTCAATTAAACTAAGTCCAAGTCCTATATGAGCACGAAAAGATCCTCAAGTATCAAACCTGAAACATGTTAAAAATAAAGGGTCAACTTTGAAAGTTGATGAGTTTCATGGGTTAAACATACATACATACATATATATATATATAATATATATATATATATATATATATATAATATTTATAAGTAGCAATTCATGTCAATAGTTATGAATTATGCAAGTTTATAGAACACATATAGCTACAATCAAACCTTGACAGATTACAAGATTACAAGATTAATCGATTAGCTAAGTGTACTTGAATTAACCAAGTAGGCATGTCAGGCCCATAGATCTATAATGTCGCCAGACTAGCAATAGTTAATGATTATCAACATATAATGTATCTCATATAACACTCACAATAATATCAATAACCATGACAAAAAGTAAAGATTAATTGCATGTGCATTTACAAGTATCAAGCTGTTTACAAGTGTAAGTTTATAAGGTTAACATGTGTCACCCTAAAAGATGTGAAATAAAGTAAAAAGTGGGCACTATAAAAACTCACATGAAAAACTTACAAGTATAGTGATGGTTGTAAAGTACATAAGAAAACTTGGATGTCAAGAATCAAAGGTGATGTCCTAAATGAAAAAAAAAACAATAACTTGAGGTCGGAATTCATTACAAGAAGTTAGGACATTTAGAGAATGCTACAAAACGAAAGGTAGATTGAAAAATGATTATTGCATCAATTTTAGATTATGGACAAAATGTTTGATATGTGTTTGAACAAGTTTTAAAAAACAGCAAACGGTTTCATAAAATTATAAAAATTTATAGTTGACTAGTTCAAAGTCTCCTGGACAACTTTTGTTCAGAAACATTTTTATGAAAAGATCCATAAATAGGTCAAAACAGCAGCACAAGACAGAAGGTACTGAAATGCGCACTTATCTTGTGAAGGTTATTGTTGAGTTGTCCGATTGATTTTGAATACGTATAAACTATCGCTAAAAAGGTAATTCAATGAACTTGATATTGGAGTCTGAGTTTACTCAAATTTAATTTGTTATGATCAAGTTATGGTCGGTTGAAATCAGATTATATTCTGCCAAAATTATAGTAAGGCACTTATGTGCACTTTTTAAAATTGTTAAAGAATGAAACGGGTTAGAATAAATTTATTATGTCGATATATGGTATATTATACTTCATTTGAGTTATATAAAAATATTCCAAGACTTCGGCATATCCATCACTTATGGAAATAATCTTGTGGAATAACCGAATGCGGCGACATAGCCGTCCATATGCAAACAGAATTCTTTGTTTATGTTAGCTTGATTTAGGAATGTTAGTGATTGTTATAAGGTTAGTGAATGTTAGAAGGTTAATGATCAAATGATAATGGTTAAAATTAAAAGAGATTTAGTAGAAGAAAGAATAAAAGTAAGAACATAAAATTATGAGATTAATTGGATGTTAAGATGATTAAAAAATATAGAAATGTATAATATAAAAGAAATATAAGATTACCTTAGTATTAGAAGATTCTTGAAACTACTTATAAAATAAAATTCTTGAAATTGATTATAACCAAAGGATGATGAAAGGTTTGTGTGAGAGATTTTTAGAGAAGAAGCAAATGAAAAGTTAAGCCTAAGCCTTGCTTTTATAGTTGAGGTTAGAAGAAAGAAGTTATGAATGGTATTAATGGTGAGTTATAATTCTTTTAAAAGGGGGTATGATTTTGAAATAAATATAAGATTAAATAAAATAAATAGATAAAAGAATAATTACAATTTAAACTTTTAATTTATTAAAACCTTAATTTTAATTTAATCAACTTATTTTCTTATAAAATCTTTATAACTTGTAACTTTATAATTGATTATTTATTTTCAATAATTAAAATTCATAATTACTAATAAAACTTTATAAGTTTATTAAAATTCATTTTATAACTTTATAAGTTTTAATAAGTCTTTTCCATTTAATTATTTATTGTAAAATGATAAATAAAGATTTATACTTTTATTAAAAAGATTTATCTATAAATAAATAAATTATTATTCTTTGTTTAAATGATAAAATGAACAAAACAATTTTCAATATTGCTTAAATTGCACATTTAACGTGTTTGATTCAATAATAAAAATTATAAATATTAAAATTTTCATCGTATGAAAGTTCAAAGTGAGTTCGAGTTTGGTTTCATAATTTTGAATTTGGCGAATGTTATATCTTGATCTTAGCTCTGATACCAATTCAAGTTAAGAATTGGCAACACGTGAATTTAGCTTAAACACCCAAACTTTATTATCAAAAAAACTTCCTCAAAAACTTGAATTACATGATACC
Source organism: Flaveria trinervia (assembly GCA_025506515.1). Taxonomy (NCBI): domain Eukaryota; kingdom Viridiplantae; phylum Streptophyta; class Magnoliopsida; order Asterales; family Asteraceae; genus Flaveria; species Flaveria trinervia. Next base: position 97,832,203 of record CM046445.1, read on the forward strand.
TTATCTTGTTATTTATAGACTAACCTACACGTTAGGCTATAACGGATAACTTTAAAACAATTTAAAAACTAGATAACTACTAAACAATTGGAGACGTATCCTAACAACCTAATTACCCACATGTATTAGGAGTCTTTAGAGTTTATCCTTAATAGACATTGACCTACACGTTAAATCTATCTCTAATTTGAAATTGCCAACAATTACGATCAACGTAATAATATGCAGTTACTTCATAACCAGGTGGTTAAACAACAATAAGAAGAAGAAGAAGAAGAAGAAGAATTATTGAAGAAACTAAATGATGAATTAGAAGTCGATTTTGCAGTGTTTATATGTAAGTAGAAAAAAAAGATGATGAATCACTTTGAGTTTAATAGCAACAGATCCCTCGAGAGCAGAGATAGCATCAAGATCTGCTGATTCACTCTCCTTCAACAACGCCATTGCTTTCTTCCGATGAACACTGATTGATGGTGAAAATTGCGATCGTCAACGGCCTTCGTGAGCTATTTAGCTTATTAAACTATTGGACTCCTATGACCACTGGAGTTGTTGTTTGTCCACATCTTAATCAACCAGAATTTTAATAATTTAACTGTTTGTTTCGCGAGCAAATATTTTTATGTTTTAGATATTTGTCTTTTAATGGTTAAACATTATACTAATACTGAATGATTAAGAGTATGGGTGTTGATCGGTTTTTTAACGGGTTTCGGGTTCGTCGAGTTGGGTGCATCAGGTTTTCCGATGTTGGAATCTTACTCGAATACCGACCCGAATAATGCTTGGGTTTATCGGTAATCGGATTTTTTCGGATTGTTTTATTCGGTAATCGGGTTCCTAATTGGACTATTAGTTGGGTTGTTAATCAAATTATACTTCTAGGTTTGTAATGTTTAATTTATCCCAAACAAAAATTTCCTAAACCACAAAATCACTTTTAGTGTAAAAATTAAAACTCCTAATTAAATTAAATGTATGTAACCGTCAAACTAATTGGCAATGAATCCAAATAAATTAATTTTCATAACAGTTACATAATTTAAATTTGAGATGAAAAATGTTTATGTATAAAATAGCAAAAATATATAGCCAAGATAAACCATAATATTATTAATTAGAGAAGACTTGAATATACTTATTGCTGATTTCCGATTGCCGAATACCGATCGGAGATTACCGCCGTTTGACTCTCCAATCCTATGTATCAATTGAAAATTAATGATGATAATAAATAGAACCTACAAAAAAACTTAATTCAAATTTGATAAATATGTAATCATAATACAAATATATGGAAACTAAATATAAAAAATTGATTATATTCTCTTATTCGGGTTAATCGGGTTGACCCGATTTACCAATAAACGTATTCAATTACCGACCCTAAAAAGTTTATCGGGTTCGGGTTTACTTTTTAATCGGGTTCAGGTTTGTCGGCTACTATTTTAATCGAGTTCGGGTTGAGTTGAGTCGGGTTCGGTATTCGAATTCGGGTAAAAATGACACTCCTAATTAAGAGGTTTAGTTTTGAATGATTAAAACCTTTTATTTGAATTGGTCAGATTTTGCATTATAATACTTAACTTATATATTAACTATTAATAGTTCAGACTTCTAAATGATTCATAACTATTATTAGTTTAACATTTAATTATTTAAAAATTGTCAAGTAACCCCTTAATGTTAAGAGTTGCACATTTTGTTTTTCTTATGGGTTTGTTAGGTTTGAGTCAATGTTATCGGTTGGGGTTTGAACTTGTTTTTACACGTGAAAAGTTATCGATACAGTTTGAAACCGGTTGGATATTAAATCGAGTTTTGGCCGGTTTGGTTTGGTTTTTAACAGGTTACAAATGGATTATAACTTGATGGTTCAGTTTCAATCCAAATGGTTTCCCTGATTTTAATATCAATTTGGGTTTGGTTATCAAAACCAACCGAAACGTAATAAAATCAACTATAATTTGAGTATAAATATACGATGATTATTTAAGTACGATTTCATTGGCAAAAGTTAAAAAATATTATTGAGCAGATAAAATTTGAATTATTATTTATTAGTATGTCTATTAGAATTCAATTTGCTTTTGATAATCAGTTGTTTTAACACATGAGATAGCCCGATATGATTATGGCCACTTTAAAACATATAATTATGTTGTTCATGATGAAACCAAATTCAAGTGAAATTTTTTTATTTTAATAAAATGGTAAATGCAGTGATAAATATTAGTATCATAATCATTCTCATCAAAAAAATTTTACATCTTTCTTTTATTAAGTAATTACCTTAAGTTCTAATTATATTATTTAATACTTTTTAATATTTACTAACTCTCAATTATTATGGTTATTCTAAATAAATTGATATTTGTAATAAGTCAATTTTTTTAAAACAAAAAATAATCAAAATTTGAAGTTGTAATAAGAAAATTTTTGAAAATGATATTTTTAAACGGTATATTTTAGAACAAAATGTTTTAAAAAAAATTAAAAACAACATTTAAAAAAGTTGATATCAGTGTTTTACTATTTATAGTCATTTATTATATGTAATACACGGTTTGCTAAAACTAGTCACATATATAAATATACAGAGAGGTATTCTAAAAAATGTTGAGGCTAAAAAACCTACGAAGAAATATTGCATTTTGCATTCGTTCAATAATATTTGTACACGCTCGATAATACATTTGTTTATATTCTTTTTTGTTCGTTTACGTTAGTTCATTAATATTTTTTTTATTTTTTTTTATTCTCTAATGTTTAGTTAACTACCTTAACATTTAAATCATATACCTTAGTGGCTTAATCCTATGAAACTGGTAACTGCTAAAAACTTAGTCATTTTAATTATTTTGGAATAATTATGTATTAGATTATTATGTCTAACTTGTTTTGAGAAATTTATGTTCATCATTTTCATGTGTAACTGCTTAAGTTTATGTTTTATCTGAGATATTTGTCTAATATTTGAGACTAAGGATGCTAATTAATATTTTTAAAATAAATAATTGTTTGTATTTGTTTAAATTAACAAACAAACATAATTGAACATAATTTTAACAACCTGATTACAATATTACACTTAGCTTGGTTCAAAATCATCAAGCTTCAACTATTCGTATGAAATGTTTAACACGAATTTATTCATACAAAAACTTGTTTACCACCTGTACATTAACATATGACACTCAACCATGTTTGGATTATTGTAGATACAAAGAACCTTGAACCTGTCTTTTTTTTCCTGTCTTTTCTTTTCCTCGCGGTCGGTCATCAAAATTTATTTTTCGTTTTTAATTTAAACGAGGCAACGAAACTCACGAGCAAGTCGATGAGTGAGCCATGAGCCAAGCTGACCTTGGCTCAGGCTCAACTCGTTTACAAACCGAACCTATTTCGTGCAAGCTATTTTCTAACAAACTACAAGTCGGGAGCTTTTTAAACAGTTAATAACCTCTAGCCGAATCAAAACCAATAACGACAAATAAAAATTGTCACTAAACACCGATATTACCTTAGACATAGGTGTAACTTGTAAGACACCATGAGTCCATGACACATCACACTGGTTAAAAAAGTTTTATCATATAGTATTTTAAACTTACTTTAATGTATTATTTACATACTTAACAGCTAAGTAGAGCAATTTACTGAATATTTTTATAAGAGTGACACTTTGCCCCACCAACAAGATCTGGCTGAAAACAAATGGTGGCTGGCTTGGGCTTATTATTAAATCATCCGAGCTGGTTAGTACATCTGTTATGGTTTAGTATGGTGGACCAAACCAGTTTCGGACGGTTTCGCCAACCCAACTACTTTGGCTGGCTTGGTTTGAGAACCCAACAAAGACGTATTTCGGTTTTGCTCAAACCCATGTACAAACCCAGCCGTGAAAGTCCATATGCTCGAACCAAACAAAAGGCCTATGTCGTGTTTGTTAATTGTTATGTGTTGGAACGGGCTGCAATGAACTGGCAGGTGAAACTGATCTATTTGTCTAATGTATGGTTTGATAAAACATTGCCAGTGATCAAAACTACTTTTACAAGGAAATGTTACATAGATTTGCATGCTAAACAAGACCTTTATCTTGTGACTTGTTCATCTAATCAAAATATTAATGTACATACATGATGCATTACAGTAAAAATTGACATCCTTAAGTTTACCAGATATAGCAGAACACTGATGATCAGATGTAATTTGGTTTAGGATGGAAGGGACCAATTTCCAGATTTGAAGTCTTTATAGAAACTGGATTTCTTTGAAACAACGAAAAACACTGCACCAACAAAACAAATGTAAAAATCAGCAAGAAAATAAGAGATACGTGTGAGATTTAATACAGAATAACACGGAAACGTATAAAATTGTATGGTTACGAACCTGGGATTCCAGGGATAATAAAATTTGGTTCTTTGAGAACTGCATGAAGGGTTTTTCTTTCATTCACTTTCACCCATTTAGAACGATTGTTTCCTAAAGTGCATTACAACAATAGAAATTCAAAATGAGAGGGGTTGGAGTTAGAAGGGGTCGGTTCAGGTTGGGCCCGCACGTCATCACATTTTTTACCATTTTTGAAAATTTTGTAGATAATAAATGTGTCAAGTACTAAAAGAATAATATAATACATTAATTTATTTAACAAGGCGTTTTACAAGGGTTTAGGCATTTAAAAACACTTTGGGTGACATTTGAACAGATCAACATTTGACCTTTTTCGTTTAAGCTAATTATTAACGTTTTCACGGCTGACCTAACTCAAAGTGGCCCATAGTTAGACAAATGGTTTGTGTTAAGTGTTATTATGACACACAGAAGTAAAAAAAGACATACCAACTGAAGAGATTCCTTTAGGGGAAGATTTAACTGTATCTGTCTCTTCATCACCAAGAGTTTCAAGATGGGAAGCAACTGTACCCTGTAAGAAATTGCTAATAATTTCTTTCTTTGACAAACACACCCCTGATCCTGCCTGGTGAACAAAAATTAACACAATTTAAAAAGTGATTATTAGATAGAAAAAGTTAAAGATCAGATAATTAGATTGCAAGTAACATAGACCACAACTTCTTACCTCATAGTACAACTCAATAGCATCCCGAGTATAAGCATTTTCTTTATCCCATGGCAACGGTTCAGCGCCGTCTGAGAACATGTTTTAAAGCTAAGGATTCACAAGTTTGCTACAGAGGTGGCCAAATGGGTGGGTTGGGACTTGGGTAACAGGTCAAACTTGTTCATTCTTGTATAAAACATAAGTGTGCCAAATATGATTATTAAAATTATAAGATTTTTTTCTGATAATACATAACACATAAGTGTGCCAAATATGAATACTAAAATTATAAGATTTTTCTTTGATGATACAACATTTTGAATAAATTCATTTAGAAGATTTTATGCATTACAAATTTGAAAACTTTGACCTTTTTGCATGTTTCCTATTTAGCTATCTCTTTTTGATTTTCACAATTTTACTTATTAGAGAATAGAGATGAAATATAGACAGAATCAACCCATTCATAACCACCTGATCCACAAATTAAAAAGTATTGTAATCAAAGAAATGAGTGAAAAAGGATATCAAGTCAAGATGAGCTGAAAACATATCAGTCTCGCAGAAATCCTCAATGAAGTCGCTAGACATAACCTCCGCATAGAGAAGAAGAACTGGCCAGTGAAGTATATGATCTTTATCTAAGATTGGCTTTTTCAATCCAGTTAATTCCTGAAACATAGCCTTTCCAATCTTTAATCCTCTCTCTTCAATTGCTGACACCAAATCCTGCAAAATCAGATCAGACAACTATAAAAAAACGTAAAAGCAAAAGAAAAACCAGAAGGTAATTATTAGAGTTGAAAATATCAAATAATGGATATGAACACATAGATTTCTCTTGTTTGTAATATAAATGAGATCAAATGAGCTGAGGAGGTTGAAACTTGAAAGCCATTGGACTTGTATCTCCAATGAATACATCATCTTCAAATCGTTTTATTCAAAGGTAACATAGTATTGTAATACTATTCTTCTTGTAATCGCATTATGTGCTTTATATAATTATTATAGTTTCTTTTCTAAAAAAGGACAAAGGTTTTTTTACGGGTCAGCCCAACCTGTTTCAACCCAAATCCCTTGCCCAATCCACCAACCCTCCAAACATAGCTATATAAGCCAGATGCAAGACCTTAGCTGTTTTCAGAGCTTTGGAAACTTGAGCCTCACGTTGTTGAAGTTCTGATAATTGCGAATCAATTTGTTTTTTCAGTTTCTTTAGTTCTTCGTTCTTTGGATCCTGATCAAGTCCTTTTTCACTAAAGGCCTTTGCTTCAACCAACTTATTGAGAGATAATGATGCTTTAGCCGCTCTATAAAAAGCCTAGGAATCCAACAAACACATATGCACATTTTAATAAGAATTTGAGAAGAAATCGCAGAAAGTAAACAACAAGTTGAAAAATAATAGAAACCTTAACATTTGTTGGGGACAACTTTATGGCTTCCTCTGAATCCGAAAGAGCACGCCCATAATTTCCGAGTAGTAAATTAACATGTGCTCTATTAGAGAAAAGTATTGAGGTCTCAGTGTCACTTAAGGCCTTCTGATTTATGGCCCGTGTATAACAACTGATAGCCTCTGAATAATGTTTCTTCCCCATCTTGACAAACTTGTTACCTTCTTCCTATATTCCCAAACAAACCAAAGAAATCCACCAAAATGAACACCAACAATAGAAGTATATACATAAGAAACATAATTCAGGCATGCCCTATGCGTAGTACCAAACCATTACCATCCTTTTACCTCAAAGTTGATCAAAACTATATTTTGTTTAAGCATAACCATTAATAACTATATTGTACCGCAGATGCACATAACAATAGACTAATTCCAGAAATGAAAACTTAAAAAATCTAAACGAGAACTTTAACCTGATAATTCGTTGGAACTTCTAGGGTTCATAGAGATGTCTTCTTGTCTAGTACAACTTTAACATCAATGAAAACACACAATTATTCAATAATCAACTAGTTAACCAACATAATAAGAAGCCAAATAGTGAATTAGAGCTAAATTTGCTATATTTATCCATTGCACCATGTTATAATTAGTTACTTACTAGTCTTTTCCACTTCAAATTAGCAAATTGGATTTTACTAATCCAAACCTTGATAATAATCCATACTAACAATTTTTGCCAATGACACTCCCAACTTTCACTTTTGTTGTCGCTAGCAATGCCAGTAGCATATTTATCAAAAATTAAAACTCGATTTGCGTCTATTTTCCACTTTACTTCACTTGTATGTTTTTCCATTTCATTCGTAATCGACCGAAGTCGACTGAAAATCAAGTGTAAAACATTTGATAATTATACTACTATGATTGTTGCTGGCAACAAAAAGTGAAAGTTGAGAGCATAATTGGTCAAATTGTCAGTTTGAACTATAACCGTAGAGATGTGATAGCTTGGATTATTACATTCAAAGTTAGATAAAAATGTACTTTGTATAAGCTGAAATGTTAACAACTAGATAAACACATACGAAACTACAAATGCATGACAACATAATCAGATTTATGAAAAGGAACAAAATGAAAACCTAACAACAGCCATTAATCTGATATAAGTAACTACTTTCAAACTTCGAATCACTACTGCTTTTCCTCCAGCGCGTCATTACGATCAAAGATAATATGCAATTAGTTCAATAACCAAGTAGTTAAACAATAATAATAAGAAACTAAACGATAAAATAGAAGTCGATTTGCAGTATTTATATGTAAGTAGAAAAAAAAGATGATGAATTACTTTGAGTTCAATAGCAGCTGATTCCTTGAGGGCAGAAATAGCATCAAGGTCTGCTAATTCATTCTCCGTTTGAGGCTCTGCACCCTTTTCCATCAATAACGCCATGATTTCTTCCGATGAACACTCGCGAAACGATTCAAGGGTGAAGATGATGATCGTTGATGGGCTTTATGAGCTATTTAGATATCAAATTGTTGGGCTCCTTGGCCCACTACAGTTGTGAGTAGGACAAGGTAAGTAGGTAACTAAGGTCTAAGAGTTGCACATTTGGGTTTCCTCTTTGGGTCAAGCCCAACCTGTTTTTACATGTGAAAAATGATCGGTACACAGTACACTTTGAAACCGGTTGGATTTTAAATCGGGTTATATTTACATGGGCAAAAAAACGGTTTGGAAACCGGTTCAGCAAAAAAAATCAGAACTTGTTTCAAAGAAAATCCGGTTTGGCCCAAATCAGTCTCGAACCGGGCCAACCCGCGGGTTTGTTAGCAGTGGCGGAGCTTAAACACTCTTGTAGGGAGGGCGGCGAGATTAATTTTTTTAAGGGGGGCGAACTCGAGTTTTATATAAAAAAGTACACTATCGAGCCAAAAATTTACACTACCGGGCCAAAATTTACACTACCAGCGAAAAAAAAGAGCCCCCCCCCCCCCCCCCCCCGTCCCAACTATGCTCCGCCCCTGTTTGTTAGCCCCGCACTCAAAACGGTTTACACGTTAAAAACCGGTTTGTCAAAAAAATTGGTTTTCAACCCAGTCCAAAATGTTTGACAGGTTCAAGTATTCAGTGAGCCAAACCGGTTTATAACTCGAACCCGTTTGACTCCATCACAAAAAATCGGTTCGGTTTTGAACTTGAACTGGTTTGGGTAAAAAAACCGGTGTGTACATCTCTATTATCTAGTTTGTTTTTATTTTTAACGGGTTACAAATTGACCATAACGAGGCGGTTCGGTTCCAGTCCAAACCGGTTTGATATTAGTTCAGGTTTGGTTTTCAAACCAACTATAGCGGAATGGAATCAAGGGTAAATTGTGTATAAATACACGACAAGTATTTTAGTGAGATTTTATTGATAATAAAATGAAAGTTAAAAAGACAATGATTAGATCGGGTATGTATAGTTATTGATTAATGTGTCCAAATTTTAACTTTTAGAATCCAATTTGGGTTGATAATCTTAGTTGTTTTAACATATGAGTTACTTGGAGATTGCCCACTATGATTATGGCCACTTTGAAACATTTAATTATGCAACTCATGATGAAACCATATTCGGGTGGATTCACATGTCTATAGATATAATAAAAAAAAAATTTTTACCACTTGTCATAATTTTAAATCATATTTTTGACACTTGTAATTTTTTTAAACATTCTCATTTTATTTTTCTTTTAAAAAAGTATTAAAGTAATTTAAATACTCAAACAATTTATCTCTCTTCACAAAAATTAATTTTGTCAATTGATATATTTTTCTCTTTCATTTACATTTTTTAAAATCAAACTATGTTTTTAAAAATAAATTTTATTAAAAAAATTAAAATTCATATATTTTTCTAAAACATTGAACCTTTTGAAACAAAATATTATAAATCAATTTTTTTAAATAAATAAACAAGATTTTTATAAACAATAAATTTTTATAATAAAGTCTTAAAACAAATATTTAAAAATAAAACTATTTAGATAAAATATTTAAAAATAGTATATATGTTTTATCTATTGAACAAGTACGTATATATAATTTTATACATATCTTATATTAAAATATCGTACTGTAATTTTTCGTGTTTATTACGAACTATAATCTGTTTAACTAGACTATCTATTTATCTATATATCTATCTGTCTATAACCTATCGATTATTTATTTACTTCAAATAGTTATTCATATGCAATTATAATCATATTTTATCTTCAAACATAGTTTTATAATTTATAAATTTTTATTACTAATTATTTATTATTTCATTTATTTAACCCGTGTAATACACGGGATACTAACCTAGTATTTTATATAGAATAAAGTTATTCTAAAATAAAGTTTAGGTTAAAATATTTGTGAAGAAATATTACATTCGTTCAATTACGTTTGTTAACACTCGATAATATATTTGTTTTTATTCTTTTTTTTTCGTTTATGTTAGTTCTAATAAATTTTTTATGTTTTTAATCTTTAATGTTTAGTCCACTACCTTAACATTAAGATTTTAAACCATACACCTTAGTCGTATGAAGCTTGCATCTGATAAAAACTTATTCATTTAAAACTTAAATATTTGAGACGTTATTTTGGGATTATGTTTTTTTATTATTAATTATTATGTCTAACTTGTGTATTTATTAGAAAATTATGTTTATTATTTTCAATGGTTAGTGATTGAGTTTATATTTTTAAAGATATTTCTCTAATGTTTAAGACTAAGGGTGTTGATTTATATATGATTTAAATAAACATTTGCTTGAACTCTTTTAAATTAACGAAAAACACAAAAGAACAAAGTTGTTTTCGGTTATGTATTTGATAACCGTTTGTAAATGAGTTCAACACCAAATGACTGTACCAACAACCATGAATTACACCAAGCACGATTTAAAACCATCAAGTGATCAAAAAATCATCAAGCTTCAACCATTTGAATGAAACATTTAACGCGAGTTTATTCATAAGAAAACTCGTTTACTGCCCCTGTATTAACATATGGCAGTCATCATGTTTAGATTATTGTAAATACCAACAAAACCTTGAAATTGTTTTTTTCCCCTCGTAGTTAGTCAAATTATAATTTCGTCTTTAATTTAAACAAGACAACGAATGAGTCCATGAGCAAACCAACAAGTCGAGCTGACTTTAGCTCGGGCTCAGCTCGTTTACAAATTGAGCAGAGTCTGGCTCGGCTCGATTACAAACTGATCAAATTTCAGGCAAGTTAATTTCTAGCAAACTACAAGTCGCTAACAGTTGATCACCTCTAGCCGAATCAAAACTAATAAAGAGAAATAATTACAATGACTTTGAGCAAGTGTCATTAGTCTCACAGTTAAGAACATATGTGGCCGTTTAAAGAAAAATACTACTATTGCTGTAACTTGTAAGCATAAAAGATAATAAAAAATATGTGTCAAGAATGGGATTCGAACCCATGCCCTTTCGGACCAGTACCTGAAACTGGCGCCTTAGACCAACTCGGCCATCTTGACATTCACGAGTTAATTCTTAAGTCTAAAATTATTATATTGTTATGTTCTTAGACTAAGAGGAAAATACGCTAGGACCATTAAATTATAATTTTTTTCAAAGAATAAACAACTTATAGGCGCATTTAAAGTAATTATAATTTCAACACCACAAACTGTTTTAAACTTTATCAGTAACCATTGAATCCAATTCAATAACGTAAAACACCATTATGGGTCCGTTTTTTAAATATGTATCATTTTTGTTAATTGAAATGAGGTTCATGAATACTATTTTTAATATGATTAAAAAGACGAGATCACATAATCTAGATGAAATCATGAAATTAAATACAACAAATCCAAAAGAAATCCTATTTTAAAATCAAATATTGTAATCATTTTAATCAGGAACTTTTATATCAAGAAAAAATGTGACTTCTTTCGGTTCTAATGTCTTGTTTAATGTATGCAGAACCCACACGCCTTCAACAATCGAAAACTATTTCTGATTCATAACCCTATTTCACCAAAACCTTGTTCTAATCAAGTCGAGCTTCAACAGGCTTAATCCTAAATGTAAGAATAGATGGGTCACAACCTAAAATTCGTATATTAAATTCTCACAAAGCTAGACGAGCTTTTAATTGCTTAAATTTATTAAATGTTATTTAACATAATAATATATCTTCTATATTATAAATAGTTATATCTTTAGTCATGACAAAATATATATATATATATATACACACACACATACATACAATCTAAAAATAATTAATGGTTGAGTATAAAATAAGTAATCAATCTAAAAGTTAATTATTTAAAACTTGATCAAAATAATTAATTTGATAATCAATTATTTAATAGACTTGCAAAATAACTTAAAAGTATTTCAGTTTGATTTATAATGTTTTTAAATTTTTGAGTAGTTATTATAAAGGTTTCATAATATTAAAACCTTTTAAAAAAATAAAGAACTAAGATATTATATGATTTAGAAGTCTTAGGAATTAAACAAAGATTTTAAAAATGATTTTTATAAATATTTAAACTTATAAATTATATATTTTTATAACATTTTAATAAAAATTAACAAAGTTTTTGTTAAGCTATTTGTTTTAAAATAGTTGATTATATTACCAAAATTATTCAGAAATTAACATAAATTTTATTTTAGTTTAATAGCATAATAATAATTTTTGTGAATTAATTTAATAAAAGAAAGGTTTAAAAAAAAGATTTGGGGGTACCCGGGATCGAACTCGGGTCCCTTCTGCATAAGCACAAGATGTTAACCGGTGGGCTATTAGCACAGATCTAGTTAGACTCTCAATTAAAAGTTTAAAAACATTAATACAAATCCCCCAAATTCATAAGAACCCTAAATTCGATTTGAATCAAATTGAACATAAATTCGAAGTTATTAACAAAATCCAACTTAGGGCTTTTAATCCCTAAGTGAAATCAAGCATAATGATGTCTTAAACTTAACCGATTACGATCGCATTGTAATGTTTATGCTCGGTTTTGACTCGGTTCATTCGCGAAGAAGAAGAACTTGGAATTGTCGATTGAGTGGTTGATTCACAAAATTAGGTTTACAGAGAGTTGAAAGGGATCGATGGGCACCTTTGCCCTCTGTTAAATAGCTTTGGTTTAAACGTTAAGGTACCGAATGCGTTTTGATGTTCGTTTGGCTATTTCGGTTATGATGAGACGATTAATTAATTGTTTAACTCGAATTAAACTACACATTAAGCTTCGTAATGATTAGAAAAACATTTCTAATTGATTAATTTGATTATCATCGTAATTCAGAAATTGAAACGGGTGGAAATCGATCGAGCATTCGGTTTCAGATTCGATCCTCATTAATTGCCGAGTTTAAACCCAAATAAACATTGTGTTCGAGTTCGAATCATCCTCACGAATCGTTTGGTGTCTTTTGGTTCTTAATTCGTGATCATTTGACCAGTTATGGAGTTCGCCGGCGCTGCACCTGGCCGGCCGGCGGCCGGAAAGTCGGACAAAAGGGAAAGTGGGTGGAGTTGGTTTTGAAATATTAAAAATTACACATAGGCTCCTACAGTATGAATTTTTATTATTTTATGCCAATAACTTTCTTTTAAATTTTATAAAATGACAAAACAAACCCCTGAACTTAATTAACTTTAAGTTTAAATATTTTTAAGTTAATAACTTTATATATTAAATATTATTATTATTATTATTATTATTATTGTTATTATTATTATTATTATTATTGTTATTGTTAATTGTTATTATTATTATTATTATTATTGTTGTTGTTGTTTTAATAACATATTCTATTAAATATTTACAATATTAACCTTTAAATTAAAGAAAGAAATATAAAATAAAGAAACAAGTATAAGAAACCTAAAGTTTCATAAATGACAACAATTGTCCTTACAATCATCAAAGTTAGCAACCCACCAATAGTCTTCGTCGTACTTATCATCAATGTTGGTGTTTGTTGACGTGTCGACTTTCAAATTCACATGGGTTGATACTGGTTGACAAGATAATATCACCTTTATAACATAAAAGATTCATATAATTTGATTGTTGGACAAACATTTTTGGCTCAATACTAGTATAAACATGACCATGGAAATTCCCTTTATTTTATTATAAATAATATAGCACTTCTAGACTTTGGACATTGAAAGTTTAGAAGTAAACCCTTAAAAAGTGTAACATCATTTCAATATAAAATTATAAAATCATGTTTGAACTTGAAGACATTTTACGTAATGTGTGACTAAAGATTGAAAAGTTACTAGAGATTCTTCTTGACAGGGGCGGGTTATTAGAAACATATAGAAGTAGAACTACGGACAATAGTTTCTAAGGCTATATGATAACAGTCAAATCATCAAAAGAGACACAAAAATCAAGAAATCACCGTATAAAACGCCGAAACGAATACCCCCTATTGAGGTATGAGTTAGTTGGATTTGTATTCAAGCTCCACGCTTTTAGTTATGTTCAATCTAAGTTGTGTTTGATACAAATAATTATAAGTCAGGGGTTGTTTGTTTCCGACTGATCTGGCTGACTAGGTCAGCGGGTCAGTCTGTTTGATTTTGGTTTCGATGCTAGCTGACCGGGTCTTCATTACTGACTCAGACCTAGAAAAAATAAGCTGACCGGCTGACCCGCTCGCAGGCACGCCTTCACTTGCGCCTTTGGCCTTCGACCCCCAGGCACCGCCTTCGCCTTTGGCATCACGACCCGTAGGCACCGCCTTCAGCAGTGGTGGTTCGATGGAGAACGGTGCCGAAGGGCGGTGGATTGTGGTGGTGGTCAGAATGTGTATGGTGACAGTGGTGGTTTCGACTGGTGGTGTGACTCCGGTGGGTTTTGTTACTTAAATAATAAATCGATTTGGTTCTAGTTAGATACTAAATCAAATAGTCAAATGTAATTCAGATACATACACAGTCAGAACTTCTAATTAGATCAACTTCTGACTCAATTAGATCTTATTAAATCAGTGTAATCAAACAACCTTTTAGTCTTCTTATTCAATGATTCAACCTCTCAACTCACGAAGTTATAGGTCATCAACCACCAACGTAAACACCCTAAAATATACTTAACAAAATTATCACTTTTTATTATATTATTATACAACATATAAATTACTTCATATATCTCGAAACAATATACGACCACTATATTGGGTTGTCAAAAGACTTTACATATTCTTAAAATATCTTTTTACAAGTTAACAAATGTAATTTTACATTGCAACTTAATATTAAACATTTAATAACAGATACACTCAAAATTTTAAAGTATGTACCAAACTACCAAATCTAATTATATTATTGATTATTATTCTTAAAACTATACATATTTATATGACATTAAATTGATCACAAGACAACTTGGAACAATTTACTGCGGAATATACGGAGTTAACTATAACATAATAGAAACTGTTTCCCGAGAGGGTCCCTCGTATCTCTACACGTGTAATATCTGTTTAACAAATAGTTTACGTCTGGTTAAATTACTTAACGTTAAACATGTCATGTCCATGTTTGATACATGTGTTAATTGTGTCATGTCGCGTAACATATTTAGACCCGTTTGACCAGCTCTAGACTCATAATGTCATATATCAAGTCGTTTACAACATGCTTAATACATTTGTATATTAAAACAACTTACCAACGCATTAACACGTTGAGGACTTGAATACCACCCCTCTCAACCGGTTTAACACACATACACAAACAGAACGAATAAGTTGTGTTCGAGATACACGATCTTAAATCATACCCATATTAAAGTAAATATCTTTTAACACAAATACTCGTAAAAACACCTATTCTTAAAGTGCGCCAATCACGCTAGCTTACACTTCGTCTTCTTCCTTGGGCTACCTACCTCACTGTTCACAGAAAATACACATTTGTTCAAAAGTCAAAATCAATCACCTTCACTCCATCTCATACTCTCTACACTTAAACCTATTAACCCTTTTATAACCACTAATCTCCATCTATTCAATCAAATTAAACTACATTCACTCGATTTTGCTCCGTTAATCCATCCAATTTGAAGCTAATTACGAGCAATCGTTTAATCTGCTCAACATTCATCAGAGATGTGTTCCACTTATCTGCTTCTTTAAACACCATCTGATACACCTTCGTACCAATCAATGGATATCAGAAGCTATATACTCCACAAATCTCATATATGCATAATAATAGGGTTAATTTGTGTGTTCTTATGGTTATGCTTATTCTACTCCAACAATGGAGCTTTCGAAGGTCAAATCACCTGGAGCAACACTCTGCTACTCAATTCCAGTTTCAACGAATCCATAGATGTAATCAATCGTGAAATTGAAGCTTCAAATTCTGCAAATTCTCGATCTCAAAACCCTAGGGTTTTCCCGTTTATGAAGGCGATGAGAAATGTAAACAATACGAATGATCCATGTGGTGGAAGATACATATACATTCATGATCTTCCATCACGATTCAACGAAGATATGGTGAAGGAATGCGAAAGAAATAATAAGTGGTTAGCTATGTGTAAATTCACCATGAACGGTGGGTTCGGACCTCCATTGAAGAACACTGAAGGTGTGTTTACAGATCATGGATGGTATGCAACGAATCACTTCAATCTTGAAGTCATCTTCTACAATCGAATCAAACAGTATGAATGCTTGACCAATGATTCATCAATGGCTGCTGCGATTTTCGTCCCGTTTTTCGCAGGGTTTGATTTCGCAAGATATATTTTAGGGTTTAATGTTTCGATTAGAGATGGTGGTTCAATTGAGCTTGTTGATTGGTTGCAGAACAGACATGAATGGAAGATCATGAATGGTGAAGATCATTTTGTTGTTGCAGGTAGACCCACATGGGATTTCAGAAGAAAGAGTGATGAAGATGATGAATGGGGTAACAAGCTTTTGTTGTTACCCGCGGCGAAGAACATGTCGTTTCTTCTAGTCGAGTCGAGCCCGTATGGTTTGAATGATTACGCGATACCGTATCCGACTTACTTCCATCCGGTTACGGATTCCGAGGTTTTCGACTGGCAGGACCGGATGAGGACAACGCAGCGGAAATGGTTGTTTTGCTTCGCGGGTGCTCCACGCCCGGGTGACCCGAACTCGATCAGGAGTCTTTTGATCGATCAGTGCAAGAGTTCACGTGTCGCAAAGGTTTTGGATTGCGGTAGTGATGAGAGTAGGTGTCATTCGCCTAGTAATGTGATGAAGATGTTTCAAAGCTCGGTTTTTTGTTTACAACCGGAAGGCGATTCGTATACGCGAAGATCGGCTTTTGATTCGATCTTGGCGGGTTGTATCCCGGTGTTCTTCCATCCGGCTTCGTTTTACACCCAATACACTTGGCATCTCCCGGAAAACTATACAAAATATTCGGTTTTTATTCCTAACGATGATGTAAGAAAGAATGTAAGTATAGAGCAACGACTCGATCAGATCGACCCTAAAACGATCAAGATGATGAGGGAGGAGGTCATAAATTTGATTCCACGATTGATTTATGCTGATCCTCATTCGAAATTGGAGACTTTAGAAGATGCATTCGATGTATCGTTAAAAGCAATAATCCGCAAAGTGACTAAATTGAGACAAGATATGATCGACGAGCGGGCAATGATGATTAGGTTAAAGAATAGAGTTGGAAGTACGTGTTATTAGAACAAAGTGACGACTATGTAGGTGTTAATGAATAGAATTCGTTTTTCCTAAAACCGAATGCATGGTTTATGGTTTGATCATTGTTTTCTTGAAGTTGAAAGCAAATTTCTACTAGCTTTGGTCTGAAATATGTATCTATTAGGTTTCTATATGTTAGTTGTTGATAGTCACCTATGTTGTTAAAATAAAATATTTATAAGATGAAAATAATTCAAATTTATAATAAGAAAATTTTAAAGATTATATATTGTTAAAAGGGTTTGTTTTAACACAAAATATTTATAAAAAAACTAAAAAAATAAAAACAAAAATTAAAAAAACCATTTTATAATTTATAAGTTTTTCTTACTAACTATTAAAATTCTATTTTTTCAACACGTGTAATACACGAGATACTAAACTAATTTAACTATATAGGTAACTTTATCATTGTCTTACAACTTGCAACATGTTATGTCCTAGTTTGTATCATGGCTGTGACTAAACCAAAATTTGTCAATTGTATGATCCAATATTTTCAGAACCGCATTGGACGTCGAAGCGAACGCTTTACTGGTTTGATGGTCGGACTGGTTGGACCAGATTTAACTATATTTATATATGTAATTAAATATAAGTAATTTATATATATATATATATATATATATATATATATATATATATATATATTTATATATGTATTTTATAGTTATATATAAAATTTAACTATATTTGTACATCCAACATACTAATTTATGGTTTAACACTCCGTTTTTACGCATTAAAATAAAAAATCAAAATCTGGTTTGAATCGATCCGGTTTCCCGGTCCGACCACCGGTTCGGGACGAACCGGCCGGTTCGACCAGATAAAACCGAACCATAGAAGACCAGACTGGCCACCTGACCGATCCCCGGTTGAACCGAGCGGTCTGATCCGATATAAAAAACATTGGTATAATCTTGTGTGATGAATGATCAAGAATTTTTCATCAGGGAATAAAAAACGAATCGGGCAAAACTTAGGTCGGGTCAAAATAAGTTAATCGGTTGCTCTGATGGCTGACCGGCCCCACCGCCCCAAGTAGTGCAGTGGCGAGTGGGGTTATCAATCGGCCTGGCACAATGGCGGGAGAGTGGCAGTGTAACAGCTGACATATTTTGTTTTTAAAATTGTTAAAGTTCGAGATTTAAGTTGTTTCATATTTATAAAAAGTGTTAATATAAATAATTTGCTTTCCACTTTCCACCCCAAGAAGCAACCGGCACATGAAAAAAACGATGGTCGGTGTGTGACTCGAATCTTAATGGCACCCCGATATAAATGGATCTCTTTTTGGTTTCTTCAAATCCAAATTATTCTTTAGCCTTTTGGTGCAAATCATTAACTCTTAGTAAATTTGATTTTATTTAGTTGTTTAAAGTTTGACACCCTCATGTTAAAGATGCAAACTCTCTATTTAAGTGATCGAAATTCTAATTTTCAAATCCTCTAAACATCACTATAGTTAAAAAAGTTTAATATTCAATTTTAATCCATATCATATATCATATGACAAGCTTGATCATGCTCTTTTATTTATAATGGGAAACATATACACACATTATTGATATACACATATATAAAATCATAAGTTCGATGTATAAATGATAACAATGTAGTTCAGAAGTATTGATTACGGATGAGATATGGATTATGCAATTAAGTGTGTTTGATAGTCCGATACAATATGTGACATGTATAGCATGACTACATGTATTTTTATTAGTGATGTGTTTAAGTTTAACTTTTTCACATAAATATGAAAGTGATTATCTTCTTTGTAAACGTCTAATTGTTTTTTTTAAACGATAAATGTATGACCATGTTTTGAATAATAGGTGTTATTTTAATCGGGCCTATCTATTCGTTTGCAGCCGAGACCACACATCAACCCGCACATGAAGAAACTCATTGCTAAGAAAACCTCTTGGATCAACTCTAAACATTTTACTAAAAGTGATATATCATGAATATCTTTTATTAAACCAGTTGAGCTAAGGATTATTATAATGTAAACTTCTAATTACAAGGCTTTATAGCGGGTTATGAGGAGCTTATATTTGACCACAAGCTATTAACTTTTGGAATAATTTCCGGAGTAGATTGCGACATATTTCGACACGTGGCACACCACAACAGGCTGCCGACGCATATCTCACTATCAAGAACAAGTCATAATACACCCTGTGCATACAATACACCTATCACGCTAACATACGCTTCATCTTCTTCATTCGAATGCCCTAATAGTCACAGTACACCGTTTCACCTCCGTTTCTTCAGTTCAATATCTCTCTGTTAATCGACCAATTTCACTTCTTTTGTGTGCAATTGATTGATTGATATTACACACATTTACCATGAATCGTATGCTTATAACTTGAATTGAAACAACTGATCGTTCACAGATCATCAATCAATGGAGAAAGCGAGCTATTCGTTTCAACAAACTCGTGTTTATGCAGTGGGATTAGTCTGTGGTTTCTTCTGGATTTGCTTACTGTACTTCCATTTTCAAGGGTTTGAAGGTGCATCTTTCTGGAGCACAAATCTGCAAATCAACCCCAATTCGAATCAATCTAGGGTTTCCGAAGCCCAATCCGATGTTAATCAGGCACCAGAGTATGCTCAATCGGTTGTTTCTCGTTCTGAAACAGTGAAAAACGATACCTTCGATAACCCTAGGGGTTTCCCCTTCATGAAGGCGATGAAAACTGCAGACAATACGAGTGATCCATGTGGTGGAAGATACATATACGTTCATGATCTTCCTTCACGATTCAATCAGGATATGATGAACGAATGTGGGAGCATCAACAAATGGTTTGATATGTGCGAATTTACGACGAATTGCGGGCTCGGTCCGCCATTGAAGAACACTGAAGGTGTGTTTTCTGATGAAGGATGGTATGCCACTAATCAATTTACAGTTGATGTCATCTTCTACAATCGGATGAAACAGTATGAATGCTTGACCAATGATTCATCAATGGCTGCAGCTGTTTTCGTCCCGTTTTACGCAGGATTCGATGCTGCGAGATACCTTT
Source organism: Flaveria trinervia (assembly GCA_025506515.1). Lineage (NCBI taxonomy): Eukaryota > Viridiplantae > Streptophyta > Magnoliopsida > Asterales > Asteraceae > Flaveria > Flaveria trinervia. Next base: position 97,852,511 of record CM046445.1, read on the forward strand.
GGGGGTATAATGTTTCTGTGAGAGATGCTGCATCTCTTGATCTTGTTGATTGGTTGCAGAAGAGGGATGAATGGAAGATGATGAATGGTAAAGATCATTTTCTTGTTGGAGGAAGAATCACTTGGGATTTTAGACGATTAACCGATGAAGAAACCGATTGGGGGAACAAGTTCTTGTTCTTACCCGCTGCAAGAAACATGTCGGTTCTTCTCATCGAGTCGAGCCCGTGGAACTCGAATGATTACGCGATTCCATACCCGACGTACTTTCATCCGTCTAAAGATTCGGAGATTTCCGAATGGCAGGATCGGATGATGAGATCGGAGAGGAAACATTTGTTTTGTTTTGCAGGTGCTCCACGGCCCGATAACCCTAAGTCAATTCGGAGTCTTTTGATCGATCAATGCAGGAATTCAAGTGTCGGGAAGCTTTTGGAATGCGGGGCCGATGAGAGTAAGTGTCATTCGCCGAGTAATGTGATGAGGATGTTTCAAAGTTCGGTTTTTTGCTTACAACCGCAGGGTGATTCGTATACACGAAGATCGGCTTTTGATTCGATCTTGGCAGGTTGTATCCCCGTGTTCTTTCATCCTGGTTCGTTTTACACGCAATACACTTGGCATTTACCGAAAGATTATACAAAATACTCGGTTTTCATCCCGGAGGATGATATTCGTAGGAATGTAAGTTTAGAACAACGTCTTGGTCAAATTGATCGTGACACGATCAATAAGATGAGGGAGGAGGTTATAAACTTGATCCCGAGGTTAATCTATGCGGATCCCCGATCCAAACTCGAGACTACGAAAGATGCATTTGATGTATCTGTGGATGCGATTATCCGAAAGGTGACAAAATTGAGACAAGATATGATAGACGGGCGGGCGGATAGTGATTTTATTGAAGAACTTAGTTGGAAATACGCGTTATTAGATGAAGGAGAGTATTTGGGCGTTCACGAATGGGACCCTTTTTTCGCTAAACAAAAACCCGACGATGGCAAGTCAAATCCGGGTGGGTTTTCAGGAAACACAACAAACAATTCTTAGATGATCGAAAGAAAAAGGAAAAATTATTCGACCAAAGTTACAGTTTTTACGCATCTAAATTACGAAAAGTGTATTTTTTTTAGGTTGTGCGTTAGGTTGTGCGTTAGGTTGTGCGGGATGAAACAAGCTCGTGTCAAAACAAGTATGTATTAAAATTACTAAGGGTTGAAATGAAACTAACATAGTGTAGTATATAACTCAAAGGTCCTTTATGCATCATATGTACATTTACAATTCATATAACACATCATATACCATAATTACTATCAGCTCTATTACAGACGTTCATAATGACAAATGTTTAATGCATATGTATTTTAGCATAAAGCAACAAGAACCCAAAAAACACATGTTTATTATTTTTGAGGGCTATTCATAAAACAATTATATAACCATGCTAAATACTATATTTACACTTATGGCTACATCAAATCTAAAAACTGTCTTAATGAAGCATTTCTCATGGGAAGAAAAAAAAACAAATGCCAACCAATGCCACGGTGGTGTTTGAGTTCCATTCGCAAGCGTTGTATGTGCTTGTTTGATGGTCATTTGTTTGTGTTCATACGAAATTCCAAACAAAAGGAAACAGATAGCGATAAGCCCCTCTCACACAACCATTACATAAAACACATATACACGCATCTAAACTTTTTTTTTCTTTATAAAAGTGGTGTTTAAAAAGATGTAACGTTAAAGGATAAACAAGTGTTCTTAAAAGATACAGTAAAATACCACGTGCCTACTAACCTGACGTCTTTACGAGCGTTTGAATGGTTTAATGTTATCGATGCATTAAGTGGGCCGTGGGCCGTTGGATTACATATTGGAATTCAAACAAAAGCCCATTTTTTAAGACTAATTAAGCTTGGACTCTCTAGAAGTCAAACAAATTAATCGTCGGCTGCTGAATGACCTCGTCCCTTTGTCACATTCCGTGAGCCAATTCTCTGTTCAAAAGTCAAAATCATTGACTTTAATTTCACCTCCATTGACAACGACACTCTCAATTCACAAGTCTCTCATGTCAGAACTCGTCACCCCTCCTCCATTTGGTCTCCGGAGACCCAATCAAATTCACACTCAAATTACAATCACAAGTCATGATCTTCCCATGAAACTTCCAATCGATTGTAATTTGCAATTTAAACCACAGAGTTGAATTAGAACAAGAATTAGAATTAGAATATATAGTCTAAAATAATCGAATTGTTTTTAAGGGAGGTGCTATTTGATGTGGGTTTCACACTATTTTCTCAACTTCTTCAGCTTCGTGAATCAAGTTTCAATCTTTGAATTAAGGGTTAAAATCAAGAATCGCTTACGGAAAGTTCAACCAATCGCAATCCAATTTAATCGAGGGTGTTGAATTTGAATGCAACTTGCCCCCAATAATTCAATTGTATTTATGGGAGTTGTGATTTGATGTTTAATTTCATCTAATTCATCAATTTTGGAATAATTTAAGTTTTTTGCTCTGAAGTCTTTTGGTTCTGTTGATCTTCAAATGGGGGGTTTAGTAGTTGGAGACGAAGGTGGGATCGCTCAGAGTTTATGGAAGAAATCAACAAATGAATCGATATTTGCGATTTATACTCCTTATATACTTTCATTAGCATCTGGGAAATTGGATTCTGGTTCTTTTCTTCATTGCATCTTTCAAGATCTTCAGTTTCTGCAAGCTTCAGCTGAGGCGTAAGTTGTTGTTGATTCAAGTATAGAAATTGTTCATTTGTTGGTTAATCTTATGATTGTTTTTTATGTGGGTATCTGATTGCTTTGAAATTTGTGGATTTTAGGTTTGAGATGGCTGAAGAATGCTCTGATGATGATGATGACAAGGCTGTAATTCGAAAGATTCGAAAAAGGGTGTTGAAGAAGATGACAATGTTTCGATCGATTGTTCAAGTAGGTTCTCAAATTCCCTTTTTAAACTACAAAGAGATGATCATGTTGTAGTATTGACTATTGATTTGCATAATTGTATTGAATTTGAGTTTTCTATTGAAGTTGTGAGTTTAATTAGTACTTGATCATACAGGAATGGGGCTTTGAACTTCCTGCAGGGAACATATCAGATCGTGCAATGACCAAATACACAGATTTCTTGCTCGATACAGCTTCGGGAAAATCGGTAAAAGAAAAGTTTCCTGGGAAGTTTGCGACGCCGTTTGAGAAAACTAAGCTTTCTGCATATGCACTTGCTGCCATGGCACCATCCATGAGGATTCAGTCATTTTTGAGTAAGGAAATACAAGCAGTTCTTGAACCTGATGAGAACATTCATCTGTACAAAAAGTGGATTGATAGTCTTGCTTCTCAAAACTTCGAGGTTCGTTTTTGATAACGATGGTTATTTAAAGGTAGCTGGATGTGTGGGCCGGGTGGGTTGGGTAACAAGTCAAAACAGATTCAAGCTAAATACTCGAATTTTAGTATAGGTTGGATTGGGTTGACCAGTACAAACGTTTTGTGCATTTTTTTGAAAGTTTGATTGTATATTATATGAGTTAATTATGATTAGAAGAACTACATTGCCACGACAATAATCCGAATGTTTGAACAAAAGGAAGTAGGGAATTGTATAAATTAACAATAGACTTCGGGTGTTTTCAACATATTCGACCCATTCGACTTTTAGCTAACTTTTTCTTTGACTCGTTTGAAATAAAACAATAAAACACAACCCAAGTCGAACACTTTTTTTATTTTTTAAGAAGTGTACCGTTACACACTAATCCAAATATTTGAATAAGACCTATTAGGATATGCATGAACTTTGTTTTTCAAATTTTTGTACAAATAATTAATAAGATTTTATAATTCAAAAATATATTGCTACAATACTAATCCAAATATTCGAATAAGACCAATTAGGAAGTTCTTTGAACTAAAGTAGACTTTGGGTGCCTTTCAACATGTCATTTGACTAGCTCCCTTTTAGCTGCTTTTTATCTGACCCGTTCGAGTGAGACGAAACACAATTCAACCCATCCATAAGTAAATAGATCGAAATTGGCACCTGTACTCCTCTGTCGTTAATCAATCAAGACATCTTGTATCTTATGTTGTATCTCCTCCAATTTTAGGATTCTGCATCCCAAATAGAAGAACTTTTAGATAAGTTGACTGTATCTTTGACTGGTGAAGAACTACAATTTGTAGAAACAATTTATCACAAAGCAATGAAGCTTCAAGTAGAATTTTTCTCAGCTCAACCAATTACCCAAAACACTGTTGTTCCCTTGTATCAGGCTCATGGAAATGATGAACAGAAGGTTTTGATATGTAGTGTTTTGACATGACCTGTAGTGCTGTTGATTCAGGTGCACTTCTTGCGGATGTGGCAATTATAAAATCATCACAAACAGTAAAGTCTAATGGATATGAATCCGGTGGTGATGGATCTTCTATGGTTGATCTTCGGGATGTTTGGAGCGGTCTTCATAGTCAGTATGTTGAAGAATATGAACAGTGTATTAACAACATTATGCTTAGCGAAAAAGGTATACATTCTTTTTATGCACAAAACTAACTACATTTTAATTTGTGATTAGTACTGATTATTGTCAAAACTGACAAAGGGCGTATTAAGAAGACCTGATCATTCATTCTAGTAACCTAATTAAAAAGATTTGTATTTAACAAGAATTTCTCTTTTGGTCATGTTATGTGTTACCTTCTTAAATAATCAGAATTTGTTGAAACACTTGTAAACCTCTCCTACAACATGTCTTGTTAGTTGTTACAATTGATCATCTGACTCTAGTTATCTGTAGTCTCTTAATCGCTTTCAAAATATACATAGTGAAGTTTACAGTTGCATATTGTCATGTAATGTAAATAATATTCGCAAAGTACGTTCAATTCTTAGTTGGTATTCATTAATATTATGAAGTCCTGAATTTTGTTCATCTTTTATTGAGCAGTCACAAAATTCGACTTTGAAAACCTGTGTAAAGCGCTTGAGCAGTTATCGGATCTTGAAAAGGCAGGAAATATAAGAGTGGACAACTCTGGTGTATTGAAAGGACTGCATATGGATGACATCAAATGGGCTGCTGAACACTTGGTTTTTCAAGATGGCTGTCTAGAATTCTTTAAAGAAATTGAAAAACATGAAAATGTTGCAATTGATGCTCATATACTTTCATACTGTTGGTCTGGGGATCTCATTAGGTCTGCCTTTAACTCAGGTGTGTGTTTCTTTTATATATGTTTTCTGAAAAGAATGATATGCTGTTGTTTGGTTCTCATTAAAGGTGGTGATTTTGATTTGTTTAGCTAAAGATTGATCGGTTTGGGTTATGTTTAATACCGGAGATATTAAATGGATAAACTTTAAAACATAGCTGAAATGAAGCGGATCGTGAAGGATTGTGTAGCTTGAAATTTAACCAAAGTCTATTCAAATTGGTAAATTTTAGAATTAGCTACTAATGGTGTTTGCTTGAACACAAAGTGTATTCAGTTGCTCTCAGCCTAGTAAATCGCTTTATTAAAGAATAAATTACTACTAAAAAGTAGAGGTGACAAGATTGGGGGTTGGGTAATAAGTCGAAATGGGTTCTGATTGCAATGGGTTATTTTTGTATGCGTCAAAAAATATCGAATCTGGTTGACCCATAACGCTTGTTTGTTCATTTTTAGCTTTTCTTATGAAACAATATTCTTCAAAGAATCTAAATATTTAGATGGTATGGTTTAAATTAGACTTTGTGCAACTATCAATCTGGTTAATTGATTCTCCTTGTGGCTAAATGTTTAAATCGACCCGTTGAGTATAAAACACATCCCAAATTGACCCATTCATGATTAAATGGGTCAAAATTTCCATATCTTTTAAGTAGTTGTAATCAAATTTAAACGGTAAAAAGTGTTGGAACTCATCCAACTCATATTATGAATCAATCGTTTTGACATGGTACCAGCCCATCAATTTCACCATTTCTATTAATATTGATAGGGACTTAAGATCCATGACATTGTGTACACTTTCTTCATTATTTGATTCAATTATATTTGATTGAACAGGAGATTCAAAATTTCCCATTGTCCATTCAAATGAGTTACTCTTCACCAAATCTACATCAACCGGAGAAATCTTGAAAAAAGTTCAATCTCCCATCGAAAAGCTTCAAACTTTCAACCTCATCTGCAAGAATTCCAACAGCAATGGCTTAAACTTATCAGTTTACATTGGTGGTTCTGTTGAAGATTTGCTTTGCCTCTTGAAAGCAGATATCGGGATTGTTATTTCTCCAAGTACGAACATTAAAAAACTTGGAGGTTTATTCGGTTTTACATTTGTCCCATTATTTTCTGGTTTAGTGAAGAAACAGAGAGAGTTAATCGAAGGCGGTTCTCCTTGTTGGAAGGGTCTTTCTGGTACACTTTACACAGTTTCTAGTTGGGCTGAGATTCATGCTTTCATTTTGGGTGTATAAGTGAGATCTCCAAACAAAAATATAAAATTAATAACACATATAAAGAAAGAAGTGTATATTTTCTAATTGAGAGTAACAGTGAGTGGTAATTATAAGGGTTTATACTTAATAGCCAGATTATTAGCAATGGCTAGGCTTGAGCCTTGTATACTTTAAGAGGGTCGCCGCCCTCGTTGTACTCTTGGGATAGTTTCTACGGTTTTGGGTTTGGGGTTTTGTGTGTAATCTTAACAATGTTGATTTGAATGTATTGATATAGTTCTATTGAAATGTACAATGGGTCCATTTTTATGCTCTTGTTTGTTCTTTTATTTGTTGTTTATATATAATTTACCCTTTTACAGGTTTTGATAGGATTTCGTGTTGATCTTGAACATTTCTGGTACATGGAAGTTGATTGATAATTTGATACCTTATGGTTTTTGTCATTAGGGAGGATAATTTTAACCACCATATGTAAAAGTTGATTGATGCAGCCACAAAACCAATATACAAGATATATAAACATGGAAGAATCCAACCAAAACTACACTAAAATCTTATAAACCCTAATTCATTTCATAGTAGATTCCATAATTACAATATCATAGAACTCAACTTATCAGTAACATGTGCATTGTGTACGCTTAATAATGTTCTTGCACCAAAAACCATATGCTTGCTTATACAAAAGTTGCCAGACAAAACCGGGTCTCACCCAAAACCCTGGTGTGACGAAAAATGTAGGATTCACATGTACCCACAAAACCAAACGCATCGATCAAACCATCACCCTTTAAACCAACAAGAACTTGGTTATCGAGCTCATCCAACCAGAAAACGAAGTTTATATGTATTTTTAGACAGAATCAGTTCTGTCTCTCGTTGTTTTCTTGAAATCTTGGTGCTGAGATGTGATCACATCAAGAAGTTAGCGGGTTCCTGGATAAGATAAGTAGGTTTGGGTCAGAAGTCATTGAACATGTACTTTTAATGTAAAAACCTCCTAAATCACTATTTTGAAACTGATTATCATTGAAATACTAATTTTTTTGTAATAAACTCGGATAACTTATGAAATTTCAAAATATTGAAGAAATGTTTCAGTGAAGCAGGACCTTTTGACCCGTAGAACAAATGACCAATTTCGACATGATACCCAACCCGTCTAACTTGCCCATTTTGCAATCACTAGTATAACATTAGTAGTTACTCACCAAGCTTGTTGGAATCGGAATTTTTCATGATCCTAAGCCTCTTGACAGAATTAAGAAACATCCTGAAATCAGAAAAGTGGATAAATGTCAAATTGGCCAAACAAAATCACTTTAACGGTTAACATTTAAAGAAATGGAAGTTAAGAAATCATACCCCCAGGGAACATCTCCAACAAGCATACAATCTCCATCTTTATCTTCATAGGTGAGCACATAATCAGACGTTCCATCCAATAATCTTGAAGGTTTAACTGCTTCTGTGCTCGAAACTAAACACATATCAACAAAAAAAACCATCAATTTGCTAAGCAAAGTAAAGTTTGCAGGATCAAAATTTGTCATTGAGTCGAGTTAAGATTCAAGAACCAAGTCAATTTAAACTGATCAAGAAACAAACTTTTGGAAAATCCCATATAATAATCTTAAATGACAACTAGTGATGAAGGTGCAATTTTTAAAACATTTATTTATTAATAGGTGGATTTTTTGGTTTTTATTATTCAAAATGAGCAAATTATAAAAGTATAGGTAAAACAAAACAGGTTAAATGGGACAGGCTTGCATAAATTTTTATACATACAACCCTCCTGAACCACTTTACCCTAAGATTTAGTACTGTAATCATATACTTTTCTTAACAATATAAGAGCGTTAGTTAATTGAATATATAAAAACTGGACAAAAGTATTTACGGGTCACCTTGACCTGACCCGTTTCGGCCTGCATTAAATATTTACATGTTTCAACCTAAACCCATAGTGACCCGTTACCAACCTATCCCAACTCCAAGTACCAAGTTCATTGATGACAGTATACAGGTAATTATGAATGAGTACAATGAAAACAAATGAAGTTTGTCAAATGTAAAACCAAAATTAAAAAGACTTACATCTACTGAAGAACATTTCTTCTAAGGTTTGAGCCAACATCTCATAGGATGTGTGAGCATTGAGGTCAACTTTTCTTCCAATTAGTGTTCCATCCATGTAGACTTTTACTGACTGATATTTCTTATTGGACATCGCATTTCTTTCATCAGAATAATCCTTGATCCCAACCGTTCTGTTCTTGCTTTTGTTTTGTTCAGGTTTTGAGATAAAGTTTCCGGTTGGTGACTTGACTTGGTTAGCCAAACTAGGCATCCGGTGAGCTTTACTTACAGGAGGCCATCCAACAACGCTTTAATCACACGAATTTGAAACTTCAAATTAGTTTCATGACTTCATCGTATATTTAAAAAAAAAACTAAAACTAGTGATCAAGTAAGAGATCAATTGCCGACATGTAAAGGTTCAATTTTTCATCATGAAGGTTGAAGAAAAAGATAGAATAAAGGAATATAATTTTTCAAGATTAATGGACAGCAAGGGGGGTGTTTGGATGTGTGCTTCTACTATGATCAAGAGATCAGTTGCAGACATATAAAGGTTCAATTTTTCATCATGCAAATTGTATAAAAAAGGTTCAATTAAGAAACATATTTCTTCAAGATTAATGGATAATGAGGGGTGTTTGGATGTGTTCTTTCATTATGATTATTTGACTTAAATAATCACAATCAGATCATTCAATTATTCAATTTAAATGCTTTTTAAGATAATTGGTAAAGTTACATTTACTCTCTTCATTACACACCCCTAAAGAAAGGGTGGTTCATGGTTTCTTTAGGGATATGTACACACACACCACAGACACACACACACACACTAAATTTAGCATTTTATAGAACACAAAGGGGAATCAGAATTGAGAATAAGAACCCATATTAATTAAATATCTGTGGACAACAATAGACGAATATGGTAAATTCCTGCACTTCAAACCTCTAACACAAATTCAAGCATCCAATATCTATAAATAAACAAAATTAGCCCAAAAATCTCCAAAATTGTATAAATAATCAAGAACACAAGATACTATCAAAAGGGTTTTTCTGGATTCTGTTAAAAACCACTGAAATACACAAAATTAATAGAAAATTTGTATACCTTGTGCCATTAGGAGGAGATACAGAATCAGTAGCAGTTCTTTTGGTACCAGAAGTAGAGGAATTGGGGATATTAACAGAAGATGATGAAGAACAAGAATTAGGCTTAGAAACCAAAGTAGTAGGAAAATCTTTAGCTGTCAAGATTCTAGCATATTGACTCCAACCACCAGCTGCCACCACCATCTTTGACTTCAAACCACCACCACCACCACCAATACTCAACCCAAGTCCCAATTCCAAACCATCTAAACCTTCATCAACAACAGGATATGATGAAGTAACCTCAGTAGACACAACCATAGTATTCTTGTTATCTTCCTTTGACCCTGTCAAAACAGACCTAACGGTGGTTGACCCACCGGAGGGCACTCCACCACCACCACCATCACCACCGGCCTGAGTATGATCTAACAAACCAAGGGTTACATCCATTTTTTGAAAAAAATTGAATCTTTACAAAGAAAGATTGAAACTTTGTTGGACAAAGAGAGAAAACAGAGGATGTAAGTTTGGTGCAATAAGAATACATTTGGTGTTGGTGGTGGTGGTGACAAGTGGTGGTGGTGACCGGTGGTGGTGGTGGTGGTGGAATGTGGGACCCAAATGTCGGCTTTTTGCTTCTCACAATTCATCATCGATTTCTCCTAACTTTGTCCCCACACAAACATTTGTATCAAACACTCTGTCCCCACCAATAAAAAGAACTTCTAGACTACCTATGATTATGTCTGTTTCCTAATGTTATGAAAAGTACAACTGTTTATGCACGGTGGATATGATTTGGGTACAACACATTAAGCTGACTTTTGGTTCTTGTATTTATTTTTGTGAAAGTTGCTTTCCTAAAAGCAAAAGCTTCTCTGTTTTTTATTTTTATTTTTGTTAGTGGTTTTTGGGTTTAATTGTTTTGGTTGAAGGTATAGAATCCTATGCACATATAAAGAAAACAAAACAAGAATCTTGTATTACTTTTTTGAGTGAATACAAAGTTAAAAGTTGGAGATTTTGTGGGAGAAAATCAAGGAAAATCAGTGCTTTTTAGAACGGGTTACACGGTCGGTAAGGGTAAGGGTACGTGCGGTGTTACGGTGGGCATGGGAGGAGGGATGTAGATGTCATTTCAACCTGTGAGAGTGTGGAACACCGCCTCCAAGGGGCGTTAACGGTCAACAGCCTCACAAGTGTAACGCAAGAGTTATTCATTTTATTTTTTTGTTTTAACTCGTCAACTGCGGCATTACACATCACAATCTCTTATATTTGTTGAGTCTCACGTTCATAAAGACACATCATTATACACTATTAGCGAGTCTGATTGCGATCACACCCCTTGCTTTGCGCCTAGTCAACACTAATTTATTGTCACATTCACTAAAACATAACACATAGCCTAAGTATGTGAAAATCAAGATAAATATATTGTTATGGTTATGAGATAAGCAAAATCATTTCACGAAAGTGCTTTATTTCACGTATCATCATAATGACTTGAAATGAACAATTTGATAGACTTCTAGAAAATATTATAAATGCACCATAAAAATTTGCATTTAAACAAGAAAAGGTAAAATTTACTCGGATTAATACACTTCAAGACATCTTTTTATTATATGTGAGTATAAAGTGAAATACGAAAAGTATTACATATTTGATGATGATAGAAGTATAAAACTATATGATATTGACACTCATACATATATATACCTAAAAAACAAAAAAAAAAAGATTTACTGTTTAGTTCTAATAACCTAATAACAATACAATGTTGGTTAATTTTATCCTCGTAAAGTTTTAATGTAGCCTCTGAAATCGCGGTGGTATTTTTCGGTATTTTAGTATGAAAAAAATAATATTACTGATGTGATAAGTTAAAATTGATGTAACATGTAAAATAAAAACGTGTTGACCCCAAGTAAACTTATGTTTACACGTTTCAAGAAATCTCTAAAGAGTAATTAATTTTCAAAATCATAATTATGCTAAGCATGCAAAGTGGACGGTGATTGATGTATGTTTATTCAACAAAAACATGCAATTATCAACTTTAAATGTGAAAGTCATGATTCTAAATTTTAATTCTTGTTTAAGAAATCTAAAAGTTCATATCGTTTCATGAAAGTAAAACAAAGATCTAGATAAAGTAATTTCTTTTGGACTAGAAAAGATAAATATACCCGACAAACATTAAGATATTTTACGTAATATCAGTATATCGATAGCTCATCATAGATCTGTGTATATTATGGTTTGTGACACAAATGTTTATCTCAAATGTCTCACCGTACACTTCCTTCCATTTACATAAACAACTATCTTTGATACTAATAGTCTGAATTTGTAAGTCAAACAATTGAGATTGATCCCTTTGACGTATTTTCGCTTTTAGTTCCTTAAATCTTCGAATCTTCGTGGTTGTTGTACTTTGATCTAGCTTCTTGCCAGTATATTTTTCCTAACAAAATTTCACCGTCTCAAAACAAAAAAGATAGGTTTAACCTGTTTAAGGGGTGATTATGACATTTCTTGAATAAACTTTCTTTTGTTTAAACGGTGATAATTTTATTAAAAACTAACAAGGTGCTAGAAATACATACTAATAGAGATGATATTCATAAATAAAAAAAATATCATCTAGATTAATAGAATTTGATGTCTTTCGTCATTTCCTCCGACCCCTAATACAATTTATTGAATTTTAATATGTTTTGCTAATTTCAACAAACCCACATGGCTATAACAATTATTTAGTGAAACAAGTTTCCGCCTCAAGAAAAACACCACGAGTTTGTTAATTGTAAAAGGTTCGTGACTACGAGTAGTTATTTTGCATCAAGATGAAATGTTGTGTTAATATTTCTGAGGTGCATTATTATTATTATTGTTTATTTAACGACAAACATATTCTATTTCTATTTTTAAATTATCTCATATTACATTATTATTTGGGTTTAAACCTAAAACTCTACAAAACATCTGCCTAGTAGGCAAAATCTCAGTAAAAGTTTGATGAACAAAATATCGTTCAAGGGAAGAGAAATTGACGATAATTTGAAGAGAAGAGAATGACGAAGAATAGAAACGACAAGCCGACAAGATGTGGGGTCCAACAAAGGCTCCTCAGGGCTCTATGTTTCATTTTTCAACTTTCTCATTATAAAAAAGTGAATATATACAAAAATAATTTAAGAATATATTCGGTATTAACATTTTCTATAAATTAATAATGTCTTCTAGACCACATTCGTTTGTTTAATCAAAGATTAAACTTGTGTTTCTTAAGAGATACAAATTATAAAAATTGTTTCAACGGTAGCCGTAAGCACAAAAATTAGTATTTTTATATAAAATTAACGAATATAAATTTTTTAAAACGTAGTGACATTTGTGTTTGGTCCCACAAAACTAATGTGAGTTTAAATTCTTACATATACAAAGTTAAATAGTATAATTAAGTTTAAAACAATTGTTTTTAAAAATGAAATTTCAAAATGGTGTAAACTAGTATACGTATGAAATGTACCACTTATATTTTTATTGGTTAAATATACGTTGTTAATATGTACTATGAGATTTACTAGCATGGTGTAGCCTGGATATTGTAATCTAGCTTTTATTATAAAAAAACTAAATGTTAAAGTTGTGTTGAAGTCTCTCGGTAACTTATAAAAAAGAAAAAAATGTTGTGGGATAGCCTCGTACATGTGATGTCTCCTATTAATTTTTGAAAATGAATCAACTTTAAATAAAACTTGCACTAAGAAAAAAGCTTAAATCAAACATAAACCAAACCATTCCACTTTTACATTAGAATTTTATTACTATGTGTTAGATGGTTACACGTGTGTTGCGACGTGTTGTAATTTGAGCTTCTACTAAAAGGTAAGCATTGAAGTTGTCTTAACGACTTTGCGTAACTTATAAAATAGATAAAAAATGTTGAGGAATACTCGAATCTGGTAACTTATAAAATAGATAAAAGAATGTTAGGGAATACTCGAATCTGTACCGTCTCATATAAAAATTTAATAAAACAAACCAACTTTAAATAGAATATCAAAAGATTCAAAACTTAGATACAATTTACCATATAAGAGAAAGATGAAATTGTATTAAAAACAATATTAAAAAATTAATTACATGAGACCCAGATCGATTTTGAATTTAATTTGTATTAAAACTTCATAAAACTAAACACATTGTAATGATATTTTCTCAATTTCATAAAATCCTATCTTATAAAAACTACAAGAGAAAACTAAATTTGTTTAAAATATATTGTTAAAATATTCATAGTACATACATGTTTTACAAACTTATACATTACTATTCACCAGTATCGCTAATTAATAGTACATATAATAGTTGTGACTCAACTTACCAACCACAAAAACATTGTTGTAGTTAAGTAAAAAGATATATAATATATATTTAACGCATCTAAACTCGTGTTTTATTTAAAATCTGAACTCTATAAAAAACAACCACGAATCTTAAACCCATAAAATATCATTAAAAATCTTTAACCTACAATAAGTTAAATTAAAATTTTATTTTCGTCAAACATAATAAGTCCTAAATCAATCATCAAACCTAAAAATCACATTAGTTTCACAAAAACCCAAAAGGATTATCTCTCTGCAATAAGCTTTTATCCTGTTAGTGTTCGTGACCCATGCATGCACATGTACGTGTGCATGTTTGTTCTAATGTTAGGTGAATTGTTTCTTGTAATTAATAAGTTGAAGAAGTCAAGGAGTGGTAGCTATAAACTCCACTTGTATACCGATTCCATAGGATTAATCGTGTAGGTCGTTTCCTTATTTTGTTGATGTAGTTGGCCAAGTTCCCACGTATTTTATGTTCTTGTTTTGTATTTATAGCCATTTTGGCTGACTAATGAAAGTATTCAAGTGTTCTTATTTCATATCAGAGATAGATTCTATCACATCCAACGAAACGTTTATTTTTATTCAAACCGACTACAAAATAAGCTTTGTTTTTACATTTACATGGTTTTATTTGTGTTTGTGTAGGACTTAAAATTTTTAAAACTTTTTTATGACTACACATGGCTTTTCTTTAAGACTTTATTATTCCATTGTAATTTGTGTGTTAATAATTATCCATAATTTTTTTTAATTTTTAGTTTATATAATAATAATAATAATGATATTGTATATTATTTATACGACCCGACATGACCTGACTCGCAAATGCCAACAATCTCGCAAATGCCAACAAATTCACACAATGAGATGATTTTGTATACGGTTACGTAAGACATGCATTACTACTATTAAAAATTTTAAATACAACCTAGTATTCTTTTCGTCTCTGAAAAAATACATTCCTATTTTAGATTGATTTATTAATTTTTTTTCTCTGGTGTTAGACAAAGCATAACCCAAATATACCCAAATATAACCCAAATATAACCCAAATAGACGTGTCACGTGTGAGGCACTACTAAGGGCACTCGGAGAGACCCCGAATTTTCCCCCTTTTTGAGGAAAATGGAGGCGTGGAATCCCAGGTTTCCCCGGGTCGAAAACCATGAAAACCTCTTCATTTCTTCTTTGTTCAACTGGGAAAACGATAATCCCAATTCAAGGACCTTTTTTCACCGGATCAGGAGGCACGGTATTCCCATTTTTTCCCCGAGTGACATCTCAACTCCCAAGTAACCTTGCGCGACTTCACTCCGAGTGCCCTGAGTTTGATCATAGAAAATGGACTCTGTCGGGAGAAAAACCAACATAACGGAAACGTTCTTCAAGAAACTAAACTTGAATTTTGGTGGAGTTGAAGCCACGTCATCGTGGTCAAAGTCAAAGCTACACTTTCTAACATGGGGCCCATCAGGCCATCAAGCAGACAAAAGCCCAGAAAATCTTACCGATTATCACCACCAGTCATCAGATACGACTCTAAATCCCCTTTTCTCATTATACGCACCCACGCCCCACTTGACCAATCTTCCAGAAAAACACCAGGAGAAAAAAGCTAACAAATAGACCATATCATATAAAGTTGGTCCCGGTTCGGTTAGGCTCAAACGGGACAAATTTGATAATTGTCCGGACCAAACATATTTTTTAGTATTTTGAATTTGGTCCAGACACTAGAACAAATTTGAGTATCGTCTGAACCAAACCTGTTTTTTAGTACTTCAGTTTGGTTCCGACACTAGAACAAATTTAGTATCGTGAGGAATATGCCTATTTTTAAGCACTTCAGTTTGGTCATGACACCAGAACAGATTTGAGTATCGTCCGGACCAAACCTGTTTTTTCAAGTGCTTAGTAACAAGTCAAAGTTTTTTAGTAAATGCACATGAAAGCTAGGTAGTTTAAGGTACAAAGGGTAAACCTTAAGCCTAGACGCAAGGCGTATAAAAGGCACTGGCTTTTTTTAAGGTGCACATTATAAACAAGCCATTTTAGGGGTTTAGGCTTGTTTAGACATGTTCCAGACAAATTTTTGACGTTTCAGACCATTTTTAGATGTTTAAGAACAGTTTTCGATAATTCAGACCAGTTTTGGCCTAGGCCTCGCCTAGGCAAGCACCTTTTGTGTGCTTGACTACATACCATGAAAGTAAGCCCGAACCACATGCACTAGAAAGAATAATATTTAACAAATGAAAATTTCTGTTATGCAAAAAAATTAACACAAAACATTATATGGAGTTTGGAAACTGTCGACTTTATTCAGATGCCAACAAATATTTGTCACTGGTTATAAATTGTGTTAGAACAATATCATAAAGAAGACAACAACTGACATATTTCAGAATCATCGATTATATGTAAATGAAGAATTCAAAAGCAAAAGCTTTATTGAGAGATGCACCTGAATAAAAACTTGAAAATGACTAAGCGGCTTGAGGTTGTTTGTTTTCAGGAGCATTTGGTTCTTCGCTTCTGGTGCAACCTGTGAGGCATGGTTGGCATGCTGGTGGAGACAAGTTGTCTGATATGCGAATTCTGAATGTTCTATTTTTTTCTTCGTTTTCAGGAACATGTAGAAGAGCTTCCATAATTAAGATTTCCCAGTCACGTGGTCGGAAAAATGATAGCAGGCTCTCTTCTGTTTAGACATCATCATCATATGTAAGGTTGCGAATTATCAGAATTTTAGAGACGTATGCTATTCTTTAACAGTGTAGTGCTGCAAAGTTGGGTCGGATTGGTGTCTACTAACTGTGGCAATTTCAACCCATTTACATAATGGGTTATGTTCTTATCACTAACAGGTCAACCGGAAAAAATAAAAGAATAGCTAAAAAGGAAACAGGTTGAAAGTCGATAGAAGTGTATTTTCAGTGCACAAAATCTCCAAAATCTTTTTATTAGTTGAATTAGTTAATTACTGAATAGATATAATTTTGGTAATCCTAATAGAGATATTAATTGTTTACGAAAATAAAGATTTTAGAACTAGTGATTTAGGTCAACAAACCCAGACCAACCCAGCTTCTCAACTCTATGTTTTGCATCTAACATGTGACGGGTTGGGTATGATCCGAACGCCTAGTGTCACTATGAGTGGGTTTCCTTGATCGGTGTATATGATATATATAGATGACTGATGAGATACGTAGATATGTACTTCTTGCTGTGTAATTGTGTATGGATGGCAAATGATTTCGTGTGTATCATTGTTCACTGTATGTTTCCTTCACCTGATATATATACATATGAATACTCACTAGTCACTATCTGCTAAATGTTTGTTTATGATCATTGTCTGCTTGTCTATATTGTGGTACATGATTTGCTTGTTATGGCCTTACCAAGGTTTAAAAGTACGGAATTGAGCCTCGAGGCGTTTTCCCTTCGCCGCATGAGGCGTAAGCCTCGAGGCGAACCGAGGCGCAAGCCCGAGACGAAATTAAAATATAAATATAAAAATTATATATCTTATAAAAAATAGAATACAGACTAATTTCATCATCGGATTCATAAAAAACACACATTAAAAAGACATGGAATGTTTGAAACTGACACAAAGAGTCTGAAACATTGAAAACAAACATTAAAACCCATGAGGTGCACCCAAGGCGCTAATTTTCTTACCGCCTAAGTCCTATGAGGTGCACATACAAAAATACCCCCGAGGCGTCGCCTCAAACTCGTTTTCTGGGCGTCTTGCCTCGAGGCCCACGCCTCAACCAACTTTTGAAACTATGGACCTTACTATATGGCAATTATACATTATATTGTTTATTTGCCTTCTTTGTTTGTGTTAAAGGCGAAGGTCTCTCTGAAACTAGCCTCTCTATCCATTGTGGTAGAAGTAAGGCTTGGGTATTGATGATATTGTTTATCCATTGCCTACATCCCACCCACCCTGGACCTCATCAATGGCTTGGCTATTGATGATATTTACTGGCCCTGGTTATGGTATGTGATGGGTTGGGTTTGATTGTTATAATTCAGCTTAGCAATGTCTAGAAACGGGTCGAGCTGGTTTATACATCATATACAGGCTTTTTTCCTCAAAAAATGAATTATGATGCGTATGAAGATTGTTGACATGGCAAAGATAAATATAGAAAATTTGTAAATACAATTCTAGATATTTTCAGACAGAATGTAGTTTTTTTAGTGAATCCAGAAGATAACCAATGTTTCAGTCCCCCGTACAACAAAACAACCCCTTTTGACTACAACCCATTTTAGCATGTTATCCAACCCGTCTGACCCCATCCATATTGCCACCTCTAACATTTATTGCGGACCGATATCATATATCTCTTAAAAAACATCCCCATCTGTTACAGTTGCTTTCTTCAGTGGGGGTGTAAGAACAATAATCAATTTTAGACTAGCAAATTTATGAGAGCATGATTAAAAACTCGTTGGGGTACAACAATCTACTCATGAAAAATAAGTAAATAATACGATCATTTCTTACCTCCATTGCGAACAGCCCGCAATTGAAAAATTCCAGTGCCATGGGGCCCAGAAACTGGAAAGGTGCAAGAAACAGAGTGCCTTTTGTGAGTCACTGCAAGTGATGCATTATACCAAGGACCTCTGGAAATCGGCTCCCCGATTGCATCTATTACAGCCGGGTTCTTGCTGGCTTTCTCCATGGCTTTACTGAACAAAATTTAAAAAAAAAAGGAACAGAAAGTAGATTTTATGAATCAAGTAGCTACATAAGTCTTCTCTCGAAATTATAGCTTTTAAAAATTGTGAAAACACAACAGCCACCCGTCATCCCTCAAAACACCATCAAATAACCATAGATGAATGATACAAACAAACAAAACAGTGAAAAAAATACTTAGTCAAAAGCAACTAAAACAAGCAAATGAAATGTAATAGTGTAATACCACGTGTAATCAGAAATCACACAAACTTATGAAGCAATGCACAGGCAAAATTCTTGACGTTCTATGAGGATAATCAACCGAATGGAACCACGTTTTTTGGATGGAACGCATTTTACTCTCCGAAGTCAGTAACAAGTCATTTACAAAATTCTTCTATAAACGATAAAAAATGTTAAATACACAAGCTATATTCGTACAATAATAAGCTAATCATCTAAATAAAGCGATTGGTGTTGTTTGCACTAAAATTGTAAAAATACGTTTGAAAACTTTCAACCCTTTGGACCAGTTTCCACTCTAGCATTTTACTATTTACTCATTTTACCTGATAG
The DNA here is from genome assembly GCA_025506515.1 of Flaveria trinervia. Lineage (NCBI taxonomy): Eukaryota > Viridiplantae > Streptophyta > Magnoliopsida > Asterales > Asteraceae > Flaveria > Flaveria trinervia. The sequence goes on from CM046445.1 coordinate 97,871,868, forward strand.
AGATTTTTAAGAAATTTCAGTTAATTCTGTTGTGAAGACTTGAATCAAGCATCACTTGCTTAACTCTGCCCTAACCTCATTCACTTAATCACACAGCTCAGTAGAACTAGTCCCAAATATCTTTTCCTTGTGAGATGAGCATCATCCGTTTCACGGTTAATTTGTTGCTAGTAGTAGCATAACACTGTTCCATTCATAAAGTTTAATTAAGTTATATTCTTCAGTGGAAAAATCGATGTGGCAATGCCAATTTAACATGATTTACCAGCTACATAAACACGACACCCTAATTGTACTTCAGAATAATTATTCTTCACATCCTAATCAATATCCCGTTTCAATATATTAGGCAAACTTTTGATTATGATGTTGAATATCCCAGCACAAAATTGACATAGATTCCTTACAAATCTACACCATTACTTTTGGTACATGTTAATAAAAGTATAAAGATAATAATCAAGATTCAAGAGTAATTACCTGCTACAACTATGATAAATCAAAAGGTCATCAAGTGCGCTCAAAGCAACGCCACCGGTGACGCAAATCAGGCCGCCGGTGACAATTCTCCGGCCCCATGATTTGGGCTTTGCTTCCTCCGCCGCTACGGTGGCCGGACTACTGCTGCCGTTGATTCAACAACAAATCAAGTCACCAATTATAGAGTTTGAGATCAGATAGTTTCACATAAATCGCAACTAAACGTTGATAATTCATCAGATTGATACCTCGAAAGAGAAGGATTGCGCCTGAGAAACGAAATAAACCTCCTCCCGATCATCCCCTTTGTGTTTGTACAAAACCCTAGAACCACAAACGGTCATTTCATGGGTTTGGATATAGGAGAATTAAGGGGTGTTTTTAGAATATAATTTGATTATTGTAACAAAAACTAGTTTTTACCCGTCGTGCGTTGCATCGATATAAGAATGTAAAAGGTAGTGTGATGAATTATAAAATACAAATGATCTGAATTGTTTTAAAATTAAATTTACGTCAAACATATGATAACTTGAATCTATACAATTGAATGAAGAAGTATTATATTTGATCTGATTTTTTTGAATTTTCAAATAACAGTAATGTCGAGATGTAAACCAACTTAAAACGTAAATAAAAAAGCAAGTATCGTGATGTTGTATGTAGTGTACTAAAGTATAAATAACAATCGTTGTGACTCGTTTTCGAACAAACTTTACGTTAAGACGTAGAGCAGGTTGGTTTTTAATGTTGAATGAAAACATATTATGACCTGACTCATTTCCAAACAAAATCTATGTTGAACATAGACCAATTCAAAACATACATAAAAATAAGCACATGCACGTTTTATACCTGACCCGACATATTTTTTAACAAAGTTTGCATCAAAGCATTGACGAATGTCGAAACGTAGACCATCTCAAAACATATATACAAAAAACACACGAAACACTTCACTTTTACCCGATTTGTTCTCGAACTAAATTAACGTTAAAACATAGATGATGTATTGCAAAATACATTTCTTATTCATGTATATTTTGTATAATTTTTATTAGTTTTAAGTCAATTTTTATTGAAATAGATAAACTTTTCTTTAAATTTTGTTTTGCATGTTTTTTTTAGCTAAAGGAAGCCGAACATAGAAGAAACGAGCTCGAAACGCGCTGAAAGGATGGGAGCTGAAAAAGTCAAACTGCTGGTCAACGCAGTGGCTCACACCCCAGCGAGCCATATGACTGTTTCCAGTCGCGGGGTGCGAGAGAACGCAGTGGCTCACACCCCAGCGAGCCAGTTTCATGTTTTCGGTCGCTGGGGCGCGAGAGGAGTCAGATCTGGACGCGAATTTGAGTTTTATAGCCTATTTTCAGCAGATTAAAACATCATCATCTTCATTGCAAACCCTAGAACGAACTAGGCACTTTTGGGGCAATTTTGGAGCAAGGTTTTCAAGAATTTTGAAGCACGGGAAGCATTCGGATCAAGGAGTGAAGGCAAGGAACGCATTCGGATCATCTTCGTGTCATCCGGGTGTCCCGCTTTCTCTTTGTTTTTCGTTTCCATGTTTCCTACCATTGCTTTGACTTTACTTGTAGTTTTAATTGAAATTATGAGTAGCTAAACGCTTTGTTACTGCTTAGACGGATGAATGGTTGATTAAAGTTTGGATTTTTAATGGAATTTCATGTGATTTATGGTTGTCTTTGAATTGGAGGATTGTTTAGTCTCATGTTTGAATGCATTTGAATGCTTGTTACTGATTGAACACTGTTTATTACTTTACATAACGCTTGGTGACTGTCTATATCACATGTAGGGTTATGTTAGGTCATAGATTTTGGTGATTGTCTATGTCATAGAATAAATCTTTGGTCTTTGAAGTTAAAATGCGCAATAGGCTTTAAAAGTGATGTTCGGTAATCAATTAGGTTCAAGTGTTCTGCTTAACTCATTACTGTGAGGTTTGGGTTTGTTGCTAGGTCTAAGTCATTAAACCGTAAGGTAGGAGCTTTTGTGAGGAAGTGACCCTTTTGACTATTGTCTAGTAAGTTCATTTAAGAGATTTGACTAACTTTGGTTTAGGTCCTGTGAAGGAGTAGATCACATAAGTACTTTCATTGACCCGTTAGACATCTCATGAGAGTAAGTTTAACAACCGGTAGGTAAATAAACTTAGGGTGTCGTGTAGTACTCTTGAGAGTGATTAGGAGGCTTAGATATCCCGAAAGGTGAGAACTTAAGATCCCGGTTCCCATAATAAACAACTTTCCATTAGAAACAATTATTTGAACAACCAGGATTCCTGTCTAAGCAGTATCGTCCCATTTCTGAATTTCAATCCATTTCTATTTGTGTCTTTAATTGTCTTAGCTCATTTAGTTGTTATTTTACTTCATTTACTTTATTAAGAAATTGTTAAAACCCCCCTTTTTATATAAACAAAATAGTTAGTTCGTGTCAGTTAAGTCTAAATCAAGTGAATTAACGTGGTTCTATCTAGAGTCTCGTGGTTCGATATCCGGACTTATTTTAGCTATACTAGAGTCGATCGGTACACTTGCCGGTTAGTAGTTTAGTGTGTTTTAGTGAGTCTAGAGTATTACTTAGAGTCTAATTTAGAGTAATTTAGTTAGTATAATTAAACTACTTTTTAGCACATCAATAGACGAACTCGAATTTATACCAACACGTATATAAAGTACGAACGTAACAAAATAAATTTTAACTATAATTGTATATGCATAAATCAAGGACTTTAGAAACTTGAAGGGATCAAAATATCATTTTACTAAATTTCTAAAAAGTTTTAGAAGTTAAAAGTGTAAAGTCGAAAGTTTTAGAATTTATACCAACTCGAATGATGATGCAATCTTTCTGCAACTGTTTCCCTTCTCGCTTGCGGGACGAGCCGCCACTTGGCTTGATTCGCAGCCTGCAGGGACTTTCACTACTTGGGCAGCCCTTCGCCAAGGGTTTCTGAACAAGTACTTCCCACCGCAAAAGCATCTAGGCTTCGAGACCAGATTCACTCATTCCGTATGGAGCCTGATGAGCCTTACTACCTTGCTTGGGAGCGGTTTCAAAACCTGCTCAGCAGATGCTCCCAACATGGTTTGTCTGATTGGGCCCTAGTAGAGAAATTCTACAATGGGCTCACTTATGAAACTATGGCCCGTTTTGATACTTCTGCGGGAGGGCATTTAATGGGAAAGAAAACTGTGGCCGAGTGTCTTGACCTTTTTGAGAGTTTTGCCCAGTCTGAGTATGAGCAGCGGTCTGCTACTAGGAATTCTACTCCTAACTTGAGTACACCCGTATCTTCACGAGGTGTTCACCAAGTCACCTTGGATACTCAGGTGGCTGCTGTTTTAGAAAGTCTGACCCGTGAGATGAAAGAACTTAAGGCTAAGGTTGATAGGTGTGAGATGTGTCGGGGAGGCCATGGTACTTTAGAGTGTCCCTTGCTCAACCAAGAGCAAGTAGATTTTATAGGAGGCCAGAACCGAGGAACCACTAATCCCTTTGGAAACCATTTTAACTCTAGTTCTAGGTTCAACAACTTTAGGTCGTCAGGAAACCCCCCCGGATTCCAATCGAATCAGCATTATAATTCGGGCAGGGTCAGTTTAACCCTAGGACTTCAGGAAATAATTCAGGTGGGGATAGTGGAAGTGGTTTAGGTGAGATAAAGGATTTGCTTACCCAGTTAGTTGCTAAGGATGCTGCCACCCAAAAGACCCTCTCAGAGCATGACATTTTACTTAAGAATCAGCATTCTGCATTTTTAGATCTTCAGCGCTCTGTAGGTGACATAGCTAAGCGTTTGGATGAGCGAACCCCGGGTCAGTTTCCGGGTAACACTCAACCGAACCCAAAGGGTCAAATAAATGCTGTTACCACACGCAGTGGTATGGGTGGAGAGGTAGTGAAACCAGTGGAGGTAGGCGAGCAGAATGAAGAGATTGTGGATGAGGAGATAGAGTTAGAGACTCCACCTAGTAGGGTGCAATCTAGGCTAGACCCAGTAAGTACCGCACCGAACAATGAGTCTAAGTCAGAGAGGAGCGTAGGAAAGAAACCGGTAGAGGTTAGATCCTCCCCGGTCATTGATCACACACGTGTCCCATATCCCGAGCGTTTGAAACATCAAAAACATCAAAAGGAATATGGACATTTTCTTGATCTGTTCAAGCAGCTCAAGATTAATCTTCCTTTCATTGAGGCTCTCCAGCATATGCCCAAATATGCTAAGTTTTTAAAAGACCTGCTGAAAAGCAAGGACAAAATGGGAGAACTCTTGAACATTTCTTTGACAGCGGGGTGCTCTGCAGTTGTTCTGAATAGGCTGCCAGAGAAATTGACTGATCGGGAATCTTCACGATCCCGTGTGTTTTCGGTAGTAACATGCAGAGCCACGCGTTGGCAGACTCGGGTGCTAGTATTAATTTGATGCCATATTCACTTTACGAGAAACTAAACCTGGGGGAGCTAACTCCAACGCGTATGACTTTATCCCTTGCGGATCGATCAGTTAAATACCCGCAGGGCATTGTGGAGAATCTGTTAGTCAAAGTTGATAAGTTCGTTTTCCCCGCCGACTTTGTGATTGTAGACATGGAAGCCGACCACCGAGTACCTCTTATTCTGGGGCGTCCATTTTTGCGTACCGCCAAAGCACTCATTGATGTCTTTGACGGTAAAATCACTCTTCGAGTAGGAAACGAGAATGTCACCTTTGAGATCGCTAGGTCCATGAACCATCCAGGAGTTCAGGACGACTTTAGCGGTCCGTCAGATTCCGTCTACTTCATAAATTCATTCATTTCACATGTGGATCAATGCCTAGAGTACATTTGTGGAGCAGATTTAGTGAGAGAGGATAGAGAGGAGGAGCGGTAGTAGTTGAGGAAGATGCTCCTGTAATCCCGGAAGCATTAGATAGTGGAGATGCTAGAGAGGAGAGTAGGACACCACCAGTTGAGACACCACCACCCCTAGAGCTTAAGGTCCTACCCTCCCACTTAGAGTATGCTTACCTAGGAGAGAATGCTAGTTTGCCCGTCATCATTTCATCTAAATTGACGAAGGAAGAGAAGTCTCGGCTCATTGATGTGTTGAAAACACACAAACAAGCCATTGCTTGGAGACTCTCTGATATTCAGGGCATAAGCCCCGCCTATTGCACCCACCGGATACTCATGCAGGATGATTACAAACCTGTGGTGCAACCTCAAAGGCGTCTAAACCCGAACATGCAAGAAGTTGTAAAGAAAGAGGTTCTTAAACTCATGGATGCAGGTTTGATCTACCCCATCTCTGATTCCCCTTGGGTGAGCCCGACCCAAGTTGTCCCCAAAAAGGGAGGAATGACGGTTGTAACGAATGCTAAAAATGAACTCATTCCTTCCCGAACGATCACTGGTTGGCGTGTGTGTATTGACTACCGCAGGCTTAACGACGCCACCCGTAAGGACCATTTTCCCCTACCTTTCATTGATCAGATGCTTGAGCGCCTTGCGGGTCGTCAGTTTTATTGCTTTCTCGACGGTTTTTCCGGGTATTTCCAAATCCCGATCACACCGGAAGACCAAGAGAAAACCACATTTACATGTCCTTATGGCACATTTGCGTATCGACGCATGCCTTTTGGACTATGTAATGCACCGGCTACCTTTCAGCGGTGTATGGTGGCGATTTTCCAAGACATGGTGGAACACTCGATGGAAGTCTTCATGGATGACTTCTCGGTTTATGGCGATTCCTTTGACCATTGTTTAGGAAATTTAGAGAGAATGATGGTGAGATGTATAGAGACTAAGTTGATGTTGAATTGGGAGAAGTGTCATTTTATGGTGACGGAAGGGATTGTGCTAGGACATAAGATATCACGGGTAGGGATAGAGGTAGATAGAGCTAAGATAGACACCATCAACCGATTACCTCCTCCCACTAGTGTTAAGTCAATTCGTAGTTTTCTTGGTCATGCGGGCTTCTATAGGCGTTTCATTAAGGATTTCTCTAAGATCACTCACCCCATGACCCGTCTTTTGGAGAAAGACGTCCCATTCACCTTTGACGAGGAGTGTCTCAAATCCTTCAACTTTTTGAAGGATAAGCTTGTTAGTGCGCCTATTCTTATCTCGCCCGACTGGAGCTTGCCCTTTGAGCTCATGTGCGATGCGAGTGACTATGCCGTGGGGGCGGTATTAGGACAAAGAAAGGACAAGCACTTCCACCCGATTTACTACGCGAGCAAAACGCTAAACAATGCTCAAGAGAACTATACCACCACGGAAAAGGAACTCTTAGCCGTAGTATTCGCGTTTGATAAATTCTGCTCCTATCTTGTTCTTTCCAAGACCGTAGTTTTCACCGACCATTCCGCTTTGCGTTTTCTTTTCCAAAAGAAAGACGCCAAACCACGACTCATTCGGTGGATACTTTTGCTTTCCGAGTTCGATATTGAGATTAGGGACAAGAAGGGAGCCGAGAATTTAGCGGCCGGTCATCTTTCACGTTTAGAGGACCCGAGTAGAGAGGAGATTAGTGAGGAGGCGATAGGAGATAGGTTCCCTCATGAGACCATAGATTTTGTAGCGGCAGAGAAAGAGGGTTTGCCTTGGTTTAGTGATTTAGCTAACTATTTAGCTAACGGTTATGTGATGGAGAGTATGAGTGCCCAACAAAAGAGGAAGTTATTTAGGGGTGCTAGGAAGTACATTTGGGATGATCCTTTTCTCTTTAGGATAAGTGGAGATCGTGTTCTTAGGAGATGTGTGTCTAGGGAGGAAGGTTTAGATATTCTTAGGCATGTCCATGAGAGGTTGACGGGTGGTCATCACGGTGCAAATACCACCGCCCAAAAGGTCTTTGATTGTGGTTTTTATTGGCCTTCGGTAGTTGCGGATGCGATTGAGTTTGTTAAGAAGTGTGATGCTTGCCAACGTACCGGTAACATTTCATCTAAGGACGAGATGCCCCAACAACCAATTCAAGTCCTTGAAGTTTTTGATGTATGGGGCATCGATTTCATGGGACCATTCCCCTCATCTAGAGGGAGTAGGTACATACTCGTGGCTATTGACTATGTTTCCAAGTGGGTGGAAGCTCAAGCCTTGCCCACTAATGATGCCCGAGCAGTAGTGAAATTCCTCAAGAAGTTGTTCACACGTTTCGGTACACCTAGAGCCCTTATTAGCGACCGAGGGACCCATTTTTGCAGTTCTGTGATGGAGAGAGCTTTAGAGCGATATGGCGTTACTCACCGCATATCCACCGCATACCATCCACAAACGAGCGGTCAAGTTGAAAACGCCAATAGGGGAGTGAAGAGGATTTTAGAGAAGGTTGTAGGTAAGAGCCGGAGGATTTTAGAGAAGGTTGTAGGTAACTGCCTACAAAACACCTTTGGGGACCACTCCATTTATGGTTGTGTGTAAGGCCCCGTTCCCAGGACGCTTACAGCTGGGTTCTCATCGCATATAAAACATATAATTACATTAGTATTTAATACATCGCAGCGGAAAACTAAAACAAACTTTCATTTCCTTGTAAATGCTTTTGCAAACTAATACAACATTCGTTACAAAAATCGTTGTTCGCATTACAATGCAAAAACATTAATCAAAAGAATGCCATCCCAAAAGAGCTGAGTAGTCGCCCGTGCCATCCTCAGCAATCATTACCTGCCAACTGGAAACACATCAAAGTCAGCGTTGCTGAGTGAGTTCTAGTTTTATAAATAAAACGTACTTTACTTTCATATAAAACCGTTCGTACTTTTACATGATCACATCATACGTACACATAAATAATATCATTATTATCTTCCTTCATTCGTTCATTCCTTCTTTCATACCTTACTTGCGCATCGGACATCATCCCGAACCAATACCATGTGCTACACCCGGTTAGCCGTAGCTACCGGGCCGAAGTCAACGAATGACAGCTAAACGTATGCCGCGGTACTAGGAGTAACCGTCAGTCTTAGCTACTGGGCGAAGTCAACGAATGACAGCTAAACGTATGCCACAGTACTAGGGGTGAGCGGTAGAGGTCCTACATTTGGGGTCAATCACCAAGAGGGACCCCGTATCCGATGTATGCAAGACGTTTCATTCGTTCATCATGTTCCTTCCTTTATCTTTCACTTTACGTTACATAATACTTCGTTCATTCATCATAACAAGTAAAGCCACAGGAAAGATATTATACATCATATAAGGAACATAACATGCATCAACATCACATCATACATGGCAACATCATACATACATAATGTACAAAATCATCACCCTCATCATGACTAACATGCTTCTAAGACCTCGATCGTCATCTTAAAAACTCTTATGGGAACCTTTACATCAACACTTACATCTGCACTTTCCCCCGAAAGTCAGAAGTCAATCTACACCTTCCTCGGGTTCAACAGCCCTATTCGGGCGTATGGACACCCTTCAGTTGCATGGCCTTCGTGCGACTGAACATCATGCGATTGAACTAATACGGATGAACACCTATGCGAATGAACATCCAGTCGTGCGAATGAACAATGCGGATGAGCACCTATGCGACTGGACCTTCAGTCGTGCGAATGGACCCTCAATCGCATGACCCCCATGCGACTGGCCCTCCAGTCGTAAATGAACCCCAATCGTGCGAATGGACCCCAATCGCACCCTAATCGGCCGTATGGCCTCCATTCGGCCTCCAGTCGGTCGCCTAGCCCTAATTGATGCAGAATGCAGTTCAACCCGACTGCAGCCGAGGGTTTTCGGCCCCCAAACTCATCTAAACCCATTTTAAGCCTAAATCGACCATCCTAAACCTTAGAGATGCATACCATAACATCATTCAAGCACAACCAAGCAAGAAATCAAGTCCCAAACGCATCATACATACGCATACACATACACAAACGGGTCAACTTACACACATACGAAAAACTCGATTTCAGATGTTTTCCAGCCCCAAATCGTTTGAAAACAAGTAAAAGTGGGGTTCTATAACTCACCTAAACGACACAATGACAAGAGCTTCGACTCGGCTTGCTTCACGACGATTTTGGCGACCCGAATCGACCCGAACCAACACTTTTTCCTCTTTTTCTCCTCTTCTCTCTTTCTCCCTCTTTGTGAGCTGAAATGTAAGTGTGGGGAGAGTGGGCTGCCCTCTCCCTACATATGTCACCACATTTCCCAACTTTTCTTCGTTGCGAGTTTGGTCCCTCGACTTTTGGACTTTATTTTCTTTTCTTTCGCCACCGGCTTCAAATAATAAATACCCGGGTGTTACATTGTGTATGGCAAAGCTTGCCATCTCCCAGTTGAGTTAGAGCATCGGGCACTTTGGGCTCTTAAGATGGTGAATTTGGACACAACCCAAGCGACTAGGAGAAGATTCTTCCAAATTCATGAATTGGAAGCTTTGAGAGATGCGGCTTACGAGCGTTCTTGGAGTATTAAGGAAAAGTCGAAAGCTTTACATGATCGAAAGCTGAAGGGTCTGAAGGAGTTTAAAACCGGGGATAAAGTGCTTTTATATAATTCACGTCTCAAGTTATTCCCCGGTAAGTTGAAGTCTAGATGGACGGGTCCTTATGTGGTGAAGGAGGTGTTCCCGTATGGCACAGTGGAGCTGATGAACGAATCTGCGGGAGTGTGTGGAAAGTGAATGGCCATAGGCTCAAACATTACCTAGGAGGGTCACTTGAAACGACCGAGATGGAGGAAACTCCTCTCGAGAGCATACCCACTTAGGTTTCTGTGTTGAGAGAAACCCATTTTGTAGAGTTTGTATATTTTTTTTGTCTTCTAATTTTTTTTTCGTAACTAATAGTCATTTGTGTAGTTTCTTGGTATTTGTTGTTTGCTCTCGAGTCTTTTGCAGGGATTAATAGCTGAGGATGTAGGAAGCTTATTGCAAAAATAAGGCTTCAGGTAAGTTTCAGAGATAGAAAAAATTTGGGGTTGTTTCATCGAAGGTTTGGTAATGTTACAAAAAATTTTCTAAGGCATGAAACTGAGAAAACAAAGAAACATTCTGCCAAAAACTGTCTCTCGCGCCCTAGCGAGAGAAATAACCAGAACGGTCGCGCTCCGCCACTCACCCAGCGCTCTCGCGCCCAGCGAGCGCCGGAATGGTTCAAGTCGCTCCCGCGAGCTATTTCTTTCTCTCGCACCCCCGCGACCGACAGTATATAGTACACACGCGGCCCGCGACTTCCTTCCGTCGCTCGCGCCCCAGCGACCGCTGGGGCCTTCCCTTTCGCGCCCCGCGAGGGGCAGTCTCTGGCAGACAGTTTCCTCTTTTTGTTTCAAATTTTTCACAGTATTTCCATTTTACTCCCACAATCATCTCTAACATCTTCTTTTCATCATCTTCTTTCACCTACCACCATCTCCAACATCTTATTTTCACTAAAACAAATTAAATCCACACCATTTTTCATCATCTCTAACAACAATAACAAGATTCATCAAAAATTTTCATCATTTTCACCACATTAAGGGATCTAACCGGGGGTGCTAGTTCTTACAAAATCTCTAGTTCATCTTGTCTAATCCTCATCCAAGGTATGTCTTTTTCTTGCATTTTTTTTATTCCTTTTAGTTAGCATTTGGCAGTTGTTTGTTTTAGTTTATGCTTTCTTTTCATTTTGCCTCATTTAGGATTAGGGTTTTCTTTAGTTAGATGTGCCATTGGTGTTTGAGTTAGGTGATTTATTCAAGGTTGAGCATTTCATGGTTTAGATTCATAGGCTTGATTTCTTGTATAAACATACTTTGTTGGGTGTGGTCACATTGAGTGTGGGGATATGGGTTGGTCAAATTTGTATGCAAATCACATTTTTATGAATCAAATTCGACACTCATGAACTTTTTAAATGCTAAAGTTTCTAACTTTGTATGGTTGCACACTCAATGTAGTTAGATTTGGCACTTGAAGCTTAATTGAGGACAATTAAAGTGCCGGGATGATGTAGTGTACATTGAGTCCAGTTTAGTCTTTAGTTTTCATTTTGATTTAGGTTTAGATTTTGTTGTTGCTTTTACTTGGGCATGTACAAGTTCAAAACACTACACTCGTACTCAATCTCCATTCGGGTGTGGTTGTTTATATACTTAGCTCTCGTAAACTGTAACTCATGTTTTTGTTTTTTGTTCGATTATTTATTTATGTTTTGCGTGTGTTTTTGTAAATTATAAAAAAAATATAAAATAAAAATAGCTTGTTTTTGTCGCAGATGTCAGGTGCTGGACCATCTTCTAAAAGAGGTAAGAAAAGGGGGCCAACACCTATGCCCCGTGGAATCCCGAACGAGCCAGTACCAGCGAGGCCAACGGAATATGTTCGCGTAGTCGAATACGTGAGCCCGGGAATTCCGCATGGTTAGAGTGACAGAATACGGGATAGCCCTTTATTACAGTTTGAGGTCGACTCGTGTGAGCACGAGAGATTAGACAGTTTAGTTGATGTTGGGCTTCTCCCGTTTCGGAGGATAGATTGGGACCTCATAGATCGCCTCGGCTCAAGGGCGCGAGTTGAACAGTTATTGGGGCCGAGGTTTAGATGGGTTTTGGATTGTCCAGCAAGACAATACAGAGAGCTTACCCTAGAATTCCACTCCACGTTTGACTATAAGCCGGGCAACTTCCAAGAACAAGATGCGGTTTTCTTCGCTTTGGGTAGACAATCCTACGAGATGACTATCCCCCGGTTCGCACACGCGTTACAGTTTTACACTGCAGAAGAGGTTGAATCTGAAGAATTCAGAACTAGCCTACAGGGGGTTTTCAAGAAGCGTCATCCGTATGGTGTTCAGACGAGTGAGCTAGCTAGGTTTTGGGGCACCATTTCTCGAGTGCCATTTTCAAACAACATGGTGGCTAGTGATATTACTGACCCGATCTTGCGCTTCATCCATAAAATTCTGGCAGCCACTTTTGTCGGAAGAGGTCAGGGAGACAACAAAGTAAACCAGATTAGCCTATTTTGTTTGATGTGTATGGTAGAGGGGAGAAACGCCAACCTGGCGACATTATTTGCATTGTCTATGAAGAGGCCTTGGAGAGGCGGAAAGGGGGCCAGGATTTATTGCGGACCCTATGTGACTTGGTTAGCCGAGAGCTTAGGGGTGTTTGACAGGTACCCTGCAGAGCACATGAGAGAGGGACCTGCACCATGTTACATGAGGGTGTCAGACCTGCAGGCTGCAGGTATCTTGACATATCAGGACCCTCCGACTTGGATGAGTACCACCGAGGGTCCACAGGTCCAGCCTCCTGCGGGCACTGATGCAGAGGCCGCAATGCAGAGTGCCATACCCACTAGATATCAGGTTCCCCCGAGAACCCGTCAGCAGATGCCCGCCCCCCAGTACCCTAGGAGACAACCTCCACCTGACCCGGTCACTTTAGCAGCCCTTTACGAGAGGATGGATTTGGGGTTCGCTCGCATGGACCATAGGCTAGACACACAGGATGGCGCAATCAGGTACATGATGGGACGGATGAGCATGCAGGTTCCTGAGTTCTTTCAGCCGGGGTATTACCCTCCAAGTGGGCAGAGTAGTTCATTTCAGGGTGCTTCAGGTTCATATCCGGGTAGACACACAGACATGGAGCCGGAATTTCAAATCTATGGGGAAGAAGAAGAAGAGGAGTCGGAGGAGGACGAGGAGTGATGAGGAGATAGCGCATCTGTGGCATTTGTCTTGTTATCTTTTATGTTGTTTTCATTCACCTAACGGTCTGTATTATACACTTTGGTTGGTGGGGCTATGGGTTGGCTATTGTGTTTCTTATGAACTCTGAATTGTACATTTATTTGTCTTTTGTTTAGTTTATCATTTTGTTTGCTAGTAGTTGTTTGTGATAACAGGTTGGCTGAGCATGTTGGGATAAACAGGCATATGTGGCATTGACTGGCATACTGACAGTCTCACATACCCAGCTAAGTCGTTTCACTTATATTCTTTGTAAAATTCGTTCATTTATTTTCAATTTTTGTTAGAAGTTTGATTAGGTAGTTATGTTTCCATCTTTGCATTGGGACAATGCAAGATTCAGTGTAGGGATGGGACATAGTTCACTTAGTTGTCTTGCTTTTAAATTTTAATCTTACAAGTTAAAAAAAATCAAAAAAATGTCCTTGAAAATGAAACTTTTTGCAACAAAATGGAAGATGATATAATTACTGGATACTGTTTTCTCTAACAAATGAAATTGTTTTGAAAAAGAACATGCATGATTAGGATGTATTGGTAGGCCCAACCGACTTTGAAAAAGTCCCTTAAGTGTCTAATTAATCAAACATAATGAAACGCTTGGAAATCTTGTGGGTTGTCGCCTTGGGGGGAATGCGGTGAAGCTGAAAACCGCTAATATAGTGAAAAAGGACCATTACAAGTTCACCCTAGAATTACGCAAGTGGTGAATCATGAAAGCAAAACAAAAAAAAATGAAAAAAATGACAAAGCCTATGGTGTTATCCATCGGGATAGTAACTCAGTGTTTAACAGCCCTCTAGGTGGAGTCGCCAAAAATAAATAAAAAGCATTTCGGGTCTATGTTGTTTCCCTCTGGGATGGCGACTTGGAGATAACAACCTCTGGGACGAATTGTAGAAAAAAAAAGTTTGCTCATGAGAATCCATATTCGTTCCTGGTTGGTATTTAAACCTGGAAGGGGTTGAACTAGAAATGGTAGGGCAGTCCCTATACCTTATACGCTTGAAGCGGGACTAGGTTGAGTCGTGTGCTTCCCGAGTTTGAGACCCATAGATTTTAAGAACAAACGAACTTGTACGTAAAGCTTGACACGAAAGGGGTTTTGATAAGTCGGTGGTTGGGTTTAAGTGGATAACAATACGGTAATCGTGGTCACATGTGTTTATGTATTTATGTAGTATTTAGAGATTACTTTGTTGTTTTTCCAGTTATGATTCCATTGCAATAGTTATTTTTCGAGGACGAAAAAAGATTAAGTGTGGGGATATTGATGTATTGCAAAATACATTTCTTATTCATGTACATTTTGTATAATTTTATTAGTTTTGAGTCAATTTTTATTGAAATAGATAAACTTTTCTTTAAATTTTGTTTTGCATGTTTTTTTAGCTAAAGGAAGCCGAACATAGAAGAAACGAGCTCGAAACGCGCTGAAAGGATGGGAGCTGAAAAAGTCAAACTGCTGGTCAACGCAGTGGCTCACACCCCAGCGAGCCATATGACTGTTTCCAGTCGGGGCGGTGTGCGAGAGAACGCAGTGGCTCACACCCCAGCGAGCCAGTTTCATGTTTTCGGTCGCTGGGGCGCGAGAGGAGTCAGATCTGGACGCGAATTTGAGTTTTATAGCCTATTTTCAGCAGATTAAAACATCATCATCTTCATTGCAAACCCTAGAACGAACTAGGCACTTTTGGGGCAATTTTGGAGCAAGGTTTTCAAGAATTTTGAAGCACGGGAAGCATTCGGATCAAGGAGTGAAGGCAAGGAACGCATTCGGATCATCTTCGTGTCATCCGGGTGTCCCGCTTTCTCTTTGTTTTTCGTTTCCATGTTTCCTACCATTGCTTTGACTTTACTTGTAGTTTTAATTGAAATTATGAGTAGCTAAATGCTTTGTTACTGCTTAGACGGATGAATGGTTGATTAAAGTTGGATTTTTAATGGAATTTCATGTGATTTATGGTTGTCTTTGAATTGGAGGATTGTTTAGTCTCATGTTTGAATGCATTTGAATGCTTGTTACTGATTGAACACTGTTTATTACTTTACATAACGCTTGGTGACTGTCTATATCACATGTAGGGTTATGTTAGGTCATAGATTTTGGTGATTGTCTATGTCATAGAATAAATCTTTGGTCTTTGAAGTTAAAATGCGCAATAGGCTTTAAAAGTGATGTTCGGTAATCAATTAGGTTCAAGTGTTCTGCTTAACTCATTACTGTGAGGTTGGGTTTGTTGCTAGGTCTAAGTCATTAAACCGTAAGGTAGGAGCTTTTGTGAGGAAGTGACCCTTTTGACTATTGTCTAGTAAGTTCATTTAAGAGATTTGACTAACTTTGGTTTAGGTCCTGTGAAGGAGTAGATCATATAAGTACTTTCATTGACCCGTTAGACATCTCATGAGAGTAAGTTTAACAACCGGTAGGTAAATAAACCTTAGGGTGTCGTGTAGTACTCTTGAGAGTGATTAGGAGGCTTAGATATCCCGAAAGGTGAGAACTTTAAGATCCCGGTTCCCATAATAAACAACTTTCCATTAGAAACCATTATTTGAACAACCAGGATTCCTGTCTAAGCAGTATCGTCCCATTCTGAATTTCAATCCATTTCTATTTGTGTCTTTAATTGTCTTAGCTCATTTAGTTGTTATTTTACTTCATTTACTTTATTAAGAAATTGTTAAAACCCCCTTTTTATATAAACAAAATAGTTAGTTCGTGTCAGTTAAGTCTAAATCAAGTGAATTAACGTGGTTCTATCTAGAGTCTCGTGGGTTCGATATCCGGACTTATTTTAGCTATACTAGAGTCGATCGGTACACTTGCCGGTTAGTAGTTTAGTGTGTTTTAGTGAGTCTAGAGTATTACTTAGAGTCTAATTTAGAGTAATTTAGTTAGTATAATTAACTACTTTTTAGCACATCAATAGACGAACTCGAATTTATACCAACACGTATATTAAAGTACGAACGTAACAAAATAAATTTTAACTATAATTGTATATGCATAAATCAAGGACTTTAGAAACTTGAAGGGATCAAAATATCATTTTACTAAATTTCTAAAAAGTTTTAGAAGTTAAAAGTGTAAAGTCGAAAGTTGAGAGGGGTGAAAAGGTCGATGGAACCCCACGGACCTTTGATATTAAGTAGGGTTTGTAATTGCTCAAACCGGGCTGAACTAGCTCAAACTGATAATCGAAACGTATGAAATGAACGATCGAGAACCAGACCATACAAAGATGGGTTGGTTTGGTTTGGTTTTATTCCTAACGGGACGGTTGTACAAATTTGAGTTATGTTGCCACAAACATTGAACATTTATTAATGAAAAAATGGCATTAAGATTGGTTCTCCATTGTGCTCATAATCTACTTCAATATACTATATCAATATTTAATATGCATATCTCTCATTAGTCATGATAATATAATTAAATCTAATACATGAAAAACTAAATTATAAAGGTTAATGATTAGAAGATAACTAAGCAACAACAATGGAAAAAGTGTGAACAATAATAACTTTTTGAAGAAATTAATTACCTTCATTCGCTATCTTTACTTCACAACTTACGTACTTATGTATTAAGTATTTAAGGTTTTTTTATATATAACTAGGTTAGTATCCCGTGTATTACACGGGTTAAATAAATAAAATAATAAATAATTAGTAATAAAAATTTATGAATTATAAAACTATATTTGAAGATAAAATATTATTATAATTGCATATGAATAGTTATTTTCAAATAAATAAACAATAGATACGTTATAGATAGATAGACATATATAGTCTATAAATTCATTTATTAAACGGATTATAGTTAGTAATAAACACGAAAAGTTACAGTACGATATTTTAATATAAGATATGTATAAAATTATATATACGTACTTGTTCAAGCGATAAAACAATTATACTATTTTAACTTTCTTATCTAAATAGTTTATTTTTAAATATTTGTTTTAAGATTTTCTTATAAAATTTTATTGTTTATAAAAATCTTGTTTATTAAAAACTCAAGTTTTTAATTATTCTGGTTGTTTTAATGAAAATTTTAGAAAATTCTATATTTTTTATAATTATTTTAATAAGAACTTATTTAAAATATTTTGTTTCAAAAGTTCAATGTTTTAGAAAAGACATGAATTTTGATTGTTTTAGTAAAATTATTTTTAAAAACATAGTTTGATTTTAAAAAATGTAGACGAGAGAGAAAAATGTATCAATTAACCAAATTAATTTTTATAAAAAGAGAGAAATTGTTTTAGTGTTTAAATTATTTTAATACCCTTTTGAAGGAAAAATAAAATGAGGATGTTTAGAAAAATAATAAGTGGCAAAAAAATGATTTAAGAATATGACAAGTGGCAAAAGAAACATTCTTTTATTAATAATTATAGATTATAGATTAATTGGTTTTCAGGTAATATAGGTTTTCATCGGGTCTGAACCAGGCCATACCAATGATTGAAATAACTTAAAACTTAGAATCGAAAACCTGACCACATGTATAATGGATTGGGTTGGTTCAATATTTGTTTTTTTGGTCCGATTCTCGAGTCGGCCCGTTTTGTGACCACATGTATGTATATTGTTTTTGTTATATTTTAAAGACAAGAAACATTATAAAGACTTTGATGTGAGTGCTTTGAAAAGTTCTAAAAGAGATTAATAAAATAAAAATAAGAACTATACAAGCATCAAAACTCTAACACCTCTTAAGTCCGTGGTGGTAGATGATGGTAGTGACTAAAGATTAAAGAAGGAATGTAATAAAAAAAGGTGAATAAAATGGATTTGATGTGTTTAGGGAAATAAAATTACCTATGTAATGATTCATTTCATTCGTTTCATCAACCAAATATTTTTTTATTCATTCACTTTCAATTGTTTATTTTATTACGGTTTTACTTATTGTATACCAAACGCTATATGAATCGTATAATAAACAATAGATGTAAATATATGAGTATATTAGAGGGTTTGTGCGTTAACCGATTCAGAAAAAAATTGTAATGATAAATTCATTAAATATATAAATATATATATATTAAAAATAAACAAAAATAATAAGCAATGTACAAAAAGAGGGAAAAAATAGAAAAGCATGTGTCATTCGTCTGTCTTTACATTCTCCACCCAGAAAGCTCCGAAAACAGTTCACCATTGTCTTCTCCTTTTCAATAACCTACATTATTAGACAAAACATCTTCTGTACACTTAATTTGTATTAATAAATAGAAAAAAATCAGTGCTGAAATAATAGCATTTTCTTATATAAATAAAGTTTATACTAATTACGGGGCATTAGTATTCAAAAAACACCGATAAAAATTACCATCTGATAAATCAAACTAAAATTCACAATGTCTAACCATCTCAAAATCTTGGAAGTTCATATTTTCATAAAAGCTATATTTCAATAAAGTGAGCAAAAAGCATGCTTCAAGTTCAATCCTTATTATTAAAATTATTAACTTGATTAAACTAAATTAAAAATTATATAGTATAGTTTATTATTTAATGGAAGCATGTTTGTTTTCGGTGGTGTGGTGTATGTATTTAAGCAATACGTTTGTTTAGCCTACGAGCCAAAATCAAGTTTAACGTATGAGACGTATCTTTTTTTATTTCTTTTATTAAATAAGTTTTAATACTAACTGGATTTAAACTCGAGCCCCCCAACATTTCATTGGCACATCTAGGGTATACATAGATGTTATCAGTGGTGTTAGTTTTCAGCACAATAATATAAATTTTCAGTCTGATAGTGTGATTTTTTAATATTTATAGAGCACGCCCTCATAAAATAGCTTACTCTCCTCTCAGTCCCCTACTTTATGGTGTGGTTCAAACACCGCCACTGGTTGAAACCAAACTATCCTACGATCTAATGATTTGGACGGTTTGAAACTTGTAACCAATCGTCTAACCTTCATTAGTTATACACTTCCCATTTTTAAGATATACAATTATGTATAAACTAACAATTTAGATAACAAAAACCAATCTATTAGTTTCAAACCTTCGAATCATCAAAACCAAAACCGAACCATTAAACTCCTTAAACTGCTTAGTCTAGCCGACGAAGATCACTCAACCTAACCGATTTAGTTTCACATCCCCTAAAACCTTAACCAGCTATACGCCTATACGTTTCGAAACTTACATCAAAACCGACTTAACCAAACCATAACCACGATAAATTTTCTAACACCCTTTTTAGTTTTTAATCCTCCATATGTAATGAGTATGCAAACAAGAAAAAGAAAGAAATTTACCATAAGAACCATAAGAATGCTTCTCCTTCTTCTTCTTGAAAGCTGATTTCAACACCAACAAGAATGCAATCCCCAAGAACAACCCTGCTAATCCCCCGATGATTATCGCCACCGTCTTCTGCGTGTTACGCCGCCCATCTCCGCCACCAGTCTCCGCCGCCTCTATCCCACCACCACCACCACCACCACCTGTTCCTGAATCAACAAGCAATACGTCGAAAACCCACTTCAATTATCAACATTCAAGTGATCATTGATCCATTTCATCGTTAATTATCAACAACTGGACGTTAATCACATCAAAATCAGCAAACTTGATTACCTGATCCAGTGACTCCATTGGGATAATACGTGTAGCTAATGTAACACTGCTGGAGGTAAATCTGGCCGGAGATCGAACTCCCACACACACTCCGCCCATTCGCCGCCGCAGATCTCACACAGTTCACACACTCACCGCCGCTCAAACCACCCTCACACTGCCCCAACACATACACCGATTGATACTCACCGGAGTAAAACCCTTTTCCACCAACAACCCCCTTTTCAACCTCCAACAACGCAGACTCCAATCTCGATTCAAAACCCGACCCGCTCGCCCGACCCGACCCGCACTGCTTAAACAACAGCTCCCTCGCCGGCGCCGGTGGGAACCCCACCACTTCATACCGCAAATAGCACCCGATTAGCTGAACCCTAGCGGCGATAGTATCGCCACCGCACACTCGTTGAATCATCTCAGGGGCTTTCTTCACGCAGGCGTTGCAATCAGCGTTTGATAGATCCCCACGGCACTGGTAAACTCCGGTGACGGAGGTGGGTAACTGATCGTTTCCGGCGGTGGTGCGGTAGAAATTGGCGGTGGATGATTGGGATACGAGGGTTCGTACAGAGATTTGAGGTTTTGTGATGAGATTCCAGAAGGGTCTTGAAACTTCTGATTAGCGCACCTTTGTAGACGAAGGTTGTGAGGTCTGCAGATGAGGAGATTGAAGTGCAGATCGAGAGAATGAGGAAGAAGATATGTGGTTTTGATTGAGTCATATCAGGGTTTGTGGGTTGTGATTGAGATTGAAATGAGAAATTGGGGATGAACAACGGATAAATTGTTGTGGTGGATGTGATTGGGGTGTTGTAATTGATTATTGTTGTTGTTGTGATGAGTCATGGGTGTACTTGTGTTCATGTTCACAATCAAATTGTGTTTACAATGGCGCTTGTGGTTTAATTGCACTAATTATAATCATACATTGTACATGTGATATGTTATATTAGGTTGCATTGGGTTGTGTGGTTCAAGTAGAAAATATAAGTTATAACACGATGGATGTAATGATATATAAATGTTTAAAAATTGATTGTTATTTGGTGAATTGTTTGAGTTTTTTCATTTTATCTGAACGTATTTCAATGGAATATTATTTTGTTTCTCTAAAGGTATCTTTCATGGTTTGGGTTGTAGGATTTGTGCATTTGAAAAAAGAAATGACATCGTTTCCAATTGTGATTTGCTCATTATGTGATAGCGGACTTGAGTTTGATAACCAACTGTTTGGTTTCTTGTGAAGAGGCGAAGGAGACGTATGAGGTAAAGTCGATCAATAGACCAAATGAGAGTAATCAAGCTGGACATTGTAACTAAATTTTGGTTTCTTTTTATGTAATTAGTGGTATCAATATACAAAACTAGTTTATGTTATAACTTAAGTAACATTTTTGAAAAATAAGGAATAATGCAAATTTTAACGTAAAAAGTAAAGACACGGATATGATTATGTGTGATATGATGACAACCTTTTATCAATTATTGTGTAAGGAAAACTGATGTTTTCTAATTCTTTGTTTGTTGGTAATAAATGTGTCTCGTCTTTATTTACCTTGATGGAGTTTTGAGCCCGTATTAATGAATTGTCATTGCACGTAAAAAAAAGTATTTTTTTTATTATTCATATATGTTTTATTATTAAGAGTTGTTCATGTTGCGGTTTATTTTTACCTAACTAAAACAATGTATGACCTTAAGAGTGAAAATTGTTTTGATCATGATTAATGCAATTTAAAATTTTTAATTATTTTTAGTTAATGTTTGAAATCCAGACCATGAGTGTTGTTTGGGTTGGGTTTTCATAACTAGAAAGTAACAAAATTATAAGAATTTATTATAAACTAACATAATAGACCGACGGTCAAACCTCGATTAAAAAGTTGAAAATTAATTTCAGAAGTAAACAGTAATAAGATAAAATAATTGTTAACTAAGAATGTGGATGGAAAAATAGACGTATAATAAAAGAAACATAGAGAAAGATAATGAATATGACGTGGGAGGTTTTAGAAAAAAGTATATATAAATATGAAGTTTTTGTTTTTTAGTTAAATTACAAAGATGTGATTAACAATGAGTTGTGAATGTTATATAACAATAACAATAGTCTTCGTTATATTTGTTAGTTTCTTCCATTTAAACTTCCATGAAGGTCCTTAGACGATTGCAAACAATTGTTGCTGGAAAAAAAAAGAAAAAGAAAAGAAAACTCACTACAATTACGCATGCGATAACCATCATACATAGAGGACATTGTTTTTAGCTAACAGGTCTAGCCACTTAGGTGACACCCCCATCATGACTTAGGTGACACCCCCATCATGTCTTACTACAGAAATCATCTTATACATTTCTTGTGATTTTTAGTATACTAGAGACAAAGTTATTATGTTTTTTATAGTTTCCTCGTATGACACAACAATGTCACATCCGTTTTCTTTCATCTCCCCAAACCTCCCTCGCTAACAAAGTGCAATCCCATTATTCAAATTTCCGAATATTTTTCCTATATGCATGTGTGTGCAGTACAACACAAGTCACATACAAAATCAACCGACTATATATAGGTTGAGGTTGTTCCCGGAGACGATGCCACGATCTAGGGTCAGATTTTCACCACCTTCTCTCGAGAGTCGAGACCCACCCCACCCGACCGGCCGACCCCTCACTCATTTCGATTGTTTTCTACTTGGGCTGGTCTCATAAATTACACGAATCTAATTATCCAGCCCAATTATCATCTTATACAGCCCAAACCTACCATGCCCTAAATCAACTTATCACATTCATATAAAACCCTAATTCCCAAATCTCTCCGCCTCCACACACACAACCATGTCGAAACGAGGTTCGATCACACTCCATCAATCTTCATCCTTCATCATTCACCATACATCTTCATCTGATTTCAAATTATTTCATATTTGATCGAAACCCTCATGTCAATTGCTTGTTTGTTGTTCTTCAGGTCGCGGTGGTTCCGCCGGAAACAAGTTCCGGATGTCGTTGGGTCTTCCGGTGGCAGCAACGGTGAACTGTGCAGATAACACCGGTGCGAAGAATCTTTATATCATTTCAGTGAAGGGGATCAAGGGTCGGCTTAACCGGCTTCCGTCGGCTTGCGTCGGGGATATGGTTATGGCTACGGTGAAGAAGGGGAAGCCGGATCTCAGGAAGAAGGTTATGCCGGCTGTTATTGTTCGTCAGCGCAAGCCGTGGCGCCGAAAGGATGGTGTGTTTATGTATTTTGAAGGTAATAATCGTTTGATTGCAGTTTGAATTGCTTTTGAAGATCATTTTTTTGTAGCTGGTGTGTGATTCTTGCACATTTGTACAATTCAGCTGCTGTTTGATTGTTATTATGTTTTTACTACATAATAGGGCTGTGTTACCTTTTGATGGTTATTAGTTATCTCATTTGTCTGTAATTTGTGCCCAATTTTGAGTTTAAACAGTTTAAAAGTAGCATTCTATGACTTCGAATTGAAAATTAACCAAAAAAGGTAGTTTTGGGTGAATCTGCAATGCCGATGGTGAATGGTATAGATTTTGAAATTCCAAGTTTGAAATCATCAAGTGTTTTACGGTCTATCGGATGTAGTACAATAAATTCATGGATTTTTTGATAAAAAATCTGATCTTTATGTTGGCAAAATCTGTAATTCTTTTTAATAAATTTCTTATATGACTATGTGGGCATTCTTGTCTAAGGATTTTTTATGCGTTTTTAGCTTTTTTATGGTCTAATATTGTTAAAAAAATTGCATTGGTAAATTGGTTTTATGTTTGACTCTTTATGTTGTATCTTTAGATTTTGAAACTTTCTTAAAATTGAAATCTTGAGTGTTAATCAACAAATTTTTTACTTTTATGTCTGTTTCATCTAATCATGCTCCAGATTGTATTATGTAAAGGACTTTTGTTCGTATGGTAGAAGTCTATCATATCTTTGTAGCTTGACATACAAGACAACAAAACTATGCTTAAGTTTGTTATTTTTTCTCTTGCAGATAATGCGGGAGTCATTGTCAATCCTAAGGGAGAAATGAAAGGTAAAAATTTTTAGCAGCTGCATATATCTATAATCTACCAAATCGGTTATGATCTATCTCTAGTTCATCCAACAATCGAATGAAAATATTTAGCTAAAAAAGAACTATATCAATGAAATAGAAGTAACTTTTGGGGTCTTTTGGAGGGCTGTACGTAGAAACAACCAAATGGATGAAGATATTGTGAATGATTGCATGATAACAAAGGTCATCATCTAAAAATGACAAGACTAGTTCAACTTTTGTTGTATGTAAGGCTAGGTTAATTGTAGAGCAACATTTCACACAAGTGAGGTTCTCATTTCATTCTTGATGCTTTGTGTATTGGGTTTCAAGACCTCAACGGCTTGGAGTGCCCACGCTTTTAAAACTAAGCTTTCAACTTTTGTAGCTGCATATATGAAAAGGGATTAGATTAATATTGTATTAGTTGAGGTTTTAATTATTAAATATGTTTTGTATACTCTTATGTATATGCAGGATCTGCAATAACTGGACCTATTGGAAAGGAATGTGCTGATTTGTGGCCTAGAATTGCAAGTGCTGCCAATGCAATTGTTTAAGAGGTTGTTTGGAGTTTGAAGTCTTTTGTTTTGGTACTGGTGTAGCTTTTTCCTTTGTTTTGACTGCATATTTGATGTTTGGTGCTTATGAGAATTTTGGTAGAAATCAATTCCAGTGGTTACTCATTTTATTTGTTATTAAAGTTACAATTTCTATTTGTGCTATTATATAAATTATAGTTGGATGAAAATTGAAAAAATAGCTTATCATCACATCCTCAATACAAATGCTTCTAATAATACTGAAAAGATCATAAACGTGTTTGATGAAATGCCTAGTGCGTACTCGGTTTGATTTGGCTGTTTGCAAGGGTTTTAGATGAGCGACAATAGATTATTTTTGTAACTCTAAGAATATGTTATTGGAAAATTTGTATGAATGTTGAAATGAGACTTGAAAGAGTTAAGTTTTTATAAACCGAAATAAAATTTATAATTTTTGATCATTTGTGGGTTTGATGGTTTCATTTACATCATTAGAACTTGTTATCATTATAATACGTTTTGATGGTTTCATTTACATCATTAGAACTTGTTATCAACTTTAATGGGTGGAACTAATATAAATGGAATGTTATATGCTAATTGTGGGATGTGTGGTCTTAGTAAATAAGTTGTATGATTAGTTAACTATCAAAAAATTATGATCAATCACAACACAAATAAATTCGTTTTAGAACACAGTATCAATTTGGCTTTTTGTGAACATGAAGATGACCATAGATAATAAAATCAAAAGCACATAAGAAAAGAGAGTGTAATGCTTATGTATGTCATATTTTCATCAATGCTTTTAATGAAAATCGATAGAAAATTTTTGTTAGCTTAAGGTTGCTGAGCAATAATGAGAATTAGCGATTAAACCGCGTGATGCGTCGCTTTGTGAACTTTGTTATGTGTGTTGCGACAGTGACATTAGAGCATTCGCAACTCATTCTTATTCATATAATTACATTAGAAATCACTATTTTTTCTATCTTATTTTCAATTACATAATACATTTATACGTTTTTCATTATTGTTTCTCTTTCATTAACTCACAACCACTTAAAATATTTTTAAAAAAAATTATAGGGTTTTGAATAGTGTTTTCAAAAAATACACACTGAACAATAAAATCTTTTTATCCTTTACTCACAACAACTAATAACCATACCATATAATATAGAAAAAACACTCACATCAATTTAGGGAACGGGTCGTGAATGCTCTTAACGTGGTTAAACAAATACGAGAATTGTATAAAGTTGCAGGTTTTCAATATAGGTATAAGCAGTATTATATAAAGTATGTTGCGACTTAAACAGGACCTAAAATTGAAACAAACAACTTGTTACAGGACACAAATACCATTAAATACATAAGAGAAATATGTAAAGTTGCGGTGGTTCACTATAAATAGAAAAAGTATTTTGCCTAGAACGTTGCAACATAAACAAGACATAGCATTGAAATGAAAGAATCGTTTCAGGAAAGAAAAATGTTAAATGCAAAAGAGAGACACATGAAATTGTGACGATTCAGTATAGATAGAAAAAAAATATCTATACTATATATAAAACATATAAAAATGGCATTTTAAGATACCATTAAATTAAGAAAACTTACTTCATTCAATTCATAAGGTACAATCATTTTTAAGGGTAAAATAGTATTTTTAACATTATTTGCAAATTATCCCTTACAATTAGTTTTATAATAACATTATAATTACTATAAATTACATAAAGTTTTACATTATCCACCCATAAACCAAAAAAGCTTAATTTGTTTTAAGATATTTGTTATATCAATCTATCATGTTTAAAAACTTTCTGATACTACAACCGTAAATATGTATTTTTTAATCGTTTTGGTGTAAATTTTTTGCTGAACCGATATGTATTTTGTAAGGTATAATAGGTTAATGCATAAATGTACAAGTGTTCATGCAAAATCTATTTATTTGGTGTCTTAAATTTTAGCTTAAAAAATATAATAAACTTCTATAAAATTGCTAGTGGAATAACAAAAATTAAAAACTCGTGTCATAATGTAAAATGTTACCCCGCCGCATTGCGCGGTCACCCTTCTAGTTATGCCTAACACATTATGATGTAAACAATACCTAACATTGAAACGATAAAAATGCTCAAGGGAAAACAATTTAGAAAGAAAAAGAAAAAATAGTAAAAGGAAAAAGTTACAAAGAAATCGAGAAACAAAAAATGTCACTCGAGAGTTTGGAACCCAAATTGACTTGCTTGAAAAAGTTTGCATAAACATAACTTGTATCAAAGTTTGGTTTGAAAAACAAAATCAAAACCGATGTTTTAGTTATATTGACTTCACGATTTTAAAATTGAAAAAGAAGACAACATATGATGTGTTAACTTCACGATTTTGATACTGTTAAAAACCATAACTAGGATATTGTCAAAATAAGAGTATCGACTTCAAGATTAGAAATAATAAACCGTAATGCAAAGTAGAATGTATCCTTAACCACCATCGACTTTTGTAATCTCAACTAGAAGTGTACATACAATTTTTTTCTCTCAAACTGGTTCGATTTTTTTCGTTCAAACCCGTTCAGTTTTTAAATCGGTTTTTCTAACGGAATACTCGAACCCTTCAAACCAGTTTTTCATTTGAACATGGTTTAAAAACGGTTTTGGGTGTTGGACTACCAAAACGGTATACAAAGTGGCAGATCAAATCGAGTTGGAATCGGTCTGACTAAAGCTGTAATCTTTTTTAAAACCGGACCTTTATTTGTTCGAGCCGGTTTAACACGTATAATCTCAACCTCCCTCAAAACTCTCGAATGGAATCCCCAAATACTACCGTGGATCTATTTTTTGGTTCACTCAAAATTGGGTTACCTTTGCACACAGGCCATTGAGCCCAATCGTTAGCCCAACAAAAAGATAAATTCAGCCCAAAAGCTTTACTTAGGCTTGAGATGGGCTTTAGTTAACAGCCCAAATGCTTGGAAATTGAAACCCTTCAATCTTTGAATCAAATTAATTATCATCCCATTTCTACTTTTCTAGTGCTCTGACTTGAATCAAACACATGTGGTTTTCATTAGTTTGAATCTTTAATTTTGCATTCTCATAAGTAGTTTGATTTAAATTAATATAGTCTATCAATTATCAATTTGAATGCATAAACATTGTTTGGAATTTAACCTGTTAACCATTAATGACTCTTTAGTATTAATATTAAAATATAAGTCCAACCATACAAGTTTTAGCTTTGTAGCAACAATAAACAAGTAAGGTAAATTAGATGCAAAACATAAATGTACCATCTTAGTAAATATAAATGACAAAGGGCTAGCAGCACAAAACCGACTTAGTTTTGCTATTAAAAAAGACTAGCGGTTTGTTGTCCGTTTGCCTTCTATTTCGATGTTAAAAAAGGGTTCGTTGTTGATGAAACAATATAACAAAGATATAATCGATTTGAAGTTTAATAAATAAAAATAAACTAAACATTTATTAAAATTGCTCATGGTTTTATTTTCTTTAATTCTGGATCAAAACAATACTTGATTTGTTGATTTTTGAGATCCAGTAATTAAAGCATACATAAACGCAACAAATACAATTGTACAGAAAATAAAGATCACGTGATTAGGCCAATAAATATGATTTGGGTATCATTTAAATAAAAGCAAGTGGCAATGTGACTGCAGGTAACATATTATTTCTAAGAGAATCTTTATATTATTATATAGTAATAGTAATTACTGTGTTGAATTACGCAAACAAAGTGACATATGATAAGATTATAAAACTTAGTTATCTTAATGTCAACAAGTGAAATTAACAAGGTAAGGTAACATAGGATAATGACAAATTTGATTCTTATCCGCATCTATATCCACATATCCAACTACCTTTATTTTTTCGGGTAAATATTATCCAGTGATACTGTTTAACTTAGTGTTTTTACCGGTCATCTTTCTTCTTTTGAATTAATCACTTTAAGAAACTCCAACTTTTGAATCTTATGATCACAAAAACCATAACTTTTGGGTGCTTTTTCCTGAACTAATAAGTTTTGTCTTTATGTGAGATTGACCATTTGACCTGCAAACATGAGTCCATCCACCATAGGTTAATTCCACTCAAGTACATTTAACTAAATTTTTATTCATCTATAGCTCTCAATACCTGTTCGTGATATTTGAAACGAAACATTCCTTATGCCCTAGTACCTCTACAACAAAATTATCTGAAGTTGTATAAGATGAGTAGATGACTTGTTGTTAAATCACAGTTAACTATTTTTATCGTCTATAAAGATTAACCCAAACAAATAATAACAAAGGTTGGTTTGAAAATGAGTGGTTACAAGTCGCCTAATTATTGGTTATATACAAGTTGTGATGACATGAATAGAAAGTGATGGGGCCTATGTTTTGGTCGATATGTCAATGTTCATCATAAGTCGTCATTACAATGTCACTTTCATTTATTTAGTCATAAATATCATGCCAAAAAAAGGTTTAAACAAGTTGCCTAAAAAGAGAAGAACAAGTTTCCCACTTTCGTTTATTAATAATTAACAATTTAACATGTTGTCAAATACGATAATGTTCAATCCTATTCCTATGATGTTATATATAAAACAGGATTAATGTAAAATGTGTTTTATCATAGGACATACATTAAACATTTATCACAAATACGTCATAATATATTGTGATTAATAGTATAGAAAGTTATACAATGATGCACACACTAATTAATGTACAAAGCGTCATCTAGGAGATGCATTTCGAGTCTATTAATAAAATCAAGATGTCATTATTGTAATGTTCACCAACAACTTTGGCAAACCGACAAAATATCTACTTTTGATCTCATGATGCAACTATACTTAATATAATTATTAGTTACGAATTATTTCAATTATATTTTCGTCATATATAATTAAAAAATTAGTTGAATAGTCTTTCTTTTGTTGTTATACTTATTGCATTTCTTCTAAATAATTGATCAAATAGCGCACAATAGCTTCAAAAGTTTTTATTATTTCATATGTTAGTAGAACTTAGTGTTCTTATGTTCATATTTTCTTTCATTTCTGCCCCTCACCATCACTACAATCGTCGGATCTTTTTGCCTTTGCGTTGCAATATTATTCCCTTGTTTTCTCCATCTCATTCTGCCTCAAAGAGACACACATGATATATATGTAGATTTAGTTATCTCTTATGATTATTGTTAAGCCGCATCAGCTTTAGCTCATGTCGCTAAAGTCATAAATCGTGTCTTCATATTTTGACTATTGTGGTACTTGCTGTTGATATGGTCTTATATTCACGATCATCATGTGTTATCTATACATTTTGTTACTGCTCGTGTATTCACGTATTATTATTATTATTATTATATATTTATTGTTTTTCTCTTCAGTTTATATATTACATATCCTCCCGCAGCATAGATGACATATTAGCTTGGATTGAACGTATTAATATTTTTAAAATTGAAAAATCAGAATTTAATTAGGTTTTATCTGTAATAATTCATATCTATAGTTTACTCATCTAAATAGTTAATCACTATTGCCAGATAAAACATCCAAAAACGTATGTATATGATGAAACCACCATAGGACTAAGATAAGCAAAAACTGTATTTTATGTAGTATATGATGAAATCATCATAACTTTATGTCAACCCGAAGAAACACATAGATCCAATTATAAGAATCATAACTTTACAATATGCAACTTTGATAAAAAAAAATCTTTAACTTATATAATAAGTTTACAATTATTTATTAGTTCATAATTTGAATCGTGTTAAAGGTTATTTATACAAGTAAAAAGTTAGAAAAACCCGATAATCAATCGTCACACATTATTACTTTTTGTCTTTTCTTATCATTGATTAGAATAAAAGTTATACCATTATTTTAATAAAACGTATATATCTAATTCAACTTTATTATTAAAATATTATTAAGTACTAAAGTAACGCCCACAACTTGGTGGGAGTGACGTCCATGACAATGAATATGATGGAATATATGGTACCATTGGACCAGAAACAAAACATATAGGATTCCGCATCTGTAACATTATTAAATTATTACATAATAAATATACAATTATATTATATTATACTTATACTTAAATACCAATGTCGGTGAGGTTTTTTCCAATTTTTATTCTTTTTCAATTCAGTTTATAAGCGATGTTTCACCTTTGTTTATCAAGTCTGCATTGGTTGAAATGGCTAGATTTTTGTAGTTTATGTCACGAGACTTTGGTTCGAATCTTAGAGGTTCCAATTACTTTTTTTCTTTATATTCTTTTGTAATTTTCTTTTCTAAGTGCTTTCTTCTTTTCTAATTATTTTTTCATGAGTGTTTTTGCCTTCTTAACGTTACGCCACATAACACCGTCAAATCTAGGGCATAATACTCTTTATAATCTATCTCGAAACATTGTAACTTTACATGTTTTTTTTACATACTTGCCACGTTAATATACCCGCAACAAAGCATATAACAAGGTTCCAAACATGTTGCATCGCGCTCAGGTTTACCCTTTGTATAATTCTTTGTAAAAAAACTAATTCTTACTTTCTTATTTTTTATGTACGTGTTGATAAGAATTCAAGTTTGTCTACGTTTTTAACGTATATTTTATTCGGAAATGAGTTAGGTTAAATATGAAATGTCTTAACGCTTATTTTAAACATATTTTTAGTTGATCTACGTTTTGACTTAAATTTTGTTGAGAAATGAGTCGGGTAAATATAATTCGTTTTCATTCGACAATATAAATTTGAGTTACTTCACCTTTCGACGTCAGTTTAAGTGTGATTGTTTATCACGTTACGTACGCCACCGTCGCAAAACGCAACGGGTAAAAAACTAGTTAAACTAATAAACCACTTTATTATATATTTTATAAGTATTTGTTCAGATGTTATATATCCATTAAAAGAAAAGAAAATATAACACTATCTCCATCCACGAGAGGGATCACCATTATAACCGTTTTTTACTTTGGTAATTTAAGCTCTCTTTTAATCCTCTTACAGGTAATTATGTTTTTCATACGGGCTTCTCATTGTCTCCTAATAGATCACAACCTTTCTTCTCAAAAACTTTAAAAGCTAACAATTATTTTTTGTAATTACATATGTAATAAAAGAAATATAAAAAAATACAACCACCTATAAAGATGGTTTCGATACATAACTGGAAATACTGTCTTGATTTAAAGATTGAAAATTATTTTATGATATGTATAAGTTCTATGTAATTTTATATTTATCCTAATACTCGTATTTTAAAAGATTATATTTTCCTAAGTTTTATTAACATGAAGCATATTTTATTAAAATTATTATATTTATAACACATCCAACGGTTATAAACCAGCCTAATAACATATATTTAATTGCTTTAAAGAGACACATT
Organism: Flaveria trinervia; assembly: GCA_025506515.1. Classification (NCBI taxonomy): domain Eukaryota; kingdom Viridiplantae; phylum Streptophyta; class Magnoliopsida; order Asterales; family Asteraceae; genus Flaveria; species Flaveria trinervia. The sequence goes on from CM046445.1 coordinate 97,903,742, forward strand.
GATGGTGTGAAGTATATAGTTTGGTTTTTAGAATGAAAACATAATGAGATCAATTATTCAATTACATGTCTTTTTATAATCAAATACGATTCAAATCTTAAACAAACTATTAACGGTTTATTGATTGACGTTCAAAGATGACTTCAACAGTCTTATGATGAAACCAACCGTCTTGTAAAATCCTTTAACATAAAACCAATAGAAACTCATCACTAAAAAACATTTAAACTCAAATCTCTACTTTAAAAAAAACACAAAGTAGCATTAAACTAGAAGGTATACAACTAAAATTTTGTACTTTAAACGGCCATTCAAAATATTTATCTATTTTTTTTAAATTTTTTATTCATATTAATCAATGATATTTTTGTTGTGTGCTAACCTCATAATTTCCACAACTTGATGTTTCAACTTATGGAAAAAAAACCCAAATTGTCTCCTCCACGCGCTTAGACCTTCCTCCACCAATCGTCAACCGATAACACACCGTCGGCCGGTGGGTCCGGCGGGTCCGGCGTCATCCTCAGCCCCAAAACCTCTCACGTCACACTCACGCGCCACCGCGTGCGAGTAGCCTTTGCAAAATATCCATCGAGTAGCTGCATACACCAATCAAAGGCCAAGAGGTCGCCCAATCATCACCGTTCAATTCAACGTCTTGTATAGACGCCGGTGACGAAGCTAATACGACAGACGCATTTGCGTTTAACAGAACTCATTAACGTCATATTTGCATCGTCTCAAATCTGTTCAAAATCCGTTGGTGAAATCGGAGTTTGTTTGGCTTTCGGATTGGTGGAATCTGTGGTTATTGTTTGAGGTAAGGTTAATGGTTATGTTTGTTTGATGAAACTTGAAAGAATAGTGTAATTTGTGCTCACTGCGTGCGAGAAGTTTTGTGACTTTGATTGCATTATCGTGATGGATTAGGTTTTGAGGATGTGAAGGTTATTAGGTTTGAATGTTAGTGGTTTGAAGTTTGATTGTTAGGTATCGTATAGTTGGTGCTAGATTAAGATAACTTGTGTAATTGTGTTACATTTGACTTTTTGTATGTGTAGTGATGGAAGCTCTGTTGTTAGATTGAACATCTGCAAGTGATTTATGTGAAATTTGTGTTTCTGTTGTTTGTTATGTTTGTTGTTAAGTGGTGTTGTAGAAAGGGTGAAAAGGAGTGGAGATTCACTGAGATTTGGAACAGTTTTGCTAGTGATTAAGTATTTAGGCTCGCGTAATCGGCGGTGAAAATGGAGTTTTTTTTGCTTTTAGATTGCTGGAATCTGTGGTTGTTTTTTGAGGTAAGGTTTTGAGGATATGAAGGTTTTAGGTTTGAATGTTAATAGTTCAGAATTTCATTGTTAGGTATCGTATGGTTGGTGTTTGATTAGGATTTAGGATAGCTTGTGTTACATTTGACTTTTTATAGATTACAGTGATGGAAGCTCTGTTGTTAGATCAAATATCTACAAGTGATTCATGTGAATATTGTGTTTCGCTGTTTGTTGGTTGTTGTGGTGGTTGTAGAAAGGGTGAAGAGGATTGAAGATTCAATGAGATTTGGAGCAATTTTGGTAGTGATTTAGTTGATTTTGTATGATTTGACGCTTGATTGTTCAAATTAGGGCTTTATTTAGCATGTTCCGTGTGTTTAGACCATGAATCTAACAAGAATAGAATATTAGAATCAGAACTCTGTCATCAGTCTATCACTATCAAACTTAAAAAGTTATGCTTCGTTCCTTGTGTTACCATTATTCCTGCCAATCATGAAACAGAATCAGTTCCTGTGCAGTTTCTTAGTTCAAGAACATACAACATGCAATTTGTATTTATAACTGAACCCATAAAAGAACATTCTGCATACTTGGCGTATTCGTGGAATCATATGTGAAGTAACAGTTTGCATGAAAACCTATAATACACCATACATCATGCACCGGGTTTTAGGATGCGAAATGCACATATTACCAATTCACCATCCTTCTAAGTTCTAATCCTGTTTTTGTACTGTTGCTTATTTTGGTGATCTCTTTTTCCAGGAAACGTCTTATCATAGTTGAGTTATTAGGGATGTCTTCGACAAATGGGACAGTTGGTCACATAGTTTCTTCATCTTCAGTAATGTCTTCAAATCTTCACGTTTCTTCTGAAGAAATTTGTTCAAAGAAAGTCCCATTTGTTAACCAGTCATCTGAAGTTCTTCGATCTACAGCTTTCTGTGATTACATGAAAGAAAATAACACCAGTTCTTGGTGTACCGATTCACTGTCTGACTTTCTTGACTACCCTGAGAATATCCCTATTCAATCTAGTAATTTACAAATCATGCCATCCGAAGATGTTGGCAAGCCAAACGATTGGCAAGATTGGGCTGATCAGCTGATTACTGAGGATGATGGTGTAACGCCAAATTGGAATGAGATTCTAGTTGACACTGCTGTTGCTGATCAGATTCCAAAGGTACCACTGAAACTTTTATTCTACTTATCTTTCCCAAAATAAATGGTAATGAGAATTCAAGCAATTCTGAGCAAGAAGTCTTGTCATCTCAAAAGTGACTGCATTATTTACATATTAGTTGATCATTCTGAAGTTATTTCACCATGTCAATAACTGCTTATTATGCTATTCTGTTTTAGATGGAATTTCATGTGGGGAGATCATCTGGAACCTCACTGTCACTACAAGTAAAGTCACTTGTTCCTGCATCACCTGGAGAGGCTTGCACCCCAGTGACACCGTCACCAACATCATGTGGGTCCCAAAGCAAACCGCGCATGCGTTGGACACCAGAACTTCATGAAGCCTTTGTGGAGGCAGTCAACAAGCTTGGTGGAAGTGAAAGTATATATTTGGTTTTGTTTTTTGCTTTATTTCTCCCTTGCTATATTTTGTGGTGGTAGATATTTTTGTAATTAACTTCTGTTTGACCATAGGAGCTACCCCTAAGGGAGTATTGAAGCTAATGAAGGTTGAGGGCCTAACCATCTATCATGTAAAAAGTCATTTACAGGTGCATTTCTGGCATCTCTTGATGATGTATCATATTTCAAGGGAATGTGTTTTGTTTCATGTAGAACATATAATTTTCTTTTGTCTGCAGAAATACCGGACAGCTAGATACAAACCTGAACCTTCATCAGAAGGTAAATGAATATTTCTGCAATTTAATTTACTTGTCTTAGTTTATTTCTTGACAATGACAAAAGAAATAGATATTAGTGATATTTAGTATTGCAACTGATAGATCACTTCTTGCAGGACCTTCAGAGAAAAAGCCTACTCCAATTCAAGATTTACCGTCGCTGGATTTGAAAACGTAAGTTGGGTTTTCCTTTACCTATTTAACATGACTTAGGGGGATGTAACTTTGGTCATTTCATTCAGAAATGGGTAATTTTTATGGATATACCCACTATAATAACACATTTTAAATCTATTTCTACACACCCACCACTAAATTTACTGGTTTCAGCGTTAACAAATTCCTGATCTTGATTCTTCGATTTCCATTGGTGGTTAGTTGATTTACTAAGAACCGTTTACATCTATCATTTTATTCTGACAACTGAAGTTAGCTTATTCATTACTTTTTTTATTCTGACAACTGAAATTGAGCTTGTTTGTGAGTGTTTCTTTGTTTTTGTCCTAGTAAATCCAATTTAGTCGCATCTTAAACAATACCATTCACTATCCTAATTCCTAACTTGCAATAAATGATGCCTATCTTGTAGTTTATTTGTCATAAGTTCATAACACAATGCTGTGTTTAGTAACAGGGCTTATAACTTAGGAAAGCCAAATCAAAGCCAAAAAATTTAATATGGACCCTTGAAGGGTAGTTGGAGAAGATGTGACATCTAAAGGTTGATAAAGTCATTTGTTATATAATCCATGTTATTCTGAAACAGCAAAAATAATAAGAGGAAAGCTAGGCATGCATAAGGAAATTTGAATGGTTGATTCCCATGATGGATAATTTGGACTCCCATGATGGATAATTGTGGTTCTAGTTCACTTTAGTCACCCCAATCTAAAGGATCATATATATAAATGAAGGGAACACTTCTCACATATAACTAGTAATCGGTTTTTATGTTATAATAAATATTATACGATGTCCTTGCAAAAACGTATTCTTTCAAGCACTTCCACTAGAAAATGTTAGTATCAAGACCATGTTGAAGATTAGAGGTGGCACAAGTGGTGGGTTAGACGGGTTGGACCTACTTGAAACATTTTTTTGTCAAAAGTTCAAACTTTTTAAAAGATAATTCATGTGTCAATTATGGGTAAAAATGCATATTATTCCATTACTAATCTATTTTTTGAATATAATGATTTAAAAGTTTTATTTTTATGCACTAAAATACACTTTGGGTGACTTTAGATTCTTTCGACCATATGGTTTCCTTATAAGTGAAATTTGGATTTACCCCCTTTATAAATAAACATGTCATATTTGTTGTCTCGTGACGATACCTTGCAATATTAGTTATCGCTTCTTGATTAGGATCTCATATCAGAAATTAGCATTTTGTAACTAAACAAAGAAACAAACAAATGTATCTGAAATCTCACTCATACGATGGTGATATGTGAATATGTGATATGAGAACAAATATTACCTCTATCTAAAGAGATAGAGAGGCTGCTCCTAAAATTAACATTTTGTAACTAACAAGTATATATGATCATGGGAGTTGCTTCATTTAATAGAGCTCTTCGCGAATGTTCACTGTTGTTTTAGCTTACTTGGAGATTTAAGACTTGGGAGAATTGGAGGGAAAAAAATCACATGAAATTGGGGATTGTTTTCATTTATGTGCTAAGTTAGGTAGTTAATTACAGTACTTAATTACTGTATTACTCTGTAATCCAACACTTTTTTTACTACAGGAGTTCAGAGATCACTGAAGCATTACGATTGCAGGTGGAAGTTCAAAAAAGATTACATGAGCAACTCGAGGTATCCGTTTTTATCACTTGTGAATCCATTATGCTAATTTCTTTTCACTAAATTTTCTTTTTTACATGTCAATAATCAGTAATTGGAACTAGAGGTGGCAATTGTGACCCATCTAAGGGTTGAATAGATAAAATTAGAAAAAAGACACTGGTTAAAAAGGGAAATGGGTGGAACAAGTCAATTGCTCAAATTTTCTTTAAATGGATACAAAAGTAGAGAATCTCTATATTCAAGAAATTAGATTATCAAAGTAATAGTACTTTTAACAAAATTTTTAATAGTAAGCTTCAAGAAGTTAAGCAACAAGAGTTTTTGGCCTACCCAACCCGAACCTCAACCCATTTGACCATTTTGCCTCCTCTACATGGAATTAACAATTTTGACTAGTATCCGTAAGTTTCCTTTATTTATGTAATCATTAAGAGGCATTTTGGACCTTTGACTAGTATGTCAAGTCAAACTTTGTATATATTTTGTCACCGGGAAGTGAAGGTTTTGAAACGGTCAGTCGGTCACAGCTAAATGCATATCCGCCTTTCGTGCAGATTCAGAAAAATCTACAGATGAGAATAGAAGAACAAGGGAGATACCTCCAGATGATATTCGAGAAGCAATGCAAGTTCGGCATTGATTCCCTCCAACCCACATCATCCACCCTGGAGAAATCAGAAACCGAGTTGACCCATGAAGTCTCAAGTTCTCCAGCCCGAACCAAAACAGAGCCCGACCCAGTTAAAGTTGGGTCACCATCATCAGAGAAGCAAGAGGTGGAACTTGACCCCTTAGAATCACAACCCTCAAAACGAGCTAAATTAAACGAGTCATCATCTAGCGAATCATCTTAAGAAATGTGACCAAGTTGTAAATATATGTACCATTACTTGCTTTCATTGGTTAAGACATGAGGACGCTCAATCAGCGTTATATTAATGCGGTTTGGTGTATCCTAGGAATGATTGTAGACAGGTAGAATCGTATTAAGTTGTGTTGTAGTAATGTTATGTTTTTTGGCCATCGACTTTGTATGTTTAGTATGGTGTGATGGAATCAGAATGAAACTAATGGAATGCAGTGATAGTATAAATGAACTATGAACTATAATCAAAGTAAGATATGTTAACTATCAATGTTTTAAAAACCAAATCGGTTGCATAGTAGCTTGGTTATTCGCTGGTTCAGTTGTTCCAGTTAGTTGTGCCGGCTCAAAAACCGTTTGGCTTTTGCCCAGGTTTATACCTTCTAGCTTGTTTAAGACTGACTGTTTCGTTTATGTCTTCATTTATGTCAGGTCTATTAGCTAGTAAACGAACAAGTGATATTAAGGAATTATCGTTTAGTAGTCTGATTTAAAAATTGTTTTGTTATATAACAAGTCACTTTTAACATAACATTATAAAAACTACTGTTACACTTATTGATAATATATGTAAAATAACAAGGAGAATGGAGATGTGTTTGTTTCTTGTCATGAACGCAAGTTTCCCGTTGTCAACCATGTTACATTACGAAAGAAGTTGAAGGAAACTAATGTGCTCAATGGCATAAAGGTGATGGCTGTTTCTTTGGTTGATTGTAATGTGTGGGGTTGTGTTGTTTCTTTAGTTGGTTGTCATGAATTCAAGTTTCCCACGCGTCAACCATGTTACATTATGAAAGAAGTGAAGTGAACAAATATTCTCAGTATAATGTTTGTCATAAAGGCAATAGTTGTTTCTTTGGTTGATTGTAATGTGTGGGGTTGTGTGTAAATAGTTTGTCAACGAATTGTTGGTTATGGTGAAGGAAGTGACGATAAAGATGATTTCGAGGATGACTTTCCGATTAAGAATCGTCAAGAAACCAGTGAAAAAATCATGTGGATGGTCCATCTGTAATCCATCTTATCATGTTAATATGCAACTAGTGGTGTTCTGTATTCATAAATTGCTCGCAACTTGAACACCTACTAGCTCTTTTATAACATTCTTGATATAAATACATGCGTATAATACATATTTTAGAAAATTGTTTTGAATTTTTCTATGTAGTTCAAATGAACGATATACAGGATCATATATAAAGATGAAACTACATGCATATATGTGTTTATTGCAGTCAATAGTGATTGGTTCACATGTGTTTGTAAGTTCAAGTGTTGTAAAAAAAGTTTGCAGATGTAATTTTCCTCTTTTATAATACATCAAACAATATCTTATAGCAATATTATAGTTTTTGAATCATATTTACAGCTGCAAACTGTTATCATAAAAGTATTATTGCAATAGCATAGTTTTAACCCAATCTTTATATTGATAACCACCAAAAACCAATAAAGAATCACAACATGCCAACCCTTAAATGATTAAAAGAATTTCAAAAAAAGGAAAAAAAAATGGACATAGAGCAAACACTTCTAAGCTTCAGCACTCAGCAGCATCTCCACTCAAAGCTCTCTCCAATCTTGTTTCAAATGGGGTATTTTGCCAATTCACCTTCTTATCCTGTACACCACATACCACATTTGATTAGTAGTAAAAACATGAGGCATTAAGGTGTCAAATTCTACCGTTTTAGTTATGAATCACAGGTCATGTCGGTTGTGAATTTGTAATTTATCTCAAACGGGTTAAATAAAAAGTATAACTAAAAGAGAAACGGGTTAGGCGTGTTTCAAGTCGTTTCAAGTCTCTAATACATATATTGTCCTAATTTTGTTGTACACAAAAAACAACAACAAGAAAGCGTAGGTCGATCACTGGGCCCATTCTGATACATACCATAAGAACATCTTTCAACCTGAAGGTGTTTTGACCTGTAGTCATGATGATGCCTGTTTCAATCTAAACAAAGGTTTTGACTGTTATTGTAACAATGTTGTTTTCGTAAGCAAATCATAGTTATCACATTAAGTTATTTAAAGAACAAACAAGCAGCTACACAGAAACCCAACCCAGCCTGAACTGACCCATTTCAACCCATATAAAAAGGACTCATTTCAACCCGAACCCAGTTTCACCTGTTACATGATCTACCCATCTTGCTACTTCAAACACTGGTCAACTTTATTCATACCTCTGTGTAATTTGTAGAAGGTTTGTTTGACTCAAACATGTAACACTTTAACCACAAAGACAGTATATTTATACTTATACCTCTCTATACAAGGACTCATTTCAACCCGAACCCAGTTTCACCTGTTACATGATCTACCCATCTTGCTACTTCAAACACTGGTCAACTTTATTCATACCTCTGTGTAATTTGTAGAAGGTTTGTTTGACTCAAACATGTAACACTTTAACCACAAAGACAGTATATTTATAGTTATACCTCTCTATACTTGCTGGTGGCATTTGGTATGCCTTTGTATGATGAAGTTGAGCTCAAAGCTTGGGCTGAGCCAGTATGGCTCCAGTAGCTCCCAACACTACCAATTATAGGCATATCATCTGGGCTTCGGCCCGGTGACTTTCTTGGTGTACAAGATGACCTTGAAAACTGTTTCAACTCATCTACAGTCAACACCCCTAAAATTGGTCTATCTTCAATGCTTTGTACAGAAGTAATTGCTGATTCTTGAGAAAAACTTTTCACAGAGGAAGTGGGTTCAAGATCAGGGTTATAGCATCCGGCCCGTTGGTTATTTGGTGAGTTCTTCTCTGCAGAAACCAACCAGTTCAGACTAGCATCTACTGCTGTTTCTTGATTCCAATTGAATGGATTGAAAGTAAAAGACAAGTTCTCCTTTTGCAGGTTGGAATCTAATGGCTTTGGTGGTGGTGTTACTGTTCCTTTTGATTTCAAAGCTTTCCATTGTGCAAGATTCTCAACAGGTTTCAACACTGGACTTAAAGAGGATTCAATTCCTGATTCCGATGATGAAACAGGCAATGGAATCAACTCACGCCATACTTCTTGAGAAGTGATTCCATCTTCATCATCATAATCTTCTTCATCATCTAAACAGCTGTCATTTTCATCATCCTCATAATCTGATTCTTCAACTTCATCATCACTTTCAAGGCAATTCCCATACCTGTAGTTTGGTGGATAGGATCCACCATTCTGGATATCTGAACCATCCCGAGAATCGAAATGGGAATGGGTATGTCCCGACTTGGGAAAGGTTTCGCCTTTTTCGTTCTTTTCAATAAAGATTCGGTACTGTCATAGACTTCAACATGCTCATAAGTTGTGACATTTGTATCAAATGTCACCTTCTTCTTGATATTTAAACTCAATGGCTCCTCACTCTTTCCTCTACAACAAAGCAATACGGTTTAGAGGGAAAACTAATAAATGAAAGAAAACATCAGGAAAACACGCGCGTTACCTTGATTCTGGAAGTGACTCACAGGGCTTATCCTTGATGCTTTGTACCAGTGATACATCAGCTTGCACAATGTTTTGACTTTTAGGAGTCTGAAACACAAATTCACAAATTAACCCAAAATCAAGATTCTCAATTCTCATTTAGTGTGTTTGGATGTGCACTATGAAGTGACTATTGATAGAATGATATTGCACAAATTAACCCAAAATCAAGATTCTTATTTATGTAAATTTTATTTAACTATCCTTAACTTCAAGAAAAATGATATCTCGTTTGAAACCACACATCCAATCACCCCTATTTTCATCTAAATTCCATGAGTTTCATTCTCTTGTGGATCATAAAAGCAAACCCACAAAATATAAACAAAACTACAAGAAATCAAACATTTAAGCTGTCTTCAGTTGCTATCAAAATCAAGAACTAAACAAAACATTGATTAAAACCCAAATTCAAACACAATAAAACGAACCAAAGCCATCAAGAACACCGATCAAAAGTCAACCCAAATCAAAATCCAAAACCCCAAATCCACCACAAACAATCCATCACACATAAGCAAAATTCTTCAATTTCTTGATACTCAAACGGTACAAGAACAACATCAGATGTAAATCAAAAGGGTAAACTCAACAAATCTTACTTGATCTCGACGGATAGCCTTGTATCTACGCTTTCTCCGCTTCCGATCTTTTGAAGAACTGAAACAATCAAGAAAACAACCCATCAGAATTCAACTTCAGTGTCTTTCTGATGTTGATTTACAGAGAATGTTCTAGTGGGTGTCGGATGAAATTGAGATGTTAGACGATCTCCATTGTTAGAGAGAGAAAGCGAAGAGATAACGGTCGATTTTGGGGTTTTGTAATATGCAGAAAGAGGGATGACCGTTGGGTTTGAGGTGAGTGATGACGGTGTGGGGCATTTCGTCACCGATATGTCATATTAGAGTAGACTCCCTTTATCTTGAATTTCATAGTGCATTTTATTATTTTTATAAGTATGATGTCTAATCATTTGTTTTTGGTCGTTACATACTTACACCATCTTAAACTTAAACACGTTATCTTTGGACTCAAACAATTGGCTATAAATTAAGTAGGTTATGAGGTTTGACAAGACATTTAAACATTTGTTTCATCTTATGTTTGAACGATCATTTGAAATTTTAAAGTACGTGATATTTGTCGTAACTTATAATCTGCAAATGATTTTTTTTACCTTAGGCTTAAACTACCACTTTACTTTAGTTATATGTGTGAAATTTAAATGTGAATTTGATGCATGCATGTTGTGGCGAACCAATAAATTATTAATATTAGATTTTAAGGAACGTTTGATTACCACAATATAATATATTTTTTAGGTTTAGTTCGAGTTAAATTTTGTCCATTGCTAAAAAACATTTAAACGATTCTCTGAGTCTTATATTTACAGATGCATATCAATAACCATTGAAACAACTCTACTTATAAAGTGATTGCCTATATGATATGTTTGAAGCAACTATACTCGTGACTTAATTACACGGGTGGTCCCTGTGGTTAGGCTCAATTTCACTTTTGGTCCGTAACTCTCTGAAATTACAAATTTGGTCCAAAACTTTACACCAAGGTAATAACGATGCTCCCTGAAATTGGTATCCATTAAGTTTTTCATTTAATATTTTAAAAATGACTAAATATCATTGTTTTCTTCAATTGATTTCGGCAACCCTTCAACTCTAGCGGCCTATTGCCGCAACGAAACCCATCTGCAGAGATGGTTACGTTTATGGCGATGGTGGTGATGGCGATGACGATGGTGGCGACAAAAGTTGAGCATATCTGAATCGCATTAACAACCATCAGATCTAATAAAGATGATGGAAGTGGAGGGTCGTCGGAAGTGAACGCTCGCCGAAGGTGGAGGGTCGCCGGAGTTGGAGATCGATGGATGTGGAGGTCATTGAAGTTGGTTAAAGGTTGAAGATGGTGGTGATTGAAGGTTGAGGGTGGTGGTGGTGATGGTTGAAGTTTGAAGATGGTGGTGGTTGAAGGTGTTGGGGGATTGAAGGTGGTGATGTTGGTGGTGGTTGAAGGTTGAGGATGGTGGTGGTGGTTGAAGGTTGGTACTGGTTAGTGGCGGAGTTTGAACATCTTCGTAGGGGGCGGGGGCAAAATTATTTTTTAAGGGGGACGAACTCGATATTTATATAAAATTTTACACTAACCGGCAAAAAATTTACACAACCAAACTAAAATTTAACGCTACCAACGAAAAAATGGGGGCGGCCCCGCCCGGTCCCCACAATCGTTCGTCTATGGTACTAGTGGTGACAATGGTTGAAGATGGCGGCAGTGGTGGTTGATAGAGAAGACGAAAGGCGAAAGGGGATATTTTTGTCATTTCACACGCATTTAACAACAATAATTAACGTCCATCCGTTTTAGGGACCATCATTGTTACGGTTGCGCAAAGTTTTGAACTAACCTTGTAATTTCAGAGAGTTAAGGATCAAAAGTGAAATTGGGCCTAACCATAGGGATCACTCGTGTAATTAAGTCTACACTCATTGTTAAAACAATCCCGAAACCAGGATGGACGGCTTCTCCACCTCCTTATAGCTTAGACTCGCCCATGCATATGTCTAAATTTGATAAGTGAATATATTATGTGTACTTATAAACAATTTATATTAAATATATAGTAAATACGTATTTGTAAATGCTTACGTAACCAACACGACAAGTTTATATCAACACTTGTATGTGGGATTGAAACCCTTGACTTAAAATTTTTTTTATCACTCTATCTTCAAATAATTTTAACATTAAACCTAAACTTCACTCTACCTTCAAATCTCTACCATTACTATTACTCTTAAAAATAAAGGATGGTGGCATTTTGTCACTGATAATTATACCCCTTCAATTTTGTGAAATCACAACTCACCCCTCTAACTTTACAACTTTGTGAAATGTCATAAATGACCCCTTAACTTTGTAAAATGTCAATTATACCCTCTCAAGTCATTAAAAGTCGTATAATTACCCCATGTAGTATATATTAACAGATTTTTCCTTAATAATTTTCGTTTGTTTGTTTAATTTTTTCCTTAACACTAGGTATAGTATTTTGCTCAAGAATATAATATATTTTAGGTATCATGGGTTATATCAAATGATAGTAACATACTAATACCATGAAAAACGATACCAACCGTTACATAACTCTCAATTATCTTTATTACGATTTTCACAACCAAGTCGTCGTAACCTCATAGATTTCCTTAATGAATTTAACCACGTTTCTTTTGCTGCTTTCGCACGTTAATGTCAACGCCTCTACCTTTTAAAACTCGCACTCCGCCACGAAACGCGATCATATATTCTCCTTAGACTCAAACTTTAATTAAAGATCCACCTGTCTATAAATATTTTTTTTAATTGATTTTCTAATAATAGGAAAAATGTAGTTATTTTGACATGCACGCGCATTCAATGAACACCGAAACGACGTCGTCGTAGTCAAAATCATGACGTATGTTCCTCATTCGATCCCAAATTCCCAAACGGCGATTTCAAGCCCTTACAAACCCTAGCTTCTGAAATCTCTCACACAAACACACACACACTCAAACTCAAACTCAACTGTGTGAAATCACAAACAAAAACCTATGGATTCCGACGAAGGTAAGCTGTTCTTAGGAGGAATCGCATGGGACACCACCGAAGAACGCTTAACCGATTACTTCAGCAAATACGGCGACGTATCTCAGACTGTAATCATGCGCGATAAGATCACCGGACGCCCTCGTGGATTCGGATTTGTTGTGTTTTCAGATCCCTCGGTTCTTGATTCGGTTCTGCAAGACAGGCACAACATTGATGGACGCAATGTAAGGAATTGGTTTTTGTTTATTGGTTTTTGATCGGTGATGATAGTGATTTGAGCTTTTGCAGTTGGTGATTGGTGTTTGATTGGGTGAAATTTGGTTTTTAGGTTTTAGGGTTTAATGTTTTATGGGCGTCTGTTGATTCGATTCGTGATCAGGAGTTTGATTCTAGTGGTCTAGATGTGGTTTTAAACGTTGATTTCTGTTGAATGTTTAAGATGTTAATGATTTCTATGTGAATTGATGGTAGTGTTTTTGGATTACTAATTGATGGTAGCTCAATTCAGTCAAATTCTGTCATTTGTTATATGTTACTTGTTACTTCCGTCTCCAATTTGTCTAATTAGTTTCGGCTTTATTATTTTTGTGTGTGTGTGTGGGGGGGGGGGGGGGGGGGTATGAGTCTGCTGATGTTCATCAGTCCCTTTGATAGGTACTACTAAGAATTGTGTATTTGTGTTATTTGGTTAGTATCCATTTAATTCGTGATTAATGGGTGATCAGAAAACCTAATAACTTAGCCAATTCAGCGAACCGGGGTTTGATCATGATTCAGTTTTGGTCATGGTTATATGTGTATAAGTTAAGGTCTATAATTTTTACTTTCTATGAGCAATAGATAGTAAGTCTTAGAAGTTTTGTTGCATTCTTATTTGGCCCAAAATTGATTGAATTTTATAACTGAAATGGGCTTGAGTTGGACCCACACCCAGGATTGGCCAATAACCTACGGCTAACCAAATTAAGCATTGAGACTAGGGGCTAGGTGATTGTATGCTTTGTATGGTTTTGTAACGGATCCGGCCAGTTATAAAAATCAATAACAAAACATTGGTTATAGGTATGGTTTTGGCCCATAATGATAACGGAACTAACCCATGTTCACCCCTAGGGGCTAGGTGATTGTATGCTTTGTATGTGAATCCTCACACAATCGTTCTCATCTGAATATTTCTGTACATGATTATTGTCGTTGTTATAGTTATGCTTTGTATGGTAACTCTCAGTAGCTGTTTTGTTTTTCTATTTATATTTGTCCAAAATTGTTATGAAATGCTTATATGCAATTTATTTGCAGGTGGAAGCTAAGAGAGCTTTATCCAGAGAAGAACAGCAAGCATCTAGACCTGCAAATAACGCTAGCCGCAACTCTGGAGGATCAGGAAACTATAGAACCAAAAAAATATTTGTTGGTGGATTGCCTTCAACATTAACAGAAGAACAATTCCGCCAATATTTTGAAAGTTATGGAGATGTAACTGATGTAGTAATTATGTTTGACCAAAATACCAACAGACCTCGTGGATTTGGTTTCATTTCTTTTGACACAGAAGATGCTGTTGATAGAGTCCTTCAAAAGACCTTCCATGAGCTGAATAACAAGCTAGTGGAGGTTAAACGAGCGCTCCCTAAAGATGCTAATCCAGGCGGCGGCGGTGGCGGAGGTCGTGGTGGAGGATATCAAGGTAGCAATGTTGGATCATTTGATAATCAAATGGATGGTGGTAGATTCATGCAGCAAAACTCTGGTGGTGGTTATCCTCCCTATTCGGGATATGGTCAACCAAGTTATGGTTTTGGTGCACCAAATGGTGGTGCTGGTTATGGTGGTTATGGAAGTTATGGTGTTGGTGGTTATGGTGGTCCTGCAGGAGCATATGGAAACCCTAATGCAGGTAGTAGTCCTAATGCATTAAAAAGCCCATGGGTTGGTCAGACTCCTGGCTATGGCGGTGCAGGCTATGGTGCAAATGTGGGCTATGGGGCTAATGTTCTTTGGAATGCTGGTGGTGGTGGTGCGGTTCCAGCACCAGTGGGTCAATCTCCAAGTGGCGGTTCTAGCTATGGGAACCAAGGTTATGGGTATGGCGGCTATGGAACTGGTGATGGATACAATGCAAATGCTGGTGGATATGGAGCCGCTGGCAGCCGATCTGGGCCAGGCAGTGCTCCAAATAGCATGGCGGCAAGTGGTGGAGATCAACAAGGGAATCTGATGGGTCAGTATAACCCGCAAGCTGGTTACTCTAATGCCGCCTGGAGATCAGATTCTTGAAAAGATTTTAATTTTCTTGAGGACAACAAACTCAAAACTGGTTATATTGCCTGAATCTTTGGTAGCATGTTTCAGTAGTTATTTTGGTAGTATTTACCTTATGTAGTTGTGTTTGCATTATAAGCTTATTTGCTTGATTTGTAGTGTCTAACTCAAATATGTTTTATTTGATTTGGTTTTTTATTCTAATCTTTGTTTTTGATCAGGTAAGTTGTTTCTTAGGATCTTTAGCTAATAGAATTATTATTCGCCTGTTATCTTCTCTTTGTTTTTGCAGGAAATAACAAAGTGATGAATATGAAGACATGAAACCCGACCAAGAAGGTAAATCTTGGATGCATGTATCTAATGATTCGAGTTTAACCAAAATTGGTACGTATTTGTTCTTTAATATTTAAAACTTGTTTATTGGCCCTCCATTAGTTTCATTCTGTTTTTGCGCTTAAAGTTCCATTCCTGATTCATCAAGGTGGCAAATAGGCGGTTGGGTTGGTCAAAATATGTAAGTTTTCTTATAGGTCAAAACAAAGTGGTTGAGCCGAAACACTTTTGTCCAAATTATATGAGATTTTTGTAAATAAATGTTGTATCGAAATTTGTCAATCATAACTCAATTATTAGAAAAAGATGATTTCAGATGTTAATGATTTAAAAATATATTTGGAGTGACTTTTGAGCGACTCTTCCATATTATAAACATTTTATCAACGAGATCCGTGAATCTGTACTCGACTAAACACTACACATTTTCATTCTATATACGAATGATAATACGTACGTGAATAGCAATACATACCGCATCTATCTATGATAGAATGTTGTGTATTGCGTCAGTTGAAGTTATTATGAATTGTGAAAATGTTGCATACGCTAGTAAAAAGTTAGTAAAAGTATATACCTGACTCTAGTCAGGTCTCTTCTAGCTAAATGTGGTTAGTTTCTGATGTGACTATATAAATATACCACGCTCGATATAATGATTATTTATGTGTCTACCCATTAATTATCTAGTTGTCTCTTTACTGATAACAATTGTTACTTGTTTACAGTTCTCATTTTAGTTTTAAGCTTCTGTTTATATTTTAACTGCAAGGCTTTTCAGACATTTATTAGTAGTTATGTTTAGAGCAACTAAAACACTATCTTAGTTGTATAAATTTTTATAATCATATATTATATTAATATTAGATGACAACTATTCTTCGAGGGGAGACATGTAGCTATCAGTACGTCTTCTTTTGCATGTACAACCATACTAGCTCTCTATAGTCTTATGCTTTGTTCCCACTGCCATCTGCCGCCACCACCACCGTCACCTCACCTCCATGTGCGTTGTACAACAATTTTGTGGACCCCACTTCTCCTCGCAAGGTCAACGACGACCCACCTACATATTGTCACACTACCGCCAAAATACCACTGGTGAAGCACAATGATGCCAAGAGGATTCTAGCGACACTACTTGATTGGCTTCAAACGCCACAAACTCCGCACCAAGGTCACCGATCTTACTTGCAACCGCCATGAGGCACCATTGTCTTGGCCAGAACCCTCTTTCAACATCTTTATGCCTTTAAAATAAACTCACTTGAGAAGTTCAGATTAATTAGATTTTACACCCTTCAACCTGATTCAATTGAGAAAAAGTAAATAATAGTTATTTAGTTTTTAAGTAAATAAATGAATAACAAAACAAATTCGTTTAAAAAAATCCACACTTCATTGAGAGATTTTGATGTAAATTGTACCACAACATATTACTAGTTATAGAATGATAATACATACGTGTAAAATTACTAGTTATAGAATAAAGGGTATTTACTTAAATTTTTTTATAGTATTAGTAATTAGCTGCGTTTGTTTAATTATACATGAAAGCTACAATCAAGTGTAAAACAAAACTGAATTATTGGAGCCATGACGATAATTTACGTGGATTCTAGCCTTCTAGGCCCTTGTCAAGTATCTTCGTAAATTAAAAAAAAGAATTATCTTCGTAAATATACTTTTTGTTGCTGTCGTTAGATCATAATAAATGGAGAAAGATAATATTTAAAATAAAAATTAGATGGATCAGTGGGGGAAAATGCTAAACATAAACTTTTCATGCGTGACATAAGTATTTGTTTATGTAGTTACAAAGTCATGTTAAATATATATTACTGTTATGTTATAGTTATCTGATACATGATGCTATACTATATGTATTTAGCTTGCATACTTTATTATTTATTAGAATTTCTCAATTGAAACATATTATATTTGCCAATGATTTTTTGGTTTAGTGGTCACGGCCTCACGGGGAGGTCTTAGAGGTCGAAGGTTCAAACCTTGGCAACGACGAATAATTACAAACTTGGTGATACTACCAACTAACCACTAACCTCCCGTTAAAAAAACGTATTTCATTCTCTATATCATACGTTAATCTACTCCACGGACTACCTTTCGCCCATGTAATTGACATTTTCGGTGTAAACTGATAAGAACTCTGCATGGTTTATATTCGATGGAATTTGCTACACTTTTTCTTTCTATGTATGTACCATTGTTGATAAAATTTTCATAGCTTATTACTTAAATAAAATTGGATGGCGAACTAACTTAAAACAATTTAAAGAATTACGTTACTACTGTATATATATACATTGATTATACACAGTATATTGTTGGGGGATATGAAAATTATATTACAATATTATTTTTCTACCATAAGCTAGTTTTGTTTTAAAATATTTAATACTCTTTCAGGCATAACTAATTTTATTACGTTCAAAATGTTATTAACAATCAAATATCTTTAGTTTGAGTATAAGGGTGGTCATCAACAATTTACTATTATCTTCTTATCTTATAATTCAGTTGCATCTTGATCAAAGACCTTGAAATCTTTCACTAAATTAGTATTTGACATTAGTGCATTCGATATGTGTATTTCGTATTTGACATTAGTTGATGTAAAGTATTAAAGTATGAATATTTATATCTATCAGTTATGTCACCCGTCTTTTTATCATTGTAAAAAATATATTTTAAAATTTAAAATTCTAATACTAAAATTTACAAGTTTGGGTTTATAGTAACTATCACGTAGAAGCCATTTTGGTTGAGCCGCATGACTTGACTTGATCTTTTGACATATCTAAGTATTGAACTAGTCTGGAAATGCAAACTTATACGTCAAATAACCTTTGAAGCAACACGTGGAACATTTACCACGTGTACCCAGCGACGAACGATAAGAGGGACAAACGCAAGCATAGAATATGTATAGTTAAAATCAAAAAAAAATTATTTTGCCCTTTTCATTACATTATCGTAGAGATGACAAGATCTGGGCGTCATACGGGACTGTTACGAATATTCTTAAATGCTGTACAAAACGGCTAGTCAAGTTAATTAGTTTGACTTGTCACTAGTATTGTCCATTTGCTGATTGTACAAATAATTAGTAATATAGATACGCTCATAAAAAGTAGAATTAACTATTAAGATGATAATTTGATATTTTTTAACAAACCAAGTTGTTATAAACATCAAATAAGTTTTGAACGACAATACGTATGATTTTCCTATCACTTGAACTCCTGAAATTTTGATGGATTGTTATGATACGTTTAATTGTACTATTATGAGAAAGAAAATGTTGGGTTCTATAATTTTCACTAATTGGTGGGTTCTTTGGCAAAGAAGGAACGATGGGCTTTTCTCAACTAATCGTGCGCCGAATTCTACTATGTTTGAGGAAATTCAACATTTTTTCTTTATTTGGTTTAACAGTCGATGTAATAAGTTCACTAAGAACTGGATCAAGTGGCTAAATACTCCTCTTATGTAATGTTTTGTTTTTTCTCATCCATTGTCTGGTGTTTTGCTAGTCTTGGGTTTTTTGTTTATAAAATTTATCGCCGTTCAAATAAAAAAGGGGTAGACAAGCCGATCTACATATGGGCTTATTAATACATAATTTGTCAAAAGCTTGAATCAAGTCAAGCTTATAATAAACGGAAGCTTTTTTAATAAAAAAAAAACTTGAGTTTCATATAGAGTTTTACTAGCCTTGTAAGAGTGTAAGACAAATTGGGTCTATCATTTATTTAATTTGAAAAATATATATTCATAATAAACATATGTATATGTATAATTATGATACAAATAACTAAACAACGTATATTATGATATTTATTATAGTTACAAGTGTGTATTACAATAACTTCAACTATACGTGTATATAAGTAAAAAAATCATATTAAATGAAAATTTTTACTAGTCAAGCTCTAGCTTTGAACATAAACTCGAAACTCGATGAGTTCGAGCATGAAAATTTTCTCACAAGCACACATTAGTCGCGTTTGTTTACACCCTAAGCCATTTTAATTATTTAAATTTCAGATCATTTCAGAATAAATTCTTCATGTCTTATTAGCATATAGTAACCTAAGGAATCAAATATTGCCGGATTGTAATCTAACTCTTGTTCCACATGGACCCTAATGCTAACATGATCCAAAACAAAGAAGGTAGGCATGAGGGACAAATTTAGTAAATCCGACTTAAAGAAACCAACAAAAATAACTTTATACCTAATCTTGTAATAATGTACAACACGAGAAAATGACTAATAGAATTAAGGAGTTGTTATATGTAGTTAAAAACAATAATATCTTTGTTTTGATACTATTCAATAAACTTACAAGAAAATATAGGTTTATAAAAAGCTCAACATGCATTAGCATACACACTACTCGTTTGCGTTCTTGCTCTTTTTGTACAATGGAGTACGAGAAGGGACTCGAGCATGACTTTACACAAGATGGGACTACCGATCTTAAAGGCAGACGTGCCTTGAGATCAGCCACTGGGGGATGGAGAGCGTGTTATTACATGCTAGGTGAGTTTCGTAACATCTCTATAATACGTTTCATACGTTGGTTATGTTGATTTAGCAACATAGCTATCTAATGTATTTAAGTACTAAATATACTATATAATTTATATATAAAGAAAACATTATGATTTCATTTTTTAAGAAATATACAATATATGGTAGTACGTGTTAGCGGTTAGTTAATGGTTTTAGTATATTTATATTGTTGATTTTGCATAAAGTAAATATTTGGGTTGTTGGAAATTGATTTTGCAGGGTATGAAGTTTGTGAAAGAATGACATATTATGGAATATCAACAAATCTAGTGTTGTACTTAACAAGAGAATTGCATGAAGGCACTGTGAAATCATCAAACAATGTGACAAACTGGGTGGGGACGGTGTGGATGGCTCCTGTCGTAGGCGCTTATATTGCTGACACATATCTCGGACGATACTGGACGTTCATTATATCTTCGTTCATTTACCTAGTGGTATTTACATTTTTTTCTTTATATCTAAACAATATAAGTATTTTAGATACTAGTAAAATTATATGTGTTATTTCCTAGTAAAATTGTCATATTTTAGTCTACTTCTATGAAGAGGTGCATATTTAAACCGGTGCGCAAACCGGAACCGACAACTCAAACTGAAACCAAACGTGTTTGGAACGTGTGTTATTTGAAAGGTAGAAACCATAGCTTTAGAACCGGTTCATTAACCCTATCTATTGAAACTGGCTAAATCGAACCGGGCAAAAGCCGACCAAACCTACTACAAACAAATAAAAACCGACCAAAGAACTGATAAAAAAACCGGTGAGTGAAACTCACACTGGTTTTGAATTTTTGTACGCTAAACCGAACCGGTTTCAACTCAAACCAGTTTAGGGTTTGGAACCAATTTGTGCCCCTACCTCTACGGCTCTAGATGTTCTATTAGAGATGGGCAAACTGGGTATTGGCCATACCCGACACCGGCTTCAAACCAGGTTGGGCCCAATCGGATGTTTTTGTGCCTGGGTATTGGTTAACCCGGGTACGAACCGACGTCGGGTTCACTTACTTGAAAACCCTACCTGCCATACCCGGGTAGGGTAGGGTCGGGTCTGGAACCGGGTCCAATACTGAGTTTAGTTTTTTTTTCTTCTTTCTTTTCTTGTGTATATCCAATATCGGGTCCATTACCAGGTTCAACTCGGGTTTAAACCGGTTCGGGTTCACTAAAAAAACTAAAACCAGTTCCAACGCGGGTACGCCTCTTATCGGTACTACCTGTACCCCGGGTCCGGGTCGGGTCCAAACCCGGTTTCCATGCCCACCTCTATGTTCTATTATTAGTTGGCAAGTGATAAGGCCCAAAATGTTGTTACTTGTGTTCTGGTTGTTGCTTTGTGTTATCATATGTTGTATGATTTCTATCATTAAGTGGGATTTAGTTGTGATATGAACTAATATTAGCAATTTAGTATTGTCACTATTATGGACTAAATAACAAGAATGGGCCTGCACAATCGTCTTATGTCATTTATTTCTACTTTTAACACTTATAATCTCCAATCTTTATGTTATAGTCTTTAAGCCCAAATCCTCTTTGTTTTTGAACAATGATCTTCTTAGTTAAAACTTTTTCTTTATTTAACAGGGTATGTGCTTCTTGACTCTTGTTGTTTCACTACCATCTCTAAAGCCACCATCATGTGGTAAAGATGTGAGTTACCTAGATTGTGACAAAAGGGCCTCTTCATTTCAAATCACTATCTTTTATTGTGCACTCTACATTATCGCGATAGGGACGGGCGGAACCAAGCCCAATATCTCAACAATGGGTGCAGACCAGTTTGACGATTTTGAGTCCAAGGAACGGGCCCATAAGCTCACTTTCTTTAACTGGTGGATGTTTAGCATTTTCTTTGGCACCCTTTTCGCAAACACGTTCCTAGTATACATTCAAGATGTTGTGGACTGGGGTATAGGGTACGGCGTCCCTACACTCGCTCTACTTGTAGCCATTATAGCATTTGTGTTCGGAACACCAGTTTATAGACATAAACCAAGAGGGGAGAGCCCATTTACTCGAATGGCCAAGGTACTGGTCGCGAGCGCTAGAAAGTGGAAAGTAAATGTACCCGCTGACCCTAAGGAGCTTTATGAGTTAACTTTGGATAATTACGTCAGTCCTGGGAAGTATAGAATTGATCATTCGTCTACATTAAAGTAAGCCCAATTGACAAATTTGTATTTGTGCATTTGTTATCTAAATAACTGTGAATAACCTCTTTTAAACCGTGTAACACATAGGTTTCTTGACAAAGCCGCGGTGAAGATTGAAGAACCGGCTTCTGAATGGAACCTATGTCCGGTGACACAAGTCGAGCAGACAAAGCAAATGGTCAAAATGATCCCGATCTTGTGTGCAACATTCATTCCTAGCACATTGATGGCTCAAAGTCACACATTTTTCATCAAGCAAGGTACTACATTGGTTCGATCAATAGGGCCAAATTTCGAAATCCCACCAGCTTGTCTAGCGGTTTTTGTTACGATCTCCATGCTTATTAGCCTTGCAGTCTACGACCGCTTGTTTGTTCCCTTCGTTCGAAAGTACACAAAGAACCCAAGAGGCATAACTTTGTTGCAACGAATGACTATTGGAATAATCATCCATATCATTACCATGATCGTCGCTACTCTAGTAGAAAGGCGACGACTAGACGTTATTAAAGATCATGGTACATACAAATTGGGGCAAATTGTGCCTCTAAGGATATACATTCTCCTTCCTCAATTCATATTGTTGGGTGTTGCTGATTGCTTCATAGAAGTAGCAAAACTCGAGTTTTTCTATGATCAAGCACCCGAAGGAATGAAAAGTATCGGGACGGCTTATTTTACCACTAGTATTGGTGCAGGGTTTTTCATCAGCAGTTTTCTCTTGTCAACTGTTGCTAATGTTACAAAGAAGAATGGACACAAAGGTTGGATCCTAAACAACCTTAACGTATCTCGTCTAGATTATTATTACGCGTTTTACGCGGTTTTGAGCTTCGTAAACTTCCTTTTCTTCCTTGTCGTCGCGAAATACTTTAAGTACAATGCCGAAGTTCATGAAACTGAACAAGATTCGAAAGAAGATATTGGAATACCCACAGAACAAAGTTACGTTGTCACGTAAAATGTCTTTCTAGTTGGGGTCGATATGTATAAGATTGTGAGCTTTAGGAGCTGTTATTGTGTATATATATGCTCTTTCACTTTATTTTTTGCCTATTATGTAATCATAAATTAAATGTTGATTTCAAGTTTTAATCATGGATTATTTTATATTTGGTTAATAATTAAATATTATTATTAAATTATAAATCAAAATTTTAGGATGTTTGTTTTGAATTTCACACGTTAATCTAAGTGAAAGCAAAAATAAACATCATATGTGATGTTCTTGATTAACGCTCATTTTATTTACGTATATTCTCATATGAAAAACATATTGAAATAGGTTAGCTTACTTTTATGAACTTATAAGTTAAGTTATATAAATCACTGATTTGATTATTCCAATTGCATTTAAGGTGTTGTGACATTTCAACATATTAATCGACGCATTTGACGTGTCCGATTGCATTTAAGGTTTATAACAATTCGTTCTAAATTCAAACATACAAGCAATAAGTAAGCATGAATTATACTTTAAAACATTTAATAACAAGCATTTACGAACGCGTAGATTTCACTTTATCCCTATACTTTGTAGACAAAAATATTTCCCTTTTTAACTCTATGAGAACTTATATAATCAGTTTTAGGATTGTTTGGCACTCTTTTAATGGTTTAGATGTTTGCATGGTTCAACACTTAATGGTTCAGACTGTTTGTTTCATGAGCAAATGTCTAAATGGTTAAGACATTTGTTTCTGAATCGTTAAGAATTATAATAATGTTGAATGGTTAAAATGTATAATGTTAAATGACTAAGACCTCTTATCTGAATTGGTCAAACATTTGTCTTTTAATTGTTAAGTGATATACTACCTCTTAATAGTTTAACACTTAATGATTCAAACATCTTATTGATTTAACACTTAATCATTCAGATATTGCCAAACAGTTTTTGAAGAAATGATTCCTTACAATAGAAACCTGGCTAGTGTGATCGTTCATCCTGTGCTAAAGAACATATTACGAGAATACTTGTGTAGCCAGAGGGCTCCCCTTGAAATCAGGCATGTGTGATCGTTCATCCTGCATCCCCTTAGGAGGCCTCATATAGTTGCATCATCTCCTAACGAACTTTCTTTGAGTTACTAGTACCATTTGTATAAGTTACCATGTTTAAGCTTGAATTCATTTACACCCATACTCCAATTTATTATTATTGTCGTTATTGTTGTTGTTGCTTGTTAAATGTACACTTATAACTAAATTGACTCATTTCTAAATAAGTTCGTCATGTCTTATTAGTAACAGTGGAATCAAATGTGGCCGAATATCACGTCTATGTCATGGTAACATAATCCGAAACAAAGAGGCAGGCGTGGGACAATTAGTAAATTCCTTGTCAAAGAAACTAGCAAAATGACATAATACTTGCTCTTGTATTAATGTATGACAAAGGAAAGTGACACAAGGTTTGTTAAAAACAAGGATTTCTTTGTTTCGATATAATTTTGCAAAGCTACAAGAATATAGGACGTTTATAAAAGGTTGAGCACACATACATTAGCATGCACACCTTTTGTTTTTCCTATTGCTCCCTTTGTAACATGGAATACGAGAAGGGACTTGATAAAGAATTTACGCAAGATGGGACTACTGATCTTAAGGGTAGACGTGCCCTAAGATCAACCACCGGAAGATGGAGAGCGTGTTATTACATGTTAGGTAAGTGTTGTTCTATGCCGGTGTATGTGTATCTGTATGTGTATGTGGACATGTATGTGTGTGTATGTATATGTACCATCTTTATAGTGTAGGCATATATGTATGTAGTGTTATCTTGAGAACTCTAAAAATTAATAAGAACTCATAAGAAACCAACGAAAATTATTATTAATTATGAAAAGTATATAAATATAAGATAATAAATGATTTATCTTCTACTTAACTAATTTTCCGATCTAAATAAAGCTGAATAAATTTTGTACATGTGTACATAGATAAGATTTACATGTGTAAAACTGTAAATGGTAAACTTACAAATTTGTATTAATTTCGTTTTTTAAAAATAATGCTAATATTATAGATGGATAAAATATTTTGATTGGTTTTTCCTGAGCTCTCATAGTTTACGTAATATTTATGAGTTTGATCCATGTACGTATGTATATATGTCAGTGATACATGATTAAACTGTTATGTATTTTTCTAACGAGTTTAGATTACGCTTTTATGAAAATGGTATTAATAAAGAAAACATATTTTATCAATTGGACCCACCTGTTATATCAAATATATAATAAAAACTCATTGTGATGTTCACTTGTAAATAAAAAAAACAAATGTTCATGAAAAACAGAAAAAGTAGTATTTAAGTCTTACGGAGATAGCCTTGTGTATAAGACGATTCTAAATACAAATATGTCCAATCCTCAAAAACAAACATGTGTTGCCAATAAATAAAATCAAACAGCTATCGAATCACTTGTTTACGAAAATCACAAATTTCTTGTTATTGTATGTAGTAACAAAATAAAACTTAATATTAAAGGGTTGGATGGGCGAAATTGGCCTTATTAACTAGGCCAAACATAATATAATTAAGGGTTATATTTTGTTTATATTGTTGCTTTTGCATCAAATGGTTAGAATATGAATATGAATACAATATATTTGGTTATATTTTGCTTATATTGTTAATTTTGGATCAAATGGTTGCAACATGATTACAATATATTTGGGATGGTGGAACTTAATTTGTAGGGTATGAAGTTTGTGAAAGAATGGCATACTTTGGAATATCAACAAATCTAGTTTTATATTTAACAAGAGAATTGCATGAAGGAACCGTGAAATCAGCAAACAATGTCACAAATTGGGTTGGAACTGTGTGGATGACGCCTGTTTTAGGTGCTTATATTGCTGATACATATCTCGGACGATACTGGACTTTCATGATTGCTTCAGTCATCTATCTTCTGGTATATATATGATAATTCATATATATAAACATTATCAGTGTTTAAACCGAAGCCTAATATTCAATTACTATATAACTATGTTAGGACCTAGCCCAATTGGAATTATGAATCATATTTGCTATTCGTATCATTAAAACACCTAGCCTAACCCGAACACTTAGAAAGTGATCATGTAACGAGTCTTTTGTTATCTTGTAGACTAGTAGGTGTTGCACGATAAGAAACACATAGTGAAAACATATTTATAAGTGTTACTTGTTACCAAAACGGGTCATAAAACTAGCCTGTGGGATAAGTCCTAATATACTAAGAAATATTAGTATGTTCAGTTTCGTTGTAGGCGTGATATAGGTTTCTGGTAAGCAGGTCGGGTAATTTTGTTTTGATTTTCTCCGTCCCTCATTTTGTCACTACTTTATGTTTTGTCTCTCATTCCTGGGCCTCTTCACGGGCTCTACTAGACTTGCATATTTTGTGACAAAGCCCAAATTCTTGTTACTACTTTTGGGCTTTTGGCATCAGGCCTATTTTGAAACATGGGTCATATAATGGGCCTTGTTAAATATTTGTTAATAATTACGCCAACCAATTCTTACGTGGAAGTTGGAACTTGGAACTACTTGGGTTATGGGCCTAACATTAAGTATATTGTTATTATTATTGACTCAAGTAAAGATATGGGCCTAAACTTGGTCTTCATTAATTTAATCTTGAAAAATATACCTTTCTATACCAGTATACCTATTAATAGAGATGGGCAAACCGATATTTGGTCATACCTAAAATCAGGTTCAAAACGGGTTGGGTCTAATCGGGTTTTTTTACCCGGGTACGAACCCGGGTCGGATTCACTTATTTAAAAACCCCACCCGCCATACCTAGGTATAGTAGGGTCGGGTCCGGGTCCAATATTGGGTTTAGTTTTTTTCTTCTTTTTTTTTCTTGTGTGTATGTCCAATACCGGGTTCAATATCGGGTCTAATACGGGTTCAACTCGGGTTTAAACCGGGTCGGGTTCGCTAAAAGACTCAAAAACTAAAACTCGTTCCAACCCTACGCGTTTAAACGGGTCCAACCTGAGTATGCCTCCCTTCGGGTACTACCCGTACTTGGGTTCGAGTCGTGTCCGAACCTGGTTTTTATGCCCACCTCTACCTATAACATCTTTAAGCCAAAATCTTTTCTTTTCTTAATATTAAACTTGGGCCTAAAGCCTACTCAGAAGTCAGAATAATGGGCTTACTAATGGTGACACTGTTTACGTTATTTATCAGGGTATGGGCTTACTGACATTAGTGGTTTCACTACCATCTCTAAAGCCACCAACATGTGGTAAACATGTGAGTTACCTAGACTGTGACAAAAGGGCCTCCCCATTCCAAATCGGTATGTTCTATTGTGCACTCTACATTATCGCATTAGGGACGGGCGGAACCAAGCCCAATATCTCGACAATGGTGCGGACCAGTTCGACGATTTTGAGCCCAAAGAAAGGGCCCATAAGCTCACTTTCTTCAATGGTGGATGTTCAGCATTTTCTTTGGCACCCTTTTCTCAAACACGTTCCTAGTGTACATTCAAGATGTTGTGGATTGGGGTTTAGGGTATGGTATCCCTACATTCACTCTATTTATAGCCATTATAGCATTTGTAGTTGGAACACCGGTTTATAGACACAAACCAAGAACCGAAAGCCCGTATACTCGAATGGCCCAGGTGCTAGTCGCGACTACAAGAAAGTGGAATGTAAGTGTACCCGCTGACCCTAAAGAGCTTTATGAGTTGACTTTGGATGAATACACTAGTCCTGGGAAGTATAGAATTGACCATTCGTCTTCATTAAAGTAAGTTCATTTCGTACTTGTATACTTGTTATCTAAGCGAATGTCATTGCATGACCTTGTTAAGTATTGTAACATGTAGGTTTCTTGATAAAGCCGCGGTGAAGGCTGGAGGACCGACTTCTAAATGGGACCTATGTCCGGTGACACAAGTCGAGCAAACAAAGCAAATGGTCAAAATGATCCCCATCTTATGTGCCACATTCATTCCTAGCACATTAATGGCCCAAACCCACACACTTTTCGTCAAACAAGGCGCCACATTGGTTCGCTCCATAGGACCAAAATTTGAGATCCCGCCAGCTTCTTTATCTGTTTTCGTTACGATCTCCATACTTATCAGCCTAGCAGTTTACGACCGCTTATTTGTCCCATTGATTCGAAAGTACACAAAGAACCCGAGAGGTATCACTTTGTTGCAACGGATGGGCATTGGTATAATCATCCATATCATTACCATGATTGTCGCTAGTCTCGTAGAGAGGCGACGACTAAACGTTATAAAAGATCATGGTCTATATAAACAAGGGCAAATTGTGCCTTTAAAGATATACATTCTCCTTCCCCAATTCGCGTGTTTGGTGTTGCCGATTGTTTTTTAGAAGTGGCAAAACTCGAGTTCTTCTACGATCAAGCACCCGAAGGAATGAAAAGTCTTGGTACGGCTTATTTCACGACTAGTCTTGGCATGGGGTTTTTTCTTAGCAGTTTATTTTATCAACTGTGGCTGATGTTACAAAGAAAAATGGGCACAAAGGTTGGATCCTAAACAACCTTAACGTATCTCGTCTAGATTATTATTACGCGTTTTATGCAGTTTTGAGCTTCGTGAACTTCCTTTTCTTCCTCGTCGTCGCGAAATACTTTAAATACAATGCCGAAGTCCAAGAAATCGAGCAAGATTTGAAGGAAGATATTGGAAAGATAGATGAGTCTCATAAGGATAGTGATCATTAGCTTAAAGATAGATCGAGTGTCTTAAGGATATTTATTATTATTATGTATTATGTATATGTGTTTGTATTTTTGTTTTTCATTGTTGTTAATCATAAATATTGCTTCTAAGTTTTATTTGTAACATTTTATAGTTAACTTATAATTATATAACATATCAACATTTTAGAACATATATTATATAAAACCATCATTGAATGTAATTTAAGTTGTTTCAAATAGTAACGTGTAAAATTAAGTAACATCCAACTGCTTTAAAATATTATAATTTAAAATATTACAATTGAGCAGGGTGTGGTTTGATGCGGTTAAGGTTAAATTCAAAACCTAAAACCGAAAACGAAACTTCGGTTAACAACACTGGTTAACCGTCGGTTATGGTTAATTCGGTTAATCCATCAATATATTTAGCATGAGCTTTTAAATCAAAATTCTAACTAATAAATTTTAGGTTCACATTTGGACCAAATTTAATAGGAGTGTACACAATACGTTTGATTTTAAGCTCTTATAAAAACTAAAACCGAAGTAAGAGTGTGCATATCATTTTGTGTTTATATTTAATAAACACATGTTTTTTAGTCTATATGTTAATGTCAAAAGAGTTATATTTTTAGTCTATATGTTAATGTCAAAAAGTTAATATGTTTCGATGCGGTCTGGTTATACAGTGAATTCATACATCAAAACCAAAGCTGAACTGTTATGTGGGGTGAATCACTAATACCTTAACCAAACTATTGGTTAATTCATCGGTTTTGTTAATTATTCGGTTCGGTTAAGTCAATTTATTCGATTATGATCTGTTTAAATCGGCTATATGTTGACTCGTCTTATTCTCTATTTTTCTAGAGGACTAATAATCTTCCAGAATGGATGGTTAATTTACATTTGTTAGATTAACTTAATACGTTTTCCTTTGTTGGAACATTTTGACGTGTTTAAAACATTTAAATACATGCATTCTGTGGTCTAGATTCTAGAAGAATTTAAAGGAAATACGAAAGTTGTATGTTGGAGACGAATATTAAAAAATCTATGTTCACTCATAATTTAAAAAATATATTGTGAATTGTAACTATGATATTTTATGACAGACTTTATACAAGTTACTAATATTGTAACCCCCCTGCCCTAACGTGAAACAGACAGAACATTTCATGTTCAAAAGAATACTTACATTAGGAAGATCTAAATAAACATCAAATTTAAAAGTTTAAAACATCCATCAAAATAAATACTAAAAAAATCAAAATCATATAAAATAAAATAAATAAGTCTCCAAGCATATGTCCCAACTCATACTAGATTTCATTACACAACCCCGATTTACCCTGGTTACCTGTCGCGAAAATAAAAAAGCAGTTGAGCTACAAGCTTAGTGCGCAAATGCAGATCACAATAGATAAAATAATATATAGAATAATAATGTTAGCAAGTTAGAAAAGAAACCAAAATTTTAAGTTTAAAACATCTTCATCGAATCTCACCACATACGCTAGAATAAATCAAATAATAAAGGCAGAAGCAACGAAGGGTTAAGGAAATTGAATACAAGTAACCTACAAAACAAATATTCAAAAATGTACATTCACAGTGCCAACATATCATATCAGATATCACATATTATAATCCCAACGTTCACTAGTCGCGACTCCAATGCACCGCTAAATCAGAAGGTGTGTATAGCACTACACAACTCGACTGCGAACTAATCATATCAATAAAAACCAAGGATGCATCCACACCCCTCCGAAAATAATCCAAAAGCTCTCGTGCGAGTGTAATCACATTACAAAGTGGAGACGTTGTGACTTATCACACCGTCATGACAAGCCTATGATACTTTTATAGGTAGTTGACTAGTATCCCTATCTCCTATCTATAAATATAGGTATCTATGGTTGCGATCATACCAGCACTAAAGCATTAGATTCCATCAGAACTTCATAGTTAAGCATGCTCAGATGACAACAATTTAAGGATGGGTGACCTTCATGGTAATTTTCATCTGGGCAAAATAAAAAATACGTAAGTTACTCATAGGTGGACAATATTATTGGTGTGAGAAGCCGAGTATTACAAATATTACATGTTTTGCCACTTTAAATATCATCGATACTAAAATGGTAAATATACATATTACTATTTATCTCTAAATGTGTATATTAATAATGACATGCTTTGACATCTATAGCACTAATATGAGGTCTTGAGTCTAGTTATGTTGATATCTTCAACTCTTCAAGCCCAGAAGTCAATATGATTTAAAAGGATAAGGCAAACATCAAAGACATTTTAGGAAATTCCAACTACAAGAATGCAATGAACTGAAAATGACAAAAAGATTAGGCTTGTGATGTATATATACAAAACAGGCCGAAAGCGATGGAAGGTGTACATTGCACATAGGTTTGTTTATACCAAATTGTTTCGGTATAGTTTGGTAAAGTTCCACGTAGACGGATATTTATAAGAAGATGGGCTCGCGGGCCCATATAAACGTGCATTTTTCTAGCGTTTTTGCACGATGGGGTTGACCGGAGATGAGAGGCGAGTTGCAGAAGACTTTACACAAGACGGGACTAGAAGTCTCAAGGGTAAACCCGTCTTAAGGTCAAATACAGGAAAATGGAGAGCTTGTTACTTCATGCTCGGTGAGTTTAATGATAACTTTATACGTACTATAACTCACTTAGTTGAATATGTTGATATATGATTAAAGAGTTATAAAAATAATAATTTGTAGGGTATGAAGTGTGTGAGAGAATGGCATATTATGGAATATCAACGAATTTGGTGGTGTACCTAACTAGAGAATTGCATGAAGGCACCGTAAAATCATCAAACAATGTCACGAATTGGGTTGGGACCGTGTGGATGACACCGATTTTAGGTGCATATATTGCTGATACGTATTTGGGACGATACTGGACTTTCATGATTGCTTCTGTTATTTATCTTATGGTAAATATATTATTCTACCTAGGGTTGGGTTTAAGGGTTGAATCGTTGAGCTCGTTACTCGTATATTTATTCAGTTTGTGTAAAATAAAACAACCCTAACTCAGATGCACTTAGAATTTGATAACTCGAACATTAACCGATTAACCCTTGTATCTAAATGAGTCAACTGGTTGGCCGGTTGTAGACACAATCATAATTTAGTTAGTTGTAAACGTGTTTAACTGGTTGGAGGGTTGTGAAAAATAATTTAACATGTCGCAAACAAGTTTCTGGATCGACTTTTTAGTTAAATATTTTAAAAAGGTAAACTCAAACCTCTGTCATTTATCAAATGAGTTACATAAAAGATGTTAAAACTTGATTTTTTTTTGTAGTGTTTTAATTCTACGTGCGTCAATTTCGTTTTCTCATCCATTTTGGGCTTAAGGCCCTAGTTTTTTCTCTTTTTATTTGTATTAATGGGCTTATGCCCAGTAAAAATGATAATGAAGTAGTTAAAAAACTCAATCTTCTTCCATTTTACTCACCAGGGTATGTGCTTGTTGACCCTTGTGGTTTCACTACCATCCCTAAAGCCACCATCATGTGGAGAACATGTAACATATTTAGATTGTGATAAACGAGCCACGTCGTTTCAAGTTGGTATATTCTATTGTGCACTTTACATTGTTGCAATCGGGACAGGTGGAACAAAGCCCAATATCTCGACAATGGGTGCAGACCAATTCGACGATTTTGAGACCAACGAGAGAGCCCAAAAGCTCACTTTCTTCAATTGGTGGATGTTTAGCATCTTTTTTGGCACCCTTTTCTCAAATTCATTCCTAGTGTACATTCAAGATAATGTGGTTGGAGTTTAGGGTATATTATCTCTACATCGGCTCTATTTGTGGCCTTAATAGTGTTTATAATCGGGACACCAGTTTATAGGCACAAGCCAACTAGCGGAAGCCCGTTTACTAATATGGCTAAAGTGATAGTTGCTGCTACAAGAAAGAGGAGTATAGTTATACCGGCTAACCCTGAAGAGCTTTATGAGTTGACTTTAGATAAATATTGTAGTTCTGGAAAGCATAGAATTGAACATTCCTCTTCATTAAGGTATTTTGCAATTTTACATTTTGTAAATATACTTATGATGAGTCGATCTGAGTTTTGTTTATTTAAAATGAATCAGATAAAAAAACAAGGTGGGGAAAAGGATAGAACATTAACTTTTAATACAGACATCATCCTCTAGTAATTTTTTTCAAATTTAGAAAATATTTTAATAATATTGTTATTATTATTACACATTATATGTTTATAAAAAACATAAACAAAAGAAGGGCGTAACAAAAAGACCCCATTATAACCCATGTATGTTTTAAATAAAACACCCAAACTTCCCATCTTACCCATATAAATATATAATCTAAAGAAAACTAAACATGCGTTTCTTTTTTAAAACACTTCAAAATGTCCTAGTTTAGTAACGTATCATTCATTATATTCTACGATACATTTTCTTTATGACTTCTAATTTTCAATATGTTAAACAACGTTTTTCTTTTTGCATATAGGTTCCTCGACAAAGCCGCGGTTAAAAATGGAGAACCGACTTCTACATGGAATCTATGTCCGGTGACTCAAGTCGAGCAAACAAAGCAAATGCTCAAAATGGTTCCAATATTATTCACAACATTCATTCCTAGTACATTAGTGGCTCAAACACACACCCTTTTCATCAAACAAGGCACCACATTGGTTCGATCCATGGGACCGCATTTTGAGATCCCTCCGGCTTGTCTAGCCGCATTCATTACGATCTCCATGCTTATCTCCATTGTTTTATACGACCGTTACTTTGTACCACTATTCAGAAAATACACCAAAAATCCTCGAGGCATCACCATATTACAACGAATGGCGATTGGCATAGCCCTCCATGTCATCACCATGATCATTGCTAGTTTGGTAGAAATGCGACGACTAAATGTAGCTAAAGATCATGGTATATTCGAGAAAGGGAAAATCGTTCCTTTGAGTATATTCATCCTCCTTCCTCAATTTGTTTTAGTGGGCATCGCTGATAACTTTTTAGAAGTCGGAAAACTCGAATTTTTCTATGATCAGGCACCCGAAGGAATGAAAAGTCTTGGTACCGCTTACTTCACAACTAGTCTTGGTATCGGGTACTTTCTTAGTAGTTTCATCTTATCTAACGTGGCTAAGGTTACACAACAGAATGGACATAAAGGTTGGATCCTAGACAACCTCAACGAATCTCGTCTTGATTATTACTATATGTTTTTCACGGGTTTGTGCATTTTGAACTTCGTGTTCTTTCTTATGGCCGCGAAAAACTTCGACTATACATCAGAAATGGATGAAACGAGAATTCACTCGACGAAACAAGCCGCTAGATCGTTGGATGATCCTAAACTCTAGAATGGATTACCAAACAACATGTATGAAAAAGAATGGTTCAAATTTCATACCCCTCGATATCTAATTGCAGATGTATTATTATTCTTTTGGTGATTGAGTCTCATCATGATATATCTTAAATAGAATAGCTTATCTATTTCAATCGATGTATTATATTTCTTTTGGGTCGGCTGACATGACCCATTGAATGGTGTAAAAGTCGATAGAAGTTGCTACGTCAGGCGACTAGGGGGTTGCGAGTACTCGTTCTAGGCGAGGAGTACTCGGATATGATAAATTATAAACAAATTTATTTTTAAGAAATTATACATATAACAAAATCGTAAGTTTATTAATATTTTATAACAACGTATGTGAATATCAATATAAATTCGAATGATACATGTTCAAATACTAAATAATTTCAAAAAAATATAATTATTCTATAATATTATAGACATGTATCTACATGAAAAACAATGAAAATTCAACAAAAATCGATAAAAACTAGCGAAAGTTGACAAAAAACAATGAAAATCCGAGTTGGTCCGAGTAGGATTGAGTTGGGCCAACTAGCTCCTAGTAGGTCCGAGTTAGGCCGCTAGCTCCGAGTACTCCACGTGTTTAACCGATGTTGACCGATTCCGAGTTATAAGATCGAGTTTAAGAAAGTCGCTTCGGTAAATGGTTGAGTTCCGAGTTCTCAGTCAAGTTGGCCGAGTTTTACAACACCGACGTAAAATATACATATTTTAGCGGCTGGCATGACTCGTATTCTACCATTCCAATCACTTATTCTAATCCCGATCTAAATATATAGACCTAATTTTTGTTAACTGAAAAACGAGAGAGTTAAAAGACAAAAATTACAAAATCACTTTTTAATTAAATTGAGGTGATTAACTGTTTAAACCGTTACCAAGTAACATAACTATACTCGCATTCATAAACAAAATTTAAACGGATAGACCCAAAACACAACTCGAACGAGACATGACACAAATAAAAATATATGGATTAAGTTATGGTTAAAGACTTCAACCCGTAAACCCGTCAACCCGTCAACCCGTAAACCCGTCAACCCGTAAACCCGTCAACCCGTCAACCCGTCATAACTAACAGGACGTCATAACTAACACCCGACCTTCATCGCAGTAATATAATATGGGCTATTTGTAAAACCCAATTGGATACTTTATCTAGTTGTTGAAATTCCGGGCCGGCCATTAATGGGCCATATTCGGCCCAATAAAAAGTTGTTACTCACAGTCTCACTCTCACGCTCAATAAATACCCATCTTTCAAACCCTAATCAATCATCTCAAATCTCCACCAACACCCACCGGAGCCACGGCGGCGTAACGGCGGCGTAACGGCGGCTATGAAATCACCTCCCAGACATACTCACTTTTTATTACTTAACTACTGTATCGCCAATTATCGTTTAAATCCATAAAAAACGGTTCAGTTTGACATAAATCACCCTTTTCTTCACGTCCTTGATATCTTTTGTGTTGTTAGTCCATCTTGGCAAAACAGCAGAGGCTTTCGCCTATGAACTGTTTTGAATGCTAATGGACTTACAGAAATCTTCAGTCTTTTACTGTTCTGGACTCTTGAGTATTGTGGGAGTACCAAGTCATTCGGACTGAAACATTGATGTTATTGTTGATTTGAAACTTGAAAGCTCAATTTGGTGTTTTTATGGTGGTTTTTCGTGTTGGGGTTTGTTGTTATTAGTCCATCTTGGCAAAGTGGTAGAGCCATAGGGCTATGAACAGCTTTGAATGCTAATGGACTTACAGAAATCATCAGTCTTTAACTGTTCTGGAGTTTCAGTTTTCATGAAATTATCAGTTCATTCGGGCTGAGACAGTGATAGAGTTTTGTGTGTTAACTGTTGATTCATTTCATTTTATCTTTCAAGATTGTTTACTTGAGTTTCTTGTAACCCCTTTTTGGGTGTCAAATGTGCATTGAATTGGTGTGAAAAAGTTGAGGAGTGTAACATGGGTTTTGTATTGGTCGAAGTGTCGAACAATAGCTAAGAACCTTAAATTTTGCTGCTGCAAATGAATACACCCGTAAATAACTATAATAAAAGAAAAAAAAAGATTACAACTTGGTGATTCTTTAACTTGGTTTGTGTGTATACAAAAGAAAATAAAGTATCACTTAACTGCATTTTGTACATTTTAATTAACGCTTAAAAGTTAAAATTCTAATTTTACAATTAAAAAATAAAATAACTATGACATTTAGTTATGGTATACTTAATTAGTGACAAAGGAAGGTCATTTTTGTGAGCCTATGACGACCTGGAAAACGACTCTCTAGCTATAACATGTTTGCAGGTTAATTTAATGAATGGCTCCTTCATACTGTTATCGAGATATCAAAAATATACATTCTTGGGCATCAGATGTCTTCTTAAAGGCCAACCATTTGTTCATTATATAAGAACTCTGAGTGTAACTGAATTGATGGCTTTTCAACACATGTTGTGCTAACATGTTGTGCAATGTGTTTATGTTTAGCTTATAATGATTTGAAGGGTGACGATGAAAATGATGTATATGAAATTTTAGATGTTCTGAAAATCAAATGGGACCCTGAGGTTGGTTCACTGTAGAACGGTTGGTTTTGAGACTGTTAGCCACTGCAAAACAAACCTGTCTTCTTTATGGTTCAACTGGTTGGGTTCACTTGTTATCTCTATCAAACTAAAACCAACTTAATCTGGTTGCAACCAAAACACCTCCAATGCACATGTGAACCCAAGTGGTTCCAAACCAACTTGACCACCAAACCAGAAAAAAACAAGTTACTGAACAAAAAGGAATTGCATATCATATTGTTCTCATTAGTGGAACAAATTCAGTTATTTCCCTAAAGTTATAACTGTAATATATACTTACATTGGCAAACATCTTACCTTCATCTAAATGGCTCAGTCGGTTCTGTTTCCTTAAGCGTACTTGCAGCCTCAAAACAGTCCACAGCTTCCTTTATGAATGCCGGGCCCTCATCTTTGTAAAACTGGCCCAGATTATACCATGCCCATGAGTTCATACGGTCTAACCGCAATGCTTCGGTCAAGAAACTTCTGATCACTGGTCCTGACCTGCCACCAAGCCGTCTTAAGACCATAGCCATGGAGACAAGACTTTGCACGTGACCAGGGTCAATATCTAAAGCAGTTTCATATGCTTTTAAGCTTCTCTATCCAGACCTTTTGCTTCATACAACAAACCTGCAACATAAAAAGTTAATACATATTATACATAAAATGATTATGTAAACGCTTATCCCGTCCTATATAAATCCCATTATCATTACCAAACATGACATACAACTATACAAGTGCATTATGTAGTTCCCGAGGTTCTTTATTTAAAATTGGTTTTGTATTGAATGCGCCCCTATAGATTTGTAAACATAATTAGAGAATTTCAAGAACATACCAGTGATGTGCCAACGAGACGGAGAATAGCAATTGATTGCCTCGGATCTTGAAAGACAAGCTTCCACATCACGCCATTGCGATAAACTTATATACACAATAGCCAAATCATGCCATGTTTCTACTTCCAAATCTTTATAATTCTGTCTACCAACCTAAAAGAATATAAACACCAAAGCAAAAAGTCAACACTTTTTACATCAAGAAATGACTTCCTGTGAAATAACTGACAAAAAGATGGCCAATGGCACTAACCAACACCTTATTTTCAGCAATATCAGCATTGTACAGTTTTTTTTATCAAATTTAGCCAAAAATCTTGTGTTCTATGTTAGCTAATTCCATAAGAATGACCCATTTTAACCCGCTGTATAATTAAGTGACGCTGGTCAACCCATTTAGCTAACAGAACCTACCCAAATGTACCCATCTGGTTAAGAATGAGTCATGATAGCCAGGTGTACCAAATATAATCACTTTCCAAAAGTACAATGGTTTTAGTAAAGATTAGTAAAATCGAAGTGAATGTATGTTGATACTTATAGCAATTTGGTCCGTTGCTCGTAAAGATGCACCAAGACTGCGCCTTTTCAGGCTTATATATAAAGACATATGATAAAGAATACCTCAAGATTCTTCTTTTGAGATGGAAAACTTTTATTCTGAACTTGAAGAACAGCAAGAAGTTGAGTATACGTCTCGATTGCTTTCTTTATATGACCTTGTGCAATTTGTAACTTAGCTTTTGTTCTTAACAGTTCTCCCTGATCCCATTTTCCTGTTTGTTCTAAAGCAGCATTGATAATTGTTTCACCATCTAAAAACCGTTTCTGACCCGATAATATTCTAGCCAAAAGCAACCAACTTTGAATGCAGGACCCCGATTCCAGTTTAATCAAATGTTTTGCCTGACCGAGAGCAGAATCCAACTTCCTCTGCTCAGCATATTCTAAACAAAGATCATAAACGACTCTAGAATCGTTCATACGGGTCAACCTATTTGCAGTCTCTAAACACTGAATCGCTTCCGCTTGAAGTTTGACCCTTTCTGAATCAGCCATACCCAATTTAGTTTTGCCCGAAAGCGAAACACCCAATAAAGAATTAGCTACACCCACCATCTCATCACATTTATTTTCCAAAACATCAATGGCTCTTTTAGCAAGAACTACACCTTCTTCTACAAAATCAGGATTTTCTCCACAAATCTTTGATGCCATTAGTAAAGCCGATACACAATTTGGATCATCGTATTTATATATATTTTTTAATAATTTAAGGCAGATAAACCATCACCTTGTCCATAGTAACAAAGAGAAAGAAGGAGACATCTTTCTTTCTTATCAATAACCAAAGGAAGTATCTCTTCTAACTGCTTACTGAGAGGCCCGAGCCCATTACATATCGACAAAGCAAAAGAAAGATGATCAACCACAGACGGGTCCCACTCGATTTTCTTTAATTTACTTTTCTTAGTAAAATCATCAAAAGTAGAATAGCTTCTTCGATGTTATTTCTTGGTACAAATGAAGTATCTATTTGGGATCTTAGATTAGGTGGAGCAGCCTCTTTGCTTCCACTGTAAAGAAGAAAAACTGCAAAATCTTTTTGAATTTTCGCTGTTGTTTCTTCGTTGAGGTTCCAATTACGCAGTAGGGCCCATCTGAACGACAAGATTGCTTCATGGGGTGACTCAGCGAGTTGCCATAACTCAGGGAGCAACTCTACTGAGTTGCTTATGGTTTCCTGTAGTTTACAGTCAGCACCAAAGTTTTCAGGTAAGCCTTCTGGCAAAGATGATTCAATAATGTCGAGTATAATTTTGCATGACTGAGCAGCTTCTGCAAGATTAAATGGATATTTACAAGATGACACAAATGTGAAGATACTTAAAGTTACAATATGGAACAGAGTGAATACCTTTATATCTCCCTAGGATTTGCAAAGATTTTGACTTCAAGTAAATTGCTTCAAGAAGTAAACTAAGAGCGTGTGCTGACAATGGTGGATTGGTGTAACTATTGGAACGTCTTTTACGAGTCTCCCCAGTTTTAGCAAGACTGATTTTAATCTTTGAAGTAACTGCAGATACATCTATCCCTTCAAATACATGAAGAGCAGCTTCTATGTTTCCCTTTTGATACTCATATCTTCCTAGCAATGCTCTTGCTTCCTGTACAACAATCACATCATTAAGATTATAATAATAATAATTATTATAGCAAATAATAACAATAATGTAATGAAAGTAGATGGTCAGCTACTCAACTGGCACACTGCCTAAAACAGTTGTTCATGTACTAAATTGGTAATTAAGGAAAGTGGTTAGATATGCATTTATATTGAATTTTCATTATCAGCATAATCAGAATCATAATGTAGCATAGTTTTAATCTATATATTTGTATGTATACATGCATGTCAAGAGGCGTATGTCATCGTAGGATAGAAATATTTTTTGACACGTTAGATGAGTCACGCATCATTTTGTTCTTTCACATACGAGACATTGGAACATAAGAATGTCACTCAGATTCTCAACTTAACGCGTTTTGAATGCATTGACTGTGGATGAGACGAGAACTCTATTGTTAAACATACGAGGGGCGGATGTTACACATAATCACTTTTTCCAAAAAACAAAACTAATTATTGATGAACACAATCAGTTTTATAATTCACACAGTTTTGACACAGCTTTTAAGATACACAACTTGTAAATCACTGATTATGCACATTGAACAGCTACAAGATCCATAACTTGAATTATTTCATCATGTTTACAATGTTAAATCTTCAATCTTCATAATCAAAATGAACAAAAGGGTATCAAAAATAGACCTCATAATTGATGGAACCACTTTCACGAAGTGACAACTCTGCTTCTTCAATACTACCAGTATCCGGTTTCTTTTCGTGTTCATCAACAACTTGCGAAGAACAGTCATTCGTTGCTAGTGATTCCGACGAGGGGATCATCTCATTTGTGCTTCGTGATCGTTCACCCGAGCACAAACACTGCAACACTTTTCTAAACCGCCTACTTGATCTACTGCTGTTTCGGGTCTGATTCGGGTTCTTATTCCTCATATCTTATTCCCACCCTCAACAAATCTTCAACCCACAAAACCAATTATTAAATTCAGTGTTTCAAGTCAAATTCTTGCAAATTAACAAAGAAATATGCAAAGATCAATGATCATGAACAGAGAAGTTGACTTGCAGATGAAAAATCAAATACCCAATTACAAATCCCCAATTTTACGTCAAGAAAACTACAGAATCTGCATCAACTCAATCGCTAAAAACCCTATTTACAAACCCCCACAAATCCCAAACTGATTTCTTCAAATTGAAGTAACAAGAACACCTATTTTTTTGATCAAATTAACTGTAAATTATAAAGAGAAACCAATCTGTGTTTACCTTTCTTTATGGCAACTGAAATTGAGGAAACATCGCACATGATAATCAGTACCCATCTTCAGTTTCAATCAGAACTCCATTCAAGAACTTTTGATCAACAAAGAATCAAATAAAGTTTCAATCTTTACTTCTTTTTTCTTTTCTTTATCGATAAACTAATCAGTTATTCAAACTATTCAAATTATTCAGACACCCACAGTGTTCTTTGCTGAATTGAATCTCTAAAGAAAACGAATACCCGCATGGAAAAGAAATCAATGATTCTTTAAAGCTGAAAACAAGGGGATATTGAAGAATCGTGAACCGTGAGATTGAAGCTATATTGTATATATATTTTTTTATTGTTATTAATTTAATATATTATTTTGTGAAATAAATGCGGTTGGAAATAATAATAGAAAAGGCAACTAGTTGGGAAATTAAATGATGAAAAATAAAAAAATAAAAAAATAAAAAAAATGCAAGGGCCATGGGGTTTATGAGATTAACTGTCATGGTGTCATGAGGGGCTCAAATGGTGACAAGTGGATTTTATGGATTAAAATACTCACCAAAAGATATAAATGGGTTTTTATTGTTTAAGATAATATTTTGTATGGTTGTATGAGTCATTAATATTAGTGACTCATTAAGCTTCTGACCTTAGATGATATATAGATGTGTTGATTTAAGAATAGTACGTTGTAAATATTATATACATGATATATATATTTTTTAAAACTGTGTTAGTTAATTAATTTTAATAAAAACACATAAAGGTATAATTTTTGCATAGAGCATAATACAATAATACAATGTGTTTTTGTATATATGTAGCACATCAAAACAATAAGCAGAATTAATGTATCAAAATTTGGTGATATAACATATTAAAAAAACAAGTTATTTTCAAAACTAATAATACGTTAAGAGAGAGATAATAAGACGTTTACGTGTCACGTTCATAAAATTGCGTACAAACGCATTATATACTTCTGTTAGTTCTTAACATGTTATTGGTTATGAAACAAATGTCGATCAATCCAACGCATATGTATATAAAATATAGAAGTTAAAGATGAATTAAACTTACCTCAAAATATTATGTTCATTATATTTTTTGTTGGGTTTTATAAATGCTATAATAAAAAATTGGTGAAAAGGTGAATGTTACCACCCACACAAACCAGACATCAAAATGATGGTTATTCTTCTTGCCTTTGTTCATGTCTAAAAGTAATGATTTGAACCATTTAACCATCAACCACAATCATATCTCAAGGTCACGAACTTAACCTTTTTGGTCAAATCACATAATATAATCATTTACCCGTTCATAAAAGGGTTTCAATTAGGATGCGTGCATATTACTATTAAACTCTTGTAAAAGGATAATTTGATTTATTAAGATTGATTTAAACTAACCTCGTACTAATATAGCATGAAATTTATGATTTAAGTTTATTGAATTGTATAACTAAATAAGAGTTTTACCATTTTATTTAGTTAACAATGAGCTCGCACCACAGGAATAGGTGGTTGATGCTTATTAGTTATAAGGTCATCTGTTGTCGAGTCGCGACCACAGACGCAAGCCACCTGGTTGCTTACACCATAAGATGCAGGTGCAACTGGGACGTGATTGGGATGAGCACGAGCATGGAAGGGGAAAAAAGAGTCATTGGATGTTGGGGTAATGGGGTGTGTGAAAAGAGCCGCTTGGTTCTATTAATTAAAAAAATTTATTTTACATTTTATCCTATAAATACTACCCATACTTTATAAAAAAAGATTATCACAATTCTATATATTTTCTCTCCTTTCACTCTTGAATTTTTTAAGAGTTCTTTCCATTAGAAAATGTCATGTCATTGGGATGGTTTGTTCAACCAAAGTTTAGATCTCATGAATGATGAGGTTGTTAGAAACTTCGTGTTTGGTCAAATCGGACCAAAGTTAGATTAGTTTTTTTGTTATGTGTTCTTTAATAGTTGGTGTTTTTAAATTAATTTTATTTGATTATAATGTTTAATTTTATATTCATGTTTTTCATATAAAAATAAATTTAGTAGTTTGTTAAAGCGTCAGATCATTTGAACCACAACAAAGTGAAACTACTTGTTTAACAGATCTATTCAATCTAGTTAGTGTCATATGAAGCAATGTTAAAAGATAACGTGAGAAGTGATTGTATCTTACGACATATAGCCTAAAAAGTTTAACACGCGGGTGAAACAGGTGGAACGGTCAATAGGACAAATAGATGATTATTTTTATCCTAACAAACACAAAGAAACGGATGACATTTGGGTTTGGTAATAATTGGTTGATCCGTCTACTTGTATGTGGTTATTCAATTTTGTTTACAATAAATATGTTAGATACGAACCAAAATGATACAATGTGATGTGTTTTTTATTCTTCAAAAAAAAAGTAATGTGTTAAAGAGCTGAATCAAGTATAATACAATAACATATGATAAAGTTTTTATTTAACAAGTATATAAAAAACATTTTTGTATTAAAACATATTTTTTATACATTATACAGTTTGATTGGCTTTCATTAATATCGAAACTACAAATAAGAAGCACATCGAAAGACCAAATTGGGAGTACGACTCAGTAACGATTCCGTCATTATTATTTGTGAATACCAATGGGCCTAATAATCGAATTGAACTAAAATAGGTAATAAATACAATAACAATATCTTCTTATTTAACTTTATTTTATGAGTTAATTACAGTTGTTTATATTGCAGAATTGGTCTCAAGTTTTAAAAATATTACATCTTTGGTTCAATACGTTTTTAAAACAACACAATACAAGTGGTAATTGACCCTAAATTCTGTTAAGTTTTTTTGTTAAGTGAGTGTAAAATAACAAATATATTATTCAAATTAAAGATCACTCAAGTTACGTTTTTAAAACATATAAAATTTGAGACCAATCTTACGATATAAACATACACAAGAAACAACCATGTAATTAACTCTTTATTAATTTATTGCTAATCTTTTGTCAAAATCTTGGGCTTAACAAGAAAAACTAAAAACACAATAATACTAATAATAGTAATCTTTATTGGGCTTGACTTTGAGGGAAAACACAAGCCCAAGATGATCATATGAGTTTACCTAGGTCAATGTCTTTTAACGTCTTCGATTAGCATATACACTAAATAAGTTTAGATTACGATTTT
The DNA here is from genome assembly GCA_025506515.1 of Flaveria trinervia. Lineage (NCBI taxonomy): Eukaryota > Viridiplantae > Streptophyta > Magnoliopsida > Asterales > Asteraceae > Flaveria > Flaveria trinervia. The sequence continues at coordinate 97,948,204 of CM046445.1, forward strand.
AAGCATAAACCCTAATTTAATATCACCAAATCATTACCCTCTACATTTACGTAACACATATATAAGTCCATGATTACTTTTAAATCTACATTATTTGTCTGCCATAAAACTTGAACCCTTAATTAAATGAATATAAACACAACTTCAGCACACTTTGATAACACCATACTAAAGGCCCTTTAGTGTAAGTAATGTTTTGTAATGCAACAAATTTATAATTGTTGGACCTTATATGCCGAAGACACATATAAGATTGATGTGGTTAGTACGTTATGATTCAAATCGGATCATATCCAATAAAAAGCTATACAAACACCAATTAATATTTATTTGTTGATAAGATCAAACAAATAAATACCGACACCAATTTAGAAAATCGGTTTTTCTAAAACGTTGCTTTTGTAAAAGAACAACATTATGTGGATAATTTGTTCATGAAAAATTATTTGTTTCATTATTTAAGTTAGTTAAATAATAACAAATAAAAATGTGTTATTGTTATAAAATTAAAAAAAGATTTTAATTTTATAAAATTAAGGGCTAAGAGTGTAACATTTTTTATAAAACTAAAATGGGGGAAACTCATTTTGAAGGCAAAATTTCGGCCGCCCCTTGGGGCATTGGGACCCTATTTTGTCTTGGTCTTTGCAAGACTTTCACTCCTCTAACACTCTTCTATCAATTCACACTTTCTCTCTTACAACACTTAAGCAAGAACTCTCTCAAAACAGGGCTGGATTTTCGGATTAAAAGCTCAAAAACAAGGCTGAAAATTCGGTTTCTTGAAGGTACATTTGTAGAGATTTTGGTGTTGAGCTTCCTAACTAGCTAGGTGTTTAGAAGAGCTTGTGGGTATCACTACTTGAGGCTTTTTTTCTTGGGGGCTGAATGTTCAAGAACACCATCTTCTTCATCTCTTCCACCTTCAATAACTTGTGCAAGAAAGGTTGTTTCTTTGTACACCCTATGGTTGTTTGTTTTGTTTGATAACATACTATTTCACATATATTGTTGATCCTGGATTTTGGGTTTTGTTTGTGCTTTAAAATGGTAAAATTTTCAGATTACAGACCATATGTTAAAACCTATATGTGACACCCGGTCAAATCAGGTCAACGCCAGCTCAACTCTGTCTAATAATAATAAACGTTGATTTTTAATCTCTGAATCGTTTAAACTTTCCGAGACCTTGACCAATATTTAACATGAACTCCCGTTGCCAATTAACCGATGGAGACCTTAGATTAATAATAATAATAATAATATAATAATAATAATAATAATAATAATAATAATAATAATAATAATAATAATAATAATAATAAATCTAAGAGATGATTACCTTGTCTTGCATGCAAGACAACTCATCCCCACACCCTATGTATTTAAACTTCATATGCACACACAACCCCTTCATCTCCTCACTCTTTCCATCTTCCACACACACACACACCATCACCACACCATCGGCCGCCCTCCCCCCCATCGGCGGCACCCCACCGTCGTCGACACTTCACCACCGCAGCCGCCAGCCACCACCCCACCTGCCACCTTTGTCGCACGCCCCCACCCCGGCCGCAACCATCAACCCGTCGCCACCACCATCTAACCATCGACCACCCACCGCCTCCTGCTCCACCATTTATCGCCACCACCATCATCAACCTCTGCAACCGTCACCACCATTCCCACTGCCTGCCGTCGCGACCACCACCTCCATCCCCCAACCACGACCGCCACCTTCAACACCATCACCCACCGTCGCCATCACCCGCACCACCAACACCCGTCACCGACACCACCACTCACACCCGACACCACCATCGCCATCACCTACACCCGACACCACCATCATCACCACCTATACCCGACACCACTTTCGCCACCACCCACACCCGACACCACTATCGCCACCACCCACACCCGACGCCACCATCGCCACCACCCACACCCGTCGCCAACTCGAAACCCCCCCTTCCCTTCTCTTTCGGTGACCGCAAACACCACCATTAGTGACCTTCACTTACATTTTCACTAAGGAACTCTAGTTTGGAACTTGGTATAGAACCCAAAGTGTTCGTCAAGAATCGAGGATCGTGCTTGTATTGTGTAAAAAGTTCCATCTAGTGTCACTAAAGGTATATCTTTTATTAGATTGTGTACATTGGTTCATGCATGGATCATCAAGATGAAGATCTTGATGAACCCTAGTTTCACCCACTTTAAAATTTACAAAAGTTGATGATTTGATGACTTTGGATCTAAACATGTGTTTGAAATGGTTGAATAAATCTGAAAATATGTATAGAATAGGTTAATATTCAATAAGATCATGTTAATAGTATGGTTAGGATTGTATGAAGACATGTATATGAAGGTATAGATATGTACATGTTGTGTATGTATTTATCACATAAGATTGAGAAAATTGATGGATTTTAAAACAATAAGAGATGTCAAGGTAAGAATTTAGAATGGATGAAGATGAGGAACAAATGTTGATAGAAAGATAATCAAGATAATATTGGTTGTCAAAGAAGGAAATGACCAAGATTAATTAGATGTTGAAACACATTATAGGGTTACATTTAGATGAATAGTATGATTGACATTAACTTGAGATCTAGGAACCCTAATCATACTTAAGATTAGCGGGACGATTGCGACAAAGGACTCGACTAAACGACAAGGAAAGACTTTAGACTTCCTAAATAAAAAAATAAAATAAACTGAAAAATAATATATATAAGTATACACATACCCTATTTAAAATAATTTCAAATAAATAAGATTTTTGAATAAATGGATTTCATAAAAATAAATATCAAATATATTTTTATAATCTTAAACGATTGTAACAATGGGCCTATAAATGAAACTTTATATAAAAATCCACTATTAAGCTAAATAATAAGTAAAAATACTCATTTAAAATAGATCAACTAGAAATATATAATACAAAATAGAAAAGTTAAGGCTTCGTAACTCTAGAGTAACTAGATAAGAATCATAGTAGATCAACATAAGATAAATATAATAGTAATTAAGTGTTAAGCATTAAGAATACGCTAGAATTAGATTTTAGTTCATAAGGCGAATGCATCAAATTTTCTATGAAAGATAAATAAAATTCTTTTAAGAAACTGACCAAAATATTTTAACAAAGACATTCTTCTAAAATAGCCAAATAAGTGGGGTGAAAAAGCATTCTCTTAAGCATGAATTATCGTATATTGACCGCAGTGCATATAATTAGGGTTTTATTAATCGGAAGTCTAGCACGTTGGTTTATTTTGCTAATCGCACTCAAGGTGAGTTCTTCGGCCCCGTTTTAAATATTATTTTTAACTGTTTTGGGGAAAAACATGGAACGATACTTTTAATATATGATGGTTTAAACAGGATAATATATAATATGAGGGTATAAGTTCGGGTCAGTAGTATGGATATATATACTATTGAGCCCTAAATCCCCCTATAATCATTAACCTCAGGGGTGAGGCCGCAGGATATATTGGTAGATCTATCGGGTTAGAATGGCCTACTCTCGCGACCAGTCGCGCTGGTCAGGTTGTGACGAGAGAGTTTATATGTCTGGATAGTTGTGGGGCAACGACGTGTTTCTTGGTTTGATTATGGGCTTATGACCTAAATTATCATAGTACCTAGCTAGTCTATGTGGAATATATTATGCCTTGTTTCATCATATTATTTTCAAAATGATTGTTTGCGAAACTATAAAACCCCGAAAGCTCACCAACTTTATGTTGACTTTATTACCCTTCATGCTTTTCAGGGTTATAGGTGAGCTCTATATGGATTTTCCAGAACTTTGTCTTTGGAGGGTCAAACGTTTCAAACGTCTTTAAATAAAGTTAGGGTCATGTAATAAAATAGGATTATGTGTTACTACCGAAATGTTTAACGTTGTTTAACAAAATACTTTTATGATAATAATATATGATTTTCATGACTAACGTTATCTTGAGTACGTTTGACTATAAAAGTTGGGTCAACTCCAACTTCCGTTACCACCATGTCACGCGACCTTCCGCTGCGATATTCGGGGTGTGACACTATATTCCGTTGCGTTTTTATAGTTTAAATAGTTAAACTAGCTTGTTTTACATGTGACAAAACCCAATAATAATGTATAATACAATCCCTTTCTCTCTTAAAACAAATTATTTCTTTATGGTATGAGTGTTATTCCTGTAACTCGACCCAAATATACTAACTATAAGTTTTAAAGACGAGCAACTGAGAATAAGGCACCAATCGTCTTATCGTCCCTCCTTAACCTATTCCTCGCCGAGAATAAGGCACCAAACACCTTATCATCCATCTTCAACCCTACTCATCTATCATCGTTGTATGCACCATCGTTGTCCATATCCTACCTCACCACTGTTCGTAACCATCACTATCACAGTTGATCGTTAACATTTACTCGTCCAGTTGTCGTCAATATTGGCCAATAATCTCTCTTTGGGTTTGAGTGTTAAGAATCATTGTTAAGAATCAACTATGTTTCTTATTCAATGTTAATGTTAGATTGCAATGATGAATTTTTTCAAATATTGTGAATTTTATATTGTTTGCTACTTAAACTCTTGTGTTTGCTTAGTAAGATCGATTATCTTCTTGGCTTAAATATTTCAAGCTAAACATTAAAATTAAGGTTCATCTTGAGGGGATAATTAGAGTCGATGATATTAAGTTAATATACAGCTGGTTAACCGCAATAAACAATCTAACAAATTGTAATTAGAGAAAAGCTCAAACGGATTCAAATTTTCACATCTAACAAATACATGCCCAACAACAAAATGTATAATAAAGAACCCTAAAGAATTAAGTGAACAAACAGTGAAAAAAAAAACCCCAAGTCATAACCATCATCGAGTGAACAAACACTAAAACACCAAAATCACTAAACAAACCCAAACCGCAACCATAAAAGATCCTTAAACCGACAAATAATATATACCTACCACTCGACATCATGTAGACAGAGGTAGGCCGGAATAAATAGCTTTGGCAACCCTATGTTGTTGTAGTTAAAGTGGTTGAAGGAAGCCGAAGCAAGGAGGAGGCGAGGTCGTTCAAATAGGACAAGCGACATAATGGTAGTCAGATTGACAAAACGACCACCAAGGTCAGCCAGTCACACAAGAGGAGGTAGGGTGAAGACTGCGGAAGTGCCCCCGCGCGCGCTCTCTCTCTAACTGGAACTGAAACAACAACATGCATCTAGGTTATGCAGTGAAGCCAACTGAAGGGACTAAACATAAAAATCAATAGTTTGGTGGTCAAAAGAGAAAGTAAAAAAACTATACTATTCATTATCATGTCTTTTAATAATACAATACTTAGTTTATAGTAGATTAGAATTATTTTATTTTAAATATAAATAGACAAATTAAAAGATTATTACCTAATTAAAAAAATACATATTGTATTATTTGTATTTGTAATAATCCGTACTTACTAAAACGTGTGAACACCTATGATATCTTTCATATTATATTCACGCGCTTAGTACTATCTCACAGACTCCTATATTAGTATTCACCGGCAACCTCATTTCTCACACTTTCACTTTTTAAGAATTGAAGCCAAATGAATTTTACTCTCTTCAAATTGATATTTCTTTAAAACTATTTTTAATCGAATACTCCGCCTTCTTCTACATCTTTAACCTCATGATTTCAAAAACCTGATCAAGCTACTTTCCTTTGGATATCATAATTAGATCATTTCCTTATGTGAGATTTCCTCAAGGAAAAGATTTTCACCGTTTGACAATAGATGTGAAACGTAAACATAACACTGTAATTTCTATACTTCTGATTATTGTAAGTATTTTAATAGATATTTTTCTGAGCATGATTAGATTACATTAATTTACAAGTCTTGTTTTAACATTATTCAGAAATGTTGGATCCATTCATTTTTCGTTCTTCGGTTTTTATACTAGATTAAAACAATATTTAATAGTACAAGTAGAGTGTGATCTAAAAGTTAAGCTCCATATGGTATTTGATATGTTTAGCATTTTTTTTTATTATTGACTTTAATGTCATTTTAATATGTATGATAAAACAATATGTCTACTCTAAACTCATACCTTAAACAATAAATTTATGGTTTATTATAAAAAAAGTATAGAAAATACAAATGATTTATGTATTTTATGTGATAATAATATTTTTTAATAATTCTTTTTGGTATTTACATAAGCAAGTTTCTTGATATGAAATAATATATTTTATGATACTTTTATAATAATTAGGTTTCTCACGTAGGCTACTATGAACCACCCACGTAAAGAATTGCTACCGGTTGATCCACATAAACGAAAAGCAAGAGACGAAGCCAGTGACTTGTGAAGCCATCAACAACGATAAAATCATCCCCAATAATAATAAGACCACCGTCACAAAAGCTAGCTAAAGCATCACAAAAACATGCTTATACTCAAGTGATGGATACAAATAGGTCACCCAATGTGGGTGCACCTCAAACCATTACTCAAACAGGTCCATCCGAAGCCCCTCTTATAAATACAAGCCATATGACACATTCTCATTCTATGCCAACATCTCCAAATAACCCATTTCGATCCGTTGCTAATCCATCGACGCCCTTTTCTCCTCGACCCATGGCTCCACCAACTAAACCAAGTAAAGAAGCTGCTCATCCACCAACCCATGTCTCACCTCGACCCGAGGCTCCATCCAAAGCCCTTGATCCTCCACCGGCTAATGATAGCATGTTCCTAGCCGGGTACTTGGCTTATGAGTTCTTAAACTATGGCACGTTGGGTGGTGAGGTTTATGATCCGGCTCGAGCCAATGCTCAACCAACTTCTTCAAATGATTATGAGGCGATGGAGGAGTCGAGCCATGGTCATGTTAACAAGGGCAAAGAAAAGGTTGTTGAACCGAAACCAAAACTAAAGCAAGATCAAGCGCGCTTGTGCCTAAGGATCGTAGTTACGAAGAAGTGTCCGAGTTGCTCATGAGTGGCGAGATGCATATACCGGGCATCGTTAACCCATCACAACTTGCTAGTTTTTTGAATAAAAAACCCGAGAATAAATGAATTATCATATGGGTTTAAACAAGTTCTAAGTTAGTTTAATAAAATGTTGTGTGAAATGTTGGTTACATATTTATGACATTGATAATGACATTAGTTTCTTTTAATCCTATCAAATGGTTAACGTATTGATATTTATGTCAACTTTTTTAAATTCTATCAAATGGTTATGAGATTAATCATGAACTAAGTTTCTTTTAATTCTGTAAGTTAATGATCCATGGATGATGAAATTTAACACCACGTCGAGATATTGCATCGTAGAAAACACAAAGTTGTAAAGTTTGTAACATTGATATTTTTATTTTCGATTGTTTATGAAGCATTTATATTAATTGAACTGTGTAAGACAAAGTAAGGAGGTAGATAATAATATATCTATGAATATTAATTAATACCGAGTGTTATAAATATCTAGAAATTGGTGGAGATGTTCGATTAGATTGAATATTTGAAGATATAATAAACTTTAATCTCATATGGTTTTTTGTTGAACTGAAAATGAAATTCGGTTCTTTTAAATTTCGATCAAGATTCAATTTCATAGCCAAAATTGAATATTTTTAATTGATATTTATTTTATTTCTATTGTATTGTATCGTATTATATTATATTATATATCATATATCGTATTATATTAATCATAACATATCATATTATATCACATTACATGATATATGATATTAGAGTACAACATTACATCACACCATATCATAATTTTGAAATAAAATTTATTTATGTATATTATATTATATCATATCATATATCATATCATATCACATCAATTATATCGTAACATATTATATTATATTATATTGCATGCAGTTACATTACATCACATCACATTATATTATATTCGTGTGTTACGATAAAACTTTTATGCATATGTTAGAGTGTTTTTTACGGATATATAATTCAGATCATTTAACCATTTTATATCATATTACATGAAATTACATTACATCACATCACACCATATTACATTCGTGTGTCACGATAAAAATTTTATGCAAATGTTAGAGCGTTTTTTACGGATATATAATTTAATTTACTTAACCACTTTTATTTCAAACATCTAGTAAGGATTTGTGTTCGGTGAATGGATACACATATACATATACATACATATATATATATATATATTAACATAATATACTAAATAAATTTTAACATCATTGTAAAACATTAATACGTAAAATGATTAAATCTTACAAAAACCGGAAAGAAATAATACGTAAAACTTTATATATATATATAATATATATATATATATATATATATATATATATAATGTGCTTGTTTAACAAGAGCACCAAATTTAACGGTGTATGTAATTTTTGTATTTATTAAGATAGAAAGATGTGGACACGTATCCCTCAAAACCTTCTTTTATCATATGTTATTTATTGATAGGATATGATTTTATTAGTCAAAATATGCATTAAGAAAATAGTAATCACAAAACCTAAGCTATAAAATGTAACCAAGGGTTTTTGTAACGAGCGTCTCTTTCACTTTATTTTTGTGATTTTATCTACGTTTTAATATACAAATTTGAAAGCCAAGTGGGATCAAATATTTTATTTTTCTTACCTTTTTTAGTTACATTTAGTTGTGTCAGTTAACTTTGATTTTGGCAAATAGTTTAAGTATTGTTACCACAACCTAAATTTTATTCGTTTCTGATATAATTTTTAATCTAAACTAAGCTATCGTAAGGTGCAGTAATAACCCGTTAGTTACAAAAATATTGAATGCATTAATATGTTCCTACAAGATAGAATTACATAAAAAGGATATTTAATAAAGAAACCGACCAAGAAAAATTCTAGAATGGATATATGTGCTTTTATAGTTTTTGAAAGAGAGGAAATTATGATCATTATGTTAAATATGTTATATTATCATGTCATTTATTATTATTATTTTTTACATGTTTTCACTATTTGTTGTATGAATTTATCACTGTCTTACGTTTTATGTCATTCGTGCTATATATACTATATATTTTTTGTTATTTTATTATTATATTTTACAATTATGTTATTTCATCAATATACTTTTCAAAACTTATCATTTTAGAAATACAAAATATGTTTAGTAATGAGAGTAGAAAAACACAATGACACATTTATCATTGGTGTTTTATTTTTATATCATTTTGTGTTGATTTGTTATGGATTGTAATGTAATGTAATGTATTATATAAATTGTTGCTATTTTATAAATGTATTGCATACTAGAAGTACTCAACAAAGGTTATTTTGCCGTTGTGTTTTTTAAAACTCGTTAATTTAGAAAACAAAAAAACATAATGACTAGCCAGAAATACACAAGGGCGAGTAAGAAATGTAACATCTCGTATTTTTGTTAACTAAAAGTTAACCTCGTTTATTCTTATAGGGTTCATTGTTGTAATTTATAAAACTTATGAATTATGCAAGCTTATTTCTTTATTTGTCTTTAATTATACGAAAGTGATAATAAAGCTAAAAATTGTAATAATAATAATAATAATAATAATAATAATAATAATGATGATAATAATAATAATATTATTAATAATATTGATAATATTAACAATAGTAATAATAATAATAAAAATAATATTGTTAGTAATAATAAAAAAATATTGTATAGTTACTAAACTTAAAAAAGTTTTAAAACTTTAAGTAATTAAAGTTTAGGGGGGTTTAATGCCAATTTAAAAACTTTAATATTAAAGTTTGTACATAAAATATTAACTGTTAAAACCATAAGGACCAAACATGTAAATTTCAAAACCCAAACCCCCTTCCCCTATGACTCGCATTTTTCCGGCCACAACTCCGGCCACCCTCCGGCCGGAGTCCGGTGGCCCTAAAACCTCATTTTTTTCTTCGAATTGAAACCCCCAAAATCATGGCAACCAATCGGAAACTTGAATCGAACCTGAATATGTCACTTAAATGCGTTTATCAACCGGTTACAAACTCCAATCGAATGTATAACCGAAACCTTAAACCCCACAACCGTTCGAGCCTTAATCACCAATAATAAGTCAATTAATTCAACACTAACGAACGTCTATCTACCTTTAATCAAATACAATCATCAATTTCACCTGAAATAAACATAAACGTCCCGTTCGATTCTCTTTGTTTGTCACGACCTGCAACTTACTCGAACACTACCTTCGGGACTTCAGAACTTGAGATTGATTGAGGGCTTTGATTCGTGTACGTTTCGTGAAGCTCCACATGAAGTTAATTGGATTATGATCATCAACAATCGAGCTCTATGTGGTCGCGGCTTGCTCTTAAACCGTTCTCGTCAATCAAATCTTTGATCCGGGTAATTTAACTTATGTGCATACTCGAAAATACGTGGGGAATCAAAGCCCCATGTTTATTTCTGAAAATGCTATCGAATCGAACTCCAATTTGATCAAAGGAGGTTTTAGGGTTCATGTAAATTGGGGGAAATCGTTTAAGGATTGCTTTTAAGATTTAAAATCGGGTTTACATCGCGGCTAGTTTCGTAGTGAAAAAATAATAATGTATTACATGATTAGTTCTTCCTCTATATGCTAGTTTAGATTACTGTAGAGTATAAAAAATAGTTTATTTTTGTTTTTAATTTATATAAATAGGCGATTAAAAACCTAAATTAAAAAAAACGCATATTAAATTTTCAATACTTATTAAAACGCGTAATCAATGCGTATGAAATCTTACATCTTACATTCACACGTTTAGTAATATATCACCGCTCATTTTATCATAGGATAACTTTGTAAAATAGTAATCAACTTTTAAAAGTGTTTCAATTAAGTAACTTAAGTTTTAAAAGTGTTCCAAGTAGATCACTCAGTTTTTATATTTTATACAAATTAAAAGTCATAATATATATTTTAGCATGTTATATATTTAGATTCAGTTAGAAAATATTTTTCTTTTTCTATCTTTTGATGTTGATATGGCATGTTAACGTAAATTTTAGGCATTTTTTTTTTATTTTTTTCATAATTAACATGTTTTTTTTAAATATAAATATATTGAAAATTCTGACTCTCACGTCTTTTCTATGACTAATTTCTTGTCATAATAAAATTTGGTAATGACTTGATTTGATCGTTTGGTAGTCCAATTTGAAAAAATATACATGAGTGACTAAACTAGAACACTTTTGAAACTTGGTTACTATTATGTGACATTTTCCCGACAACCTTGGTTTTTCACATTTTGATTTTCAAAACCACACGCCAAATGGGTTTTTCTCTCAGCAAATTGATACATTTCTAAGAGGTTGTTTGGCAGCCTTTTAATGAACCTTTTAATGGTTCAAATATCTGAATGATTCAGCACTTAATGGTTCAGATTGTTCGTTCCTCGATCACAAGTTATGAATGATTAAAAGGTCTAATGCTGAATGTTTAAAACATATTATCTGGATTGGTCAGACATTTGTCTTTGAATAGTTAAACGATATACGACCTCTTAATGGTTCAGATATCTTAATGGTTCAGCACTTAATGGTTCAACACTTAATGGTTCAGACATCCTATTAGTTCAACATTTAATCATTCAAAAGTTACCAAACAGCCCTAAAACTTTGTTTCATCAAGTCCTCCGCATCTTCTTTACTTTTACCCCTACGATTTCAAAATACCCGTGGATATTCTATCTAAGATCATCACCATTAGATACTAAAATTTTAAACATTAGAGTAATATCATACAACTGATATATCTACATTTGTGATTCTTGTATCTTTATCACACCATGTATGGTATATACATTCAGTTACAAGTCATATAATCTTATTTAACGTCTCGAATATTTAATAATACAAGTAAACTAAGATCTAAAACTTAAATTTGATACAGTATTTGATGTGTTTAAGATTATTATGATTGTTGACTTTACGTGATATCATTCTAAACTCGTATAATGAAATAATGAATTTATATTTTATAATAAAGTACAAAGAAATTACAAATTTTCGTATGGATATGTATATGCAATAATGTTAGTTTTTTTAATAATAGTTTATTGTATGTACATGATCAAGTTATTGGAACTGTAATAATTTAGTTAATTTTTTTATTATTTATTATGTCATGTTATATGTAAAAGTGAATTTGGTGATTTCTCGTGCAGGCTGCTATGAACCAATCACGTAGACGATTGCCACCAGTTAAGCCACATAAGCGAAAAGGGAGAGGTGAACCCAGTGACTTCTTCAAATCATCAAAAATAATGTTTAATAGGTTAAAGATGACGCGAGTAACACAAGTATCAAACATGAAAATAAGACCACCCATAAGACCATCTACGAAAATAAGACCACCACAACTACCAAAGCAGGTCGAATCGAGGCCAATACCTGTTCATCATCAAGCTATGGCTACAATTAGGTCATTCAATGCTTCGACATCTCAAACAATTACTCAAACAAGGCCATCCAAATCTTTTCACTCTTTAAATATGAGCCATATGACACCTTTATATCCTATGCCTATGTCCCCAAATACCCCGTTTAGATCCATTGGTCATCCTTTGACGCCCTTTTTTACTCAACCCATGGCTTCTTCAACCAAGTCGTCTAGAGATGTTTCTCTTTTGGCAGCCCTGGTCTCTCCTCGAACCAAGGCTCCATCCAAAGCCCTTGATCCTCCACTGGCTCATGAGTTGTATGACATGGCTTAAGCCAATGCTCAACCAACTTCTTCTAATGATTCTAGGGTAATGAAGCACTAGAGCCATGGTCCTGGTAGCAATGACAAAGGAAGAGAAAAGTTTGTTGAACTAGAGCCGAAAGTGAAGCAAAATATTGAGCTACATATTAAGGATCTAAGTTATGAGGAAGTGTTTAAGATGCTCACGAATGGAGAACTACGTATACCAGGCATTGTTAACCCGACACAACTTGCTCGTTTCTTGAACTATGAACCCAAGAATAAATGATATATCATAACGGGTTTTAATAACCTTTTTTGTTTATTGAAATGTTGGTAACATGGTTATGACATTGATAATGATATTAGTTTCTTATAATATTGTCAAATCTTCTTATCTTCTTATTATAATAAAAGGGTAACTAAGGATGCCACATGTCATAAAATGATAATTAGAGATGTCACATGTCAACATTACATTCACTCTTAACAAAATTTTCTCGCTTCTCTCTCCTACTAAATAACTCAACTAGTTACTAATTATATTATTTAATTCTATTTTTTGATTATAAGTTATTTTTAAAAATATTAAGAAATAGATCTTTTTATTAATGTTTATATCTATAGAAACAAATTTTTATAAAAAAGAAAATTTTATAGAAAGTACAACATACTTTTTTTAAAACATGAATTATTTTAAAAGTGTCATTTTTAAATGTGTTTTTTTAACAAATTGTTTGATTTTATTTTTAGTAAAAACAAAGAAAGTATAAAACTAACTTTTAAAAAGTTGATATCATTGTTTTATTATTTATAGTACTTACTCACACATAATTTAATCACATGTTATTTAATAATTAATAAATTTTAATTCTATTTAATATTTTATTTATTCAACTTAGTTCACTAAAGCTAGTATTTAACTATTTATGATATTGATATTAAGGTTAGCTTCTTTTAATCACATTAATGGTTATGAGATTGAAAATGAAATTAGTTTCTTTTAATCCTATTAAAACGAGATCATGAAACACGGCTATGAAAATTGATTGTGCTCCGAGAAATTGTATCGTACAAGAAACAATGCTGTAAGGTCTCTAACATATATCATTAATATCAATTAATATCGAGTGTTTTAAATATTATTTATTTTCATACTTATATTTTAGAAACTGGTGGGGATGAATAATTTGATTAGATGGAATATTTTAAGATATAGTGAACTTTAATCTCAAAAATTCAATTTTAATTTGATGTGGTTTTTGGTTGAAGAAATTAAGGAGGAGTTGGATTCTCTTAACATTTTACTCCATCAAATTCTACCAAGATTCAATTTCCTTCTTAAAATTGATGAAATGTTTTTGTATCGAACTTTGATTTGTATATATCATACTAGGATAAAGTCTCGTGTAACAAAGGTTCAATCAAAAAAATACTATTATTGTTTAAAAGTGTGCGTAAATTATAATGTTGTTGATAATATTTTGTATATCGATTTTATGTATAATATTTAACATTAGCAATATCTGACATTAGTAGGTTTTCTCTATTAATATTTATACATCTAAATAGTGTATAATATGAAATGAAATAAATTTATAAATAAGAACTTTAACTAATAAACAAATTAAATTAAACATGACAAACAATATTTCAAATTCATAAACATCCAAAATTTTATTTGTATACAACATTTGGTGTTTTGTTTGTTATTTTTTTATCATCATCTAATATTAATAATTTTAACATCTATCTACTTTTAACTCGAGATAATTAAACATGGAGCTCATTATTATCCATGTTTAAAAACAAACTAACTTTGGATAGCGATAATCATTGGCTCTTGTTTTATTGTCATTGCATAACACCCTCATAACATCAACTGTCTTGTTTAAAAAAAAATCTTTTGCTAGAAGGTGTTAAAGCCAACTGTGAAATAAAATTATGATTTTTAATATTACTTCCAGATACATCAAAACAATTTGTATATATCAAATGAATTCCTATCAAACATAATGATAATAATATGGTAGTACATATATAAAGTAAATAAAAAAGTTTAAAAAGTAAAAGCATTTAATATCTCTTTATAGATTGACTGTTAAAGTAGATCACCTTTAAAAAAAATTAAGTAAAATAATATTAATCCAAAAACATAATTGTAGACAATAATAGGTTAAATCATAATCGTAGATGATGAAAGTTCAAATATAATAAAAAATGAATACCTTTTGTTGAAGAAAACTTGATAAAACCGAAGCCAAAATGAGAACGTAAATGAACTCTCGAATGCAATATCATCAGAGTTTATAAAGACAAGTTGTGAGGGTTGTAAACCTGAGATGGTTGAAAAATATTTTAAAATCGAGTATAATTTCATTTTCAAAAAAAGATACATATGAATTTCTTCAAACTGGAGATGGGTGATTAAAAAAATTTGTAACTTTTGTTATGATTTGAATATAAATCGAGTATTAAATAAAAACACACAATTAAGAAACCAATTTTATAGATGAAGAAAATCATAAATGATTTGTATAATTTTTATTGATGAATTATTTGGAAAAAAAATATCGGGTAAGATTTAATTTCTAAAAAAGATGTGATTCAATTTAGGGTTAAATTTTTATTTTTTATATCTTTTGTATATAAGTTAACTTTTAGTCAAATGAATGTAGACTAATACTAAGAACAGATACATATTTAGACGTGAATTTAAAAAAATATAGGCTTAAATAATATAATGTGACATTATAGTTATTGTTTTATTAATAAGTATAGATTGCATTGCAAAATTTTTAAATCAGAGCGTGAACTGCACGACTCACAAGCTTTTCTTAGGACTGTTTGTGTTAAATTTAAGAACTATATATATTATAAATAATATGAAAACTTGAATAAATATATCTAAACATGAACCAAATTTGAACAAAATAACTCAAAAGTTTTTGTCATTGTCTTATTAATTGTTGGAAAAAGTGGCAATGTTTATATTTTTTTCTTGAAGTCTGAAAAATGTTTTTTTTACTTGAACCGATAACGCCTAGACCGAACCAGAGCTAAAACAGGTGACACGCCTGGACTAACCAGTTAGATGGAGTGCAACTTGCACTGAATTAGAGCAGCAAGGAAGACGATTTCCGCTCCGTTCTTCAAACCGTAATCGTATCATATCACATCTCGTATCATATTATACCATATCATATCTCATATGGTATCATATCATATCTCATATTTAATCATATCATATCATATCTCGTATTATGTTATATCATATTACATTGTATCATGTTATATCAGTTATCAAATTATACCATATTATATCATACTAGCTTTAATAAACTAGTGTATTACATGGGTTTGTATTATAATATAATTTTAAATTGAATAATTCAAAACGATATTATTCTAAGATGATATACGATTGAAATTGCGTATAATTAATGACTATAAGTAATAAAACAATGATATAAAAATTTTAAACTTTTACTTTTTTTGTCATAAAACAAAAATTAAATATTTTGTTACAAAACAAAAATTATACCTTCTGATTTTACGAATGATCTCTTGGCGTAGTGGTCAGAGGGAGGTGGGAGGCTTTGTTTCTTTTAGAGGTTCAAAGTTCAAACTTTAACATGAATAAATATTACTAATTTGGTGATACTAACAACTAACTAGCTGTTCAAAAAAATTATACTTCGTGATTTTAATTATTTTATTTATAAACATTTTCCTTTTTAAAAACATCAATTGTAAAATATTTTGCCTTTTTTAAAAAATTTGATGCTTTAATTTTTTTATATTTTGTAAAATTTATTTTCTTAGAAATAACATTAATAAAAAGATCTTTTTCTTGGTTATTAAAAACTTTTTTAATCTATGAATGAATCTTCTTTTTCTATTATAAGTGTAATTTGAGATGACACGTGTCAACACCACAATCATTCTTATTAAAAATTTCCCGTTTCTCTCTTCTTTTAAATAACCACCTTAATTATTAATAATATTACTTAATATTCTTTTCAATTTAATAAATTAAAAAAGATATATACTTATTAATGTTATTTATAAATAAATAATGAATTATAAAATAATTACTTTTTTTAAAGCATAAACTTTTTTGAAAAATATGAAATATTTTAAAATTGGTATTTTTAATAATTCAAATTTTAAAAATAATAATTAAATTTGGGAGTTATAATAAGGAAATCTTTTAAAATTACAGTTTTATATGGTTTGTTATGTAACAAAATGTTTATTTTTAAAAAAAAAAATAAAATGTTGATATTACTATTTTATTAGTTATTACCAGTCATATCATATACTAAAATATCATTTTATAATCAACAAATTTTATTATATTAAATATTTTATTTATCCAATCGTGTAATATACATGTTTAATAAAGCTAATTTAATAATATTATCAGTAATTAATGTGATTGTTTATTAGTATAGAGAAGCGGAGAAATTATGATAAAAATGAATATGGTGATGTCGCATGGCGTATTTACTTACCCTTTTATTATATTAGAAATATCTATAAATTTTAAAAAAACAAGTTTTTTAAAGACACATGTCATTCTTTTAACTTAACTTTTTGCCACTTGTTATTTTTATAAATATCATCATCTTATTTTCCCTTCAAAAGGGTATTATAGTAATTTGAACATTAAAAATAATTTATTTTTCTTATCAAAGATCAATTTTATTAATTACATATTTCTCTCTCATCTTAATTTTTTAAAATCAATGTATCTTTTTTAAAATAGATTCAATTAAGAAAATAAAAATCACATTTTTAAATTAAAATAGAACTAATATTATAATATCTTTATACAATATGAAATTTTCAAAAACACTAAACCTTCTTTAAACAAAATATTTTAAATTTTTCCTTTTTTAAAAATTATAAAAATATGAACTTTTCTAAAACGATCTTATTAAAACAACCTAAATAATTACAAACTAAAGATTTTAATTAACAAGATTTCCATAAAAATAATTTATTTTATAAAAGAATCTTAATACGAATGTTTAAAATGAAACTATTTAAATAAGATGGTTAAAAATTAATATAATTGTTTTATTTTCTTGAATTATTACGTATATAAAATTCATATCTTATATTAAAATATCATACTGTAAATCTTTCGGTTTATTATTAATTATAATCCATTTAGTAAATAGGTTTTAGTCTATTTATCTATATATCTATTTGTCTGTTTGTCTATCAATCTATCTGTAACAATGAAAAAATAAGATAATACGTGATGCAATCATAAGCCTCATCATACTAATTTTCTTATTTTTCTCTATTATTAAAACTAATATTGAACATTAATAATACTAATCATATCATTTTCAAATTAAAAAATATATAATATAATAATTGAAAATCTATTATTTTAAATTTGTAACACACATTTTAAAAACAAAAAAGCAACAAACTTAAAAAAACATTTTACTTAAAACAAAATGTTAAAACCCATATTTTTTTATAAAAGAAAAGTTTAAAATAATATATTATTGTTTATTTACTTAAAGTAACTAGTTACAAGTAATTATAATCATATTTTATCTTTAAGTATAGTTTTATAATTAATATTTTTTACTAATTATTTAATAATTAATTTATTTAACCCGTGTAATACACGGGGTACTAACCTATTTATGTTATATTACATTACACCAGTTTAGATGATATTATAATTTCAATAAAAAGTTGGTTATCATTCTATTATTACTTTTTATAATTCAAATCATTACCCAAATACATTCAAACAAAAGACGAGAGTAATATTTTAACTATATATAATAGGTATCAACTTTATTATGTATAATGAGTTTTACATGCCTTTGGTGTACTCACCTTTTGTATTTTCTTAAAAAAATTAACTTTTTAATTTTAATTCAACATTTTTACATCTTTTACAATTTAATCTACATATATATTTTTACTTTCAACTTTATTCCCTTATATATTTCATATATTATAATTTTTCTATTTTTATGTTCCGGTCTAAATTTTACGAATTAACACGTCTCAAAGTGTGTGTGTGGTTTAACGTTTTTACGCTTATTTTTTTCTCGTTTAACAAACTTGTCGCAACGCGTTGGTTACGATGGACTTACTTAATGTTTAATATGTTCTATGTTTTGTTTGTGTATTTTGACGTTTTTACTTCTACCTTTTCATTTGTTTTTTTTTGTTTTTTATTAATTTTTTAATACGAGTTTTTTCATTGGTGATGGTTACTGACGGTGTGGTATGCTATTGGTGTTACTTGGTATAATTTTGTAACACCTCGAAATTTCTACTTAAACGAAAGGAAAAGAAAAATAAGTGGAAAAAATGGAAATTGTGCACTAATGGAGGGGATAAAGTGTACAAAGTACAAATCTTATTATTTTAAAATATTTGAGGGCATGGTCGCCCATATCAAGCAGAAAGCTGCTTGATCTCGGAAGAAGAAGAAGAAGAGAGAGGGAGCCCGGTTCTAGAGAGAGAAAGAGGAAGAAGAAGCTGAAAAAGGTAAGTCTTCTTTTGTTTGAGCGCGGTTTCAACTGGGTTTCGAGTTCTTGACCGAGGTTCTGGTTGTTTAGAGTTTGTTTTTGGGATTCAAGAGCTTAATCGAAGGTGGGACTCGAACGGGAAGAGTGCTGCTCAAAAGCTGCTTAAGGTGAGTTTCTAGAACCCCTCTTTTACGGATTTTCAACTGATTTGGGGCTATTATGCATACTAAGTAAACGTTTTTAAAGAAACCGTGGATTTACAGCTTTATGTTCAAATGTTGTATGTATGTATGCATGTTATAGTGTTGATTATGGGTTAGTGACAATGTTTAGCATGCTTAGATGGCCTTAGTATGTTAGATCTATGTTTGGGTATGCTTAGAATGATTATCGGGTGAAATTAGTAGCATAGAAAAGATTTCAGAATGTCTGATGAACATGAACAGTGGTTCATGCGCCCAAACAGTTGTCCATGCGTCCAACATGAGTGGCCAGTCGCCTAAGTGTTGGCCATGCGCCCAAGGGTGGGTCATGCGCCTAAATAGTGGCTCATGCGCCCAACATGTTGGCCCATGCGTCTAAGTGTTGGCCATGCGCCCAAGGGTTGGCCATGTGCCTAAATAGTACCCATGCGCCCAAGTGAAGAAAAGGTTGTGTGGACCATGCGCCTAAATAGTGCCCATGCGTCCCAGAGATTGAAACGGCTAAGTATTGGCCATGCGTCTAAGCAGTACCCATGCGCCCAAGTGCTTGAAACGGCTAAGTGATTGGTGATGCGCCTGAACAGGGCAGAAGCACCCAAATAGTGCCCATGCGCCCAGACTGTTTTATACTTAGAAATTTTATGCTCATGCGCCTGGAAGGACCCATGCGCCCACTTTGGACTTAAGGTTTTCTAAGTGGTTTTAAGGGGTAAAATGGGGAGATAAGCCTGGTTATGATGTGATATGACTTATGTTTGATGTGTGTTATGTATGTGTGATGTGCCTGTATTTGTGATGATGTATGTATATGTTTATGTATGTTTCTTATTATGTACGTATGTCTTCCTTTGGCTTTGCGTTGAACGTTAATGAAGGTAATGAAAGTATTATATAACGTAAAGTGGAAGATAATGAAAAGAGGAACGCAACAAATGAATGCGAGCATAAACGAATGAATGAGAGATAGGATGGCTTGCGAAAGAAAGAAAGGAGGTTCACGAATCACTGAGGGTCGTCAGCTCAACGGTGTGTGTATCATAGCGTGCGATCTTGGCTTACTCATAAGGGGACATAGACACAGTGGGAGTTCAGTTTTGGTAACTGCTCCGATACGTGCGATGTTGTATTTACTGTGTGCTATGTAGCGTGCGATTTTGGCTGCCTCATGTGGTTTTTATAGCGTGCGATCTGGCTAACCCATGGGATGGCGTGCGATTCTGGCTAAACCCCGAGAGTTCTCACACACAGGGGGAGTCAGTCTTCGTGACCACTCCGATGGTGCGATTGGTGCGATATGTGCAATGGACGGCATAAGGGTAGCGTGCGATTTTGGCTACCTCATATGGTTTTTATAGCGTGCGATCTTGGCTAACCCCTGAGATAACGTGCAATCATGGCTTCCTTATGTGTGTGATCCGTGTGATATGTACTTCGGATACGATGAAACGAAAGTGCGATAATGAACGAAAGAGATCCTTGTCACGTATCCCGGTACTGTGTCAGTCTTCAAACATGAGTCGGGGGTTTGTGTGTCAGGCCCCGACACAGTATCAGTCTTCGGACATGAGTCGGGGGTTTGTGAGCAGGCCCCGGCACAGTATTAGTCTTTGGACATGAGTCGGGAGTATTGCATATGACGAAAGTGACGGATGATGAGATCCGTGTCGCGTATCCCGGTACTGTGTCAGTCTTCGGACATGAGTCGGGGGTTTGTTTGTCAGGCCCCGGCACAGTATCAGTCTTCGGACATGAGTCGGGGATATTGCATGAGACGAGATAATGAGGTGAGCAACTTTGTGTTGCAACAGACTCGGATGGAGTTCAATCTCTTTGATTGAATCGTATGGGATCTTTGTCGCGTATCCTGGTGTTGTGTCAGTCTTCGGACATGAGTCGGGGGTTGTGAGCAGGCCCCGGCACAGCATCAGCTTTCGAGCATGAGTCGGGGATATTGCATGAGACAAGATTTGAGTAATAAAGAGTAATGAACGAAAGATAATGTATGAAAGAACGAACGTATGAATGAACGTAAATGAATTATCGTAACAATGTATAGAACAGGATCCCCGTCATTCGACCTCAGTAATCGCGGCTGAGTGCCACGAAGAAGGTAAAGACTGATCGGATCTAGAAAGAGAAGTGAACGATAATGTAATACGTTGAATGAACAAGTTAATGAACGTAATGATGAATATAATAATGTTATTATCTGTATGTACGTATAATGCATGATCACGAACGGTTATAAAGTATAATATGTTTTGAAAGAACGGTTTTAACGAAAGTAAAGTATTTTATTATTAAAACTAGAACTCACTCAGCGTTGCTGACTTTTGTATGCATGATAATTGGCAGGTATATGTTGATGCTGAGAAGTTGCAGGCATGGATGCATAAGCTACTAGGAGCATTTTGAGGCTGGCATCCATATTTTTACATGTCATGTATTTTAAGATGAAAATTTATGTTGTAAATGACATGTTTTTAGTTATTAATAAAAGTTTTAAATTCCGCTGCATAATTAATATATGTTTTTTAACGTTTTATGTACGATGAACCACCAGCTGTGAGGTGCCCGGGAACGGGGCCTTACAAATTTTATGCCCCTGCAACATAGGGGGCTATATATTAGTAGATAACTAAGTGGAAGGTGATGATTATTGATTAAGTGGCCTAATCGGTCTTATATGAAACCGAAACCTACGCTACTGTTTAACTTTAATTATTTACTAGTTTAGAAACTCGTGTAAAATATGGGTTAAATTGAAATTTTAAATAAATTGTTAATAATTAATATTTAAAAATTATAAAGTAATTTTTATATAAGATATGTTTCGAATTACGTATAATAACCACCTTATATAACAAAGTAGTAACAATATTTGTTTAAACTTTCGTCATTAAAAACTTTAGTTAAAAAAGTACTTTTTAAGCATAAACTTTTGTTTTTTGAACGTCATTTTAAAAAAAGTTTTGTGTATTAATAAACCATATTTATTTATTTAAAAATATATTTTTTAATAAAATGTGCTTGATAATTTAGATGTGATAACTTTTGCTTATATTTTTTTTAATAATATGATTCTTAAATGGTTAACTTTTTATGTCAGTGATGTATGACAAGAATAATTCAAAAAATAACATGTGGTAAAATGGACGTGAAAAAACAATACGTGCAAAATTTTATTTTACTTTATTGGACTAGATTAGACTAAACGTGAATTAATTGTCAATTGAACGTAGAAAAAATGGCCAACCTACATGGCTACATGTGAACCGTATTGACTAGTTAAAATTTGATAAGGATCTGGTTAAATAAACATTCTGATATTATAAATCAACACTTCATAATTTCTATACGGGTCATATAGCCTATAAGCGTCGTATAGGGGGGTCATATAACCCTAAATGGGGCGTATAACCCCTCTGACAACCTCTTGAATTTTTCCTCGTAGTTAGTGTCGAAATTTGCTATACGCGTCATATAGCCCATATGTGTCGTATAGGATTATATGGGGCATATAGCCTTTCACAGGCTCCCTGAATTGTCCTCGTTTTCAGTGTATTCGACCCTATACGCCGCGTATGGACCCATACGCGACGCATAGGGGATGTCGATTTATATGGGTGGATGTCTCTTTATAACCTTTGATAATGACAATTATGCTTTATATATTTACCTTATTTGAAATTAATCTAATAAAATTTCATATGTTATTTAATCAAAAATTTTCGTTATGTTATATCTAATTTTAACAATCTTCATTTATTAGCAACGAATACAATTAATCATATAAACTATGCATGCCAAATCGTTGTTTTTTTCCTGATGTTTTCTAAATTTAAATAATCAATATCTATATTATATATAATACATTTTTTTTAAAATGATAATCATTTTCTCAAACTTTAAAACATTGGATGCATATTTTTGAAAATAACAATAACCTATATTTATCTTTATTTAACTACACAAGTATGATATGCATGCACCTTTAGTTTGCCCCTGTTGAATATAATGGATGCATTTAATATTATCATTTAGTAACAAACATTATTAATATTAAATTTAAATTCATATAGAAAGAGTTCAAATAGAAAGATATCTTTAATTAATGTGTAATACGTAATCTTTAC